>JACZFZ010000030.1:0-120968 GCA_019706035.1 Raphanus raphanistrum subsp. raphanistrum | reverse complement strand
AAGAAGCTTGATTGGGAACCACTAATCAGTGGAGAATAACCAGCAAGTTTAATAAATCTCATAGGAGTTGTGAGTAAGAAGATATACCACTTTCTATCAAGATGATTGCAGATTAGCATGTTCGGACATATGGCAATATCCTCATGATTCTTATCAAACCAGGATGAACCACGATCTAAGAAGCTTTATTTGGAACCACTAATCAGTGGAGAATAACCAAGAAGTTGAATAAATCTCATAAGTATTTTGAGCAAGAAGATATCCCACAATCTATCCAGATGATTCCGGATTAGCTTTTTCGGACATATGCCATTATATTCATGATTCTTATCAAACCAGGATGAACCACGATCTAAGAAGCTTTATTTGGAACCACTAATCAGTGGACACTAACCAGGAAGTTGAATAAATCTCATAGGATTTGTGATTAAGAAGATATCCCACTTTCTATCCAGATGATTCAAATTAGCCTGTTCGTACATATGTCATTATCATGATTCTTATCAAACCCGGATGAACCACGATCTAAGAAGCTTTATTTGGAACCACTATTCAGTGGAGAATAACCAGGAAGTTCAATAAATCTCATAGGAGTTGTGAGTAAGAAGATATCCCACTTTTTATCCAGATGATTCCAGATTAGTCTGTTCGGACATATGGTTATAGCTTCATGATTCTTATAAAACCAGGATGAACCACAATCTAAGAAGATTTATTTGAACTACTAATCAGTGGAGAATAACCAGGAATTTGAATAAATCTCATAAGTGTCGTGAGCAAGAAGATATCCCACATTCTATCCAGATGATTCCAGATTAGCCTGTTCGGACATATTCCATTATCTTCATGATTCTTATCAAAACAGGATGAACCAATATGTAAGAAGCTTGATTGGGAACCACTAATCAGTGGAGAATAACCAGGAAGTTGAATAAATCTCATAGGAGTTGTGAGTAAGAAGATATCCCACTTTCTATCAAGATGATTCCAGATTAGCCTGTTCGGACATATGGCAATATCCTCATGATTCTTATCAAACCAGGATGAACCACGATCTAAGAAGCTTTATTTGGAACCACTAATCAGTGGAGACTAACCAGGAAGTTGAATAAATATCATAGGAGTTGTGATTAAGAAGATATCCCACTTTCTATCCAGATGATTCCAGATTAGCCTGTTCGGACTTATGGCATTATCTTCATGATTCTTTTCAAACCAGGATGAACCAATATGTAAGAAGCTTGATTGGTAACCACTAATCAGTGGAGAATAGCCAGGAAGTTGAATAAATCTCATGGGAGTTGTGAGTAAGAAGATATCCCACTTTCTATCCAGATGATTCAAATTAGCCTGTTCGGACATATGCCATTATCATGATTCTTATCAAACCCGGATGAAACCACGATCTAAGAAGCTTTATTTGGAACCACTATTCAGTGGAGAATAACCAGGAAGTTAAATAAATCTCATAGGAGTTGTGAGTAAGAAGATATCCCACTTTTTATCCAGATGATCCCAGATTAGTCTGTTCGGACATATGGCAATAGCTTCATGATTCTTATAAAAACAGGATGAACCACAATCTAAGAAGATTTATTTGGAACTACTAATCAGTGGAGAATAACCAGGAATTTCAATAAATCTCATAAGTGTCGTGAGGAAGAAGATATCCCACATTCTATCCAGATGATTCCAGATTAGCCTGTTCGGACATATTCCATTATCTTTATGATTCTTATCAAACCAGGATGAACCAATATGTAAGAAGCTTGATTGGGAACCACTAATCAGTGGAGAATAACCAGGAAGTTGAATAAATCTCATAGGAGTTGTGAGTAAGAAGATATACCACTTTCTATCAAGATGATTCCAGATTAGCTGTTCGGACATATGGCAATATCCTCATGATTCTTATCAAACCAGGATGAACCACGATCTAAGAAGCTTTATTTGGAACCACTAATCAGTGGAGAATAACCAAGAATTTGAATAAATCTCATAAGTATTGTGAGCAAGAAGATATCCCACCTTCTATCCAGATGATTCCAGATTAGCCTGTTCGGACATATGCCATTATCTTCATGATTTTTATCAAACCAGGATGAACCAATATGTAAGAAGCTTGATTGGGAACCACTAATCAGTGGAGAATAACCAGCAAGTTGAATAAATCTCATAGGAGTTGTGAGTAAGAAGATATACCACTTTCTATCAAGATGATTCCAGATTAGCTGTTCGGACATATGGCAATATCCTCATGATTCTTATCAAACCAGGATGAACCACGATATAAGAAGCTTTATTTCGAACCACTAATCAGTGGAGAATAACCAAGAAGTTGAATAAATCTCATAAGTATTGTGAGCAAGAAGATATCCCACCTTCTATCCAGATGATTCCAGATTAGCCTGTTCGGACATATGCCATTATCTTCATGATTCTTATCAAACCAGGATGAACCACGATCTAAAAAGCTTTATTTGGAACCACTAATCAGTGGAGACTAACCAGGAAGTTGAATAAATCTTATAGGAGTTGTGATTAAGAAGATATCCCACTTTCTATCCAGATGATTCAAATTAGCCTGTTCGGACATATGCCATTATCATGATTCTTATCAAACCCGGATGAACCACGATCTAAGAAGATTTATTTGGAACCACTATTCAGTGGAGAATAACCAGGAAGTTAAATAAATCTCATAGGAGTTGTGAGTAAGAAGATATCCCACTTTTTATCCAGATGATTCCAGATTAGTTCGGACATATGGCAATAGCTTCATGATTCTTATAAAACCAGGATGAACCACAATCTAAGAAGATTTATTTGAACTACTAATCAGTGGAGAATAACCAGGAATTTGAATAAATCTCATAAGTGTCGTGAGCAAGAAGATATCCCACATTCTATCCAGATGATTCCAGATTAGCCTGTTCGGACATATTCCATTATCTTCAAGATTCTTATCAAACCAGGATGAACCAATATGTAAGAAGCTTGATTGGGAACCACTAATCAGTGGAGAATAACCAGCAAGTTGAATAAATCTCATAGGAGTTGTGAGTAAGAAGATATACCACTTTCTATCAAGATGATTCCAGATTAGCCTGTTCGGACATATGGCAATATCCTCATGATTCTTATCAAACCAGGATGAACCACGATCTAAGAAGCTTTATTTGGAACCACTAATCAGTGTAGAATAACCAAGAAGTTGAATAAATCTCATAAGTATTGTGAGCAAGAAGATATCCCACCTTCTATCCAGATGATTCCAGATTAGCATGTTCGGACTTATGCCATTATCTTCATGATTCTTATCAAACCAGGATGAACCAATATGTAAGAAGCTAATGGCATATGTCCGAACAGGCTAATCTGGAATCATATGGATAGAAGGTGGGATATCTTCTTGCTCACAACACTTATGAGATTTATTAAACTTCCTGGTTATTCTCCACTGATTAGTGGTTCCAAATAAAGCTTCTTAGATCCTGGTTCATCCTGGTTTGATAAGAATCATGAAGATAATGGTATATGTCCGAACATGCTAATCTGGAATCATCTGGATAGAAGGAGGGATATCTTCTTACTCACAACTCCTATGAGATTTATTCAACTTCCTGGTTATTCTACACTAATTAGTGGTTCCAAATAAAGCTTCTGAGATCGTGGTTCATCCTGGTTTGATAATAATCATGAAGATATTGCCTTATGTCCGAACAGGCTAATCTGGAATCATCTGGATAGAAAGTGTGATATCTTCTTACTCACAAGTCCTATGAGATTTATTCAAATTCCTGGTTATTCTCCACTGATTAGTGGTTCCAAATAAAACTTCTTAGATCGTGGTTCATCCTGGTTTGATAAGAATCATGAAGATAATGGCATATGTCCGAACAGGCTAATCTGGAATCATCTGGATAGAAGGTGGGATATCTTCTTGCCACAATACTTATGAGATTTATTCAACTTCCTGGTTATTCTCCACTGATTAGTGGTTCCAAATAAATCTTCTTAGATCGTGGTTCATCCTGGTTTGATAATAATCATGAAGATATTGCAATATGTCCGAACATGTTAATCTGGAATCATCTGGATAGAAAGAGGGATATATTCTTACAACTCCTATGAGATTTATTCAACTTCCTAGTTATTCTCCACTGATTAGTGGTTCCAAATAAAGCTTCTTAGATCGTGGTTCATCCTGGTTTGATAAGAATCATGAGGATATTGCCATATGTCCGAACAGGCTAATCTTGAATCACATGGATAGAAAGTGGGATATCTTCTTACTCACAACTCCTATGAGATTTATTCAACTTCCTGGTTATTCTCCACTGATTAGTGGTTCCCAATCAAGCTTCTTACATATTGGTTCATCCTGGTTTGATAAGAATCATGAAGATAATGGCATATGTCAGAACATGCTAATCTGGAATCATCTGGATAGAAGGTGAGATATCTTCTTACTCACAACACTTATGAGATTTATTCAACTTCCTGGTTATTCTCCACTGATTATTGTTTCCAAATAAAGCTTCTTAGATCATGGTTCATCCTAGTTTGATAAGAATCATGAAGATATTGCCATATGTCCGAACAGACTAATCTGGAATCATCTAGATAGAAAGTGGGATATCTTCTTACTCACAACTCCTATGAGATTTATTCAACTTCCTGGTTATTCTCCACTGATTAGTGGTTCCAAATAAAGCTTCTTAGATCGTGGTTCATCCTGGTTTGATAAGAATCATAAAGATAATGACATATGTCCGAACAGGCTAATCTGGAATCATCTGGATAGAAGGTGGGATATCTTCTTGCTCACAAAACTTATGAGATTTATTCAACTTCCTCGTTATTCTCCACTGATTAGTGGTTCCAAATAAAGCTTCTTAGATCGTGTTTCATCCTGGTTTGATAAGAATCATGAAGATATTGCCATATGTCCGAACAAGCTAATCTGGAATTATCTGGATAGGAAGTGGGATATCTTCTTACTCACAACACTTATGAGATTTATTCAACTTCCTGATTATTCTCCACTGATTAGTGGTTCCAAATAAAGCTTCTTAGATCGTGGTTCATCCTGGTTTGATAAGAATCATGAAGATAATGGTATATGTCCGAACATGCTAATCTGGAATCATCTGGATAGAAGGTGGGATATCTTCTTGCTCACAACACTTATGAGATTTATTCAACTTCCTGGTTATTATCCACTGATTAGTGGTTCCAAATAAAGCTTCTTAGATCGTGGTTCATCCTGGTTTGATAAGAATCATGAAGATAATGGCATATGTCCGAACAGGCTAATCTGGAATCATCTGGATCGAAGGTGGGATATCTTCTTGCTCACAACACTTATGAGATTTATTAAACTTCCTGGTTATTCTCCACTGATTAGTGGTTCCAAATAAAGCTTCTGTGATCGTGGTTCATCCTGGTTTGATAATAATCATGAAGATAATGGTATATGTCCGAACATGCTAATCTGGAATCATCTGGATAGAAGGAGGGATATCTTCTTACTCACAACTCCTATGAGATTTATTCAACTTCCTTGTTATTCTCCACTGATTAGTGGTTCCAAATAAAGCTTATGTGATCGTGGTTCATCCTGGTTTGATAATAATCATGACGATATTGCAATATGTCCGAACAGGCTAATCTGGAATCATCTGGATAGAAAGTGGGATATCTTCTTACTCACAACACCTATGAGATTTATTCAAATTCCTGGTTATTCTCCACTGATTAGTGGTTCCAAATAAAACTTCTTAGATCGTGGTTCATCCTGGTTTGATAAGAATCATGAAGATAATGGCATATATCCGAACAGGCTAATCTGGAATCATCTGGATAGAAGGTGGGATATCTTCTTGCTCACAATACTTATGAGATTTATTCAACTTCCTGGTTATTCTCCACTGATTAGTGGTTCCAAATAAAGCTTCTTAGATCGTGGTTCATCCTGGTTTGATAATAATCATGAAGATATTGCAATATGTCCGAACAGGTTAATCTGGAATCATCTGGATAGAAAGAGGGATATCTTCTTACTCACAACTCCTATGAGATTTATTCAAATTCCTAGTTATTCTCCACTGATTAGTGGTTCCAAATAAAGCTTCTTAGATCGTGGTTCATCCTGGTTTGATAAGAATCATGAGGATATTGCCATATGTCCGAACAGGCTAATCTTGAATCACATGGATAGAAAGTGGGATATCTTCTTACTCACAACTCCTATGAGATTTATTCAACTTCCTGGTTATTCTCCACTGATTAGTGGTTCCCAATCAAGCTTCTTACATATTGGTTCATCCCGGTTTGATAAGAATCATGAAGATAATGGCATATGCCAGAACAGGCTAATCTGGAATCATCTGGATAGAAGGTGAGATATCTTCTTACTCACAACACTTATGAGATTTATTCAACTTCCTGGTTATTCTCCACTGATTATTGTTTCCAAATAAATCTTCTTAGATCATGGGTCATCCTAGTTTGATAAGAATCATGAAGATATTGCCATATGTCCGAACAGACTAATCTGGAATCATCTGGATAGAAAGTGGGATATCTTCTTACTCACAACTCCTATGAGATTTATTCAACTTCCTGGTTATTCTCCACTGATTAGTGGTTCCAAATAAAGCTTCTTAGATCGTGGTTCATCCTGGTTTGATAAGAATCATAAAGATAATGACATATGTCCGAACAGGCTAAGCTGGAATCATCTGGATAGAAGGTGGGATATCTTCTTGCTCACAAAACTTATGAGATTTATTCAACTTCCTCGTTATTCTCCACTGATTAGTGGTTCCAAATAAAGCTTCTTAGATCGTGGTTCATCCTGGTTTGATAAGAATCATGAAGATAATGGCATATGTTCGAACAGGCTAATCTGGAATCATCTGGATCGAAGGTGGGATATCTTCTTGCTCACAACACTTATGAGATTTATTAAACTTCCTGGTTATTCTCCACAGATTAGTGGTTCCAAATAAAGCTTCTGTGATCGTGGTTCATCCTGGTTTGATAATAATCATGAAGATAATGGTATATGTCCGAACATGCTAATCTGGAATCATCTGGATAGAAGGAGGGATATCTTCTTACTCACAACTCCTATGAGATTTATTCAACTTCCTGGTTATTCTCCACTGATTAGTGGTTCCAAATAAAGCTTCTGTGATCGTGGTTCATCCTGGTTTGATAATAATCATGAAGATATTGCAATATGTCCGAACAGGCTAATCTGGAATCATCTGGATAGAAAGTGAGATATCTTCTTACTCACAACTCCTATGAGATTTATTCAAATTCCTGGTTATACTACACTGATTAGTGGTTCCAAATAAAACTTCTTAGATCGTGGTTCATCCTGGTTTGATAAGAATCATGAAGATAATGGCATATGTCCGAACAGGCTAATCTGGAATCATCTGGATAAAAGGTGGGATATCTTCTTGTTCACAATACTTATAAGATTTATTCAACTTCCTGGTTATTCTCCACTGATTAGTGGTTCCAAATAAAGCTTCTTAGATCGTGGTTCATCCTGGTTTGATAATAATCATGAAGATATTGCAATATGTCCGAACAGGTTAATCTGGAATCATCTGGATAGAAAGAGGGATATCTTCTTACTCACAACTCCTATGAGATTTATTCAACTTCCTAGTTATTCTCCACTGATTAGTGGTTCCAAATAAAGCTTCTTAGATCGTGGTTCATCCTGGTTTGATAAGAATCATGAGGATATTGCCATATGTCCGAACAGGCTAATCTTGAATCACAAGGATAGAAAGTGGGATATCTTCTTACTCACAACTCCTATGAGATTTATTCAACTTCCTGGTTATTCTCCACTGATTAGTGGTTCCCAATCAAGCTTCTTACATATTGGTTCATCCTGGTTTGATAAGAATCATGAAGATAATGGCATATGTCAGAACAGGCTAATATGGAATCATCTGGATAGAAGGTGAGATATCTTCTTACTCACAACACTTATGAGATTTATTCAACTTCCTGGTTATCCTCCACTGATTATTGTTTCCAAATAAAGCTTCTTAGATCATGGGTCATCCTAGTTTGATAAGAATCATGAAGATATTGCCATATGTCCGAACAGACTAATCTGGAATCATCTGGATAGAAAGTGGGATATCTTCTTACTCACAACTCCTATGAGATTTATTCAACTTCCTGGTTATTATCCACTGATTAGTGGTTCCAAATAAAGCTTCTTAGATCGTGGTTCATCCTGGTTTGATAAGAATCATAAAGATAATGACATATTTCCGAACAGGCTAAGCTGGAATCATCTGGATAGAAGGTGGGATATCTTCTTGCTCACAAAACTTATGAGATTTATTCAACTTCCTCGTTATTCTCCACTGATTAGTGGTTCCAAATAAAGCTTTTTAGATCGTGGTTCATCCTGGTTTGATAAGAATCATGAAGATATTGCCATATGTCCGAACAAGCTAATCTGGAATCATCTGGATAGGAAGTGGGATATCTTCTTACTCACAACACTTATGAGATTTATTCAACTTCCTGATTATTCTCCACTGATTAGTGGTTCCAAATAAAGCTTCTTAGATCGTGGTTCATCCTGGTTTGATAATAATCATGAAGATATTGCCATATGTCCGAACAGGCTAATCTGGAATCATCTGGATAGAAAGTGGGATATCTTCTTACTCACAACTCCTATGAGATTTATTCAACTTCCTGGTTATTCTCCACTGATTAGTGGTTCCAAATAAAGCTTCTTAGATCGTGGTTCATCCTGGTTTGATAAGAATCATGAAGATAATGGCATATGTCCGAACATGCTAATCTGGAATCATCTGGATCGAAGGTGGGATATCTTCTTGCTCACAACACTTATGAGATTTATTAAACTTCCTGGTTATTCTCCACTGATTAGTGGTTCCAAATAAAGGTTCTTAGATCGTGGTTCATCCTGGTTTGATAAAAATCATGAAGATAATGGTATATGTCCGTACATGCTAATCTGGAATCATCTGGATAGAAGGAGGGATATTTTCTTACTCACAACTCCTATGAGATTTATTCAACTTCCTGGTTATTCTCCACTGATTAGTGGTTCCAAATAAAGCTTCTGTGATCGTGGTTCATCCTGGTTTGATAATAATCATGAAGATATTGCCATATGTCCGAACAGGCTAATCTGGAATCATCTGTATAGAAAGTGGGATATCTTCTTACTCACAACTCCTATGAGATTTATTCAGATTCCTGGTTATTCTCCACTGATTAGTGGTTCCAAATAAAACTTCTTAGATCGTGGTTCATCCTGGTTTGATAAGAATCATGAAGATAATGGCATATGTCCGAACAGGCTAATCTGGAATCATCTGGATAGAAGGTGGGATATCTTCTTACTCACAACTCCTATGAGATTTATTCAACTTCCTAGTTATTCTCCACTGATTAGTGGTTCCAAATAAAGCTTCTTAGATCGTGGTTCATCCTGGTTTGATAAGAATCATGAGGATATTGCCATATGTCCGAACAGGCTAATCTTGAATCACATGGATAGAAAGTGGGATATCTTCTTACTCACAACTCCTATGAGATTTATTTAACTTCCTGGTTATTCTCAACTGATTAATGGTTCCCAATCAAGCTTCTTACATATTGGTTCATCCTGGTTTGATAAGAATCATGAAGATAATGGCATATGTCCGAACAGGCTAATCTGGAATCATCTGGATATAAGGTGGGATATCTTCTTACTCACAACACTTATGAGATTTATTCAAATTCCTGGTTATTCTCCACTGATTATTGTTTCCAAATAAAGCTTCTTAGATGGTGGTTCATCCTGGTTTGATAAGAATCATGAAGATATTGCCATATGTCCGAACAGACTAATCTGGAATCATCTGGATAGAAAGTGGGATTTCTTCTTACTCACAACTCCTATGAGATTTATTCAACTTCCTGGTTATTCTCCACTGATTAGTGGTTCCAAATAAAGCTTCTTAGATCGTGGTTCATCCTGGTTTGATAAGAATCATAAAGATAATGACATATGTCCGAACAGGCTAATCTGGAATCATCTGGATAGAAAGTGGGATATCTTCTTGCTCACAAAACTTATGAGATTTATTCAACTTCCTCGTTGTTCTCCACTGATTAGTGGTTCCAAATAAAGCTTCTTAGATCGTGGGTCATCCTGGTTTGATAAGAATCATGAAGATTTTGCCATATGTCCGAACAAACTAATCTGGAATCATCTGGATAGAAAGTGGGATATCTTCTTACTCACAACTCCTATGAGATTTATTCAACTTCTTGGTAATTCTCCACTGATTAGTGGTTCCAAATAATGCTTCTTAGATCGTGGTTCATCCTGGTTTGATAAGAATCATGAGGATATTGACATATGTCCGAACAGGCTAATCTGGAATCACCTGGATAGAAAGTGGGATATCTTCTTACTCACAACTCCTATGAGATTTATTCAACTTCCTGGTTATTCTCCACTGATTATTGGTTCCCAATCAAGCTTCTTACATATTGGTTCATCCTGGTTTGATAAGAATCATAAAGATATTGTCATATGTCCGAACAGGCTAATCTGGAATCACCTGGATAGAAAGTGGGATATCTCCTTACTCACAACTCCTATGAGATTTATTCAACTTCCTGGTTATTCTCCACTGATTAGTGGTTCCCAATCAAGCTTCTTACATATTGGTTCATCCTGGTTTGATAAGAATCATAAAGATATTGCCATATGTCCGAACATGCTAATCTGAAATCATCTGGATAGAAAGTGGGATATCTTCTTACTCACAACTCCTATGAGATTTATTCAACTTCCTGGTTATTCTTCACTGATTAGTGGTTCCAAATAAAGCTTCTTAGTCGTGGCTCATCCTGGGTTGATAAGAATCATGAAGATAATGACATATGTACGAACATGCTAATCTGGAATCATCTGGATAGAAGGTGGGATATCTTCTTACTCACAACACTTATGAGATTTATTCAACTTCCTGGTTATTCTCCACTGATTAGTGGTTCCAAATAAAGCTTCTTAGATCGTGGTTCATCTTGGTTTGATAAGAATCATGAAGATATTGCCATATGTCCGAACAGGCTAATCTGGAATCATCTGGATAGAAAGTGGGATATCTTCTTACTCACAACTCCTATGAGATTTATTTAACTTCCTGGTTATTCTCCATTGATTAGTGGTTCCAAATAAAGCTTCTTAAATCGTGGTTCATCATGGTTTGATAAGAGTCTTGAAGATAATGGAATATGTTCGGATATGCTAATCTGGAATCATCTTGATAGAAAGTGGGATATCTTCTTACTCACAACTCTTATGAGATTTATTCAACTTCGTGGTTATTCTCCACTGATTAGTGGTTCCCAATCAAGCTTCTTACATATTGGTTCATCCTGGTTTGATAAGAATCATGAAGATATCGCCATATGTCCGAACAGGCGAATCTGGAATCATCTGGATAGAAAGTGGGATATCTTATTACTCACAACTCCTATTAGATTTATTAAGCTTCCTGGTTATTGTCCACTGATTAGTGGTTCAAAATAAAGCTTCTTAGATCGTGGTTCATCCTGGTTTGATAAGAATCATGAAGATAATGGCATATGTCCGAACATGCTAATATGGAATCATCTAGATAGAAGGTGGGATATCTTCTTGCTCACAACACTTATGAGATTTATTCAACTTCCTGGTTATTCTCCACTGATTAGTGGTTCCAAATAAAGCTTCTTAGATCGTGGTTCATCCTGGTTTGATAAGAATCATGAAGATATTGCCATATGTCCGAACAGGCTAATCTGGAATCATCTGGATAGAAAGTGGGATATCTTCTTACTCACAACTCCTATGAGATTTATTTAACTTCCTGGTTATTCTCCACTGAATAGTGGTTCCAAATAAAGCTTCATAGATCGTGGTTCATCCCGGTTTGATAAGAATCATGAAGATAATGGCATATGTCCGAACATGCTAATCTGGAATCATTAGGATAGAAAGTGGGATATCTTCTTACTCACAACTCCTATGAGATTTATTTAACTTCCTGCTTATCCTCAACTGATTAATGGTTCCCAATCAAGCTTCTTACATATTGGTTCATCCTGGTTTGATAAGAATCATGAAGATAATGGCATATGTCCGAACAGGCTAATCTGGAATCATCTGGATAGAAGGTGGGATATCTTCTTACTCACAACACTTATGAGATTTATTCAACTTCCTGGTTATTCTCCACTGATTATTGTTTCCAAATAAAGCTTCTTAGATCGTGGTTCATTCTGGTTTGATAAGAATCATGAAGATATTGCCATATGTCCGAACAGACTAATCTGGAATCATCTGGATAGAAAGTGGGAAATCTTCTTACTCACAACTCCTATGAGATTTATTTAAATTCCTGGTTATTCTCCACTGAATAGTGGTTCCAAATAAAGCTTCTTAGATCATGGTTCATCCTGGTTTTATAAGAATCATGAAGATATTCCCATATGTCCGAACAGACTAATCTGGAATCATCTGGATAGAAAGTGGGATATCTTCATACTCACAACTCCTATGAGATTTATTCAACTTCCTGGTTATTCTCCACTGATTAGTGGTTCCAAATAAAGCTTCTTAGATCGTGGTTCATCCTGGTTTGATAAGAATCATAAAGATAATGACATATGTCCGAACAGGCTAATCTGGAATCATCTGGATAGAAGGTGGAATATCTTCTTGCTCACAAAACTTATCAGATTTATTCAACTTCCTCGTTATTCTCCACTGATTAGTGGTTCCAAATAAAGCTTCTTAGATCGTGGGTCATCCTGGTTTGATAAGAATCATGAAGATATTGCCATATGTCCGAACAGACTATGAAATTTATTCAACTTCTTGGTTATTCTCCACTGATTATTGGTTCCAAATAAAGCTTCTTAGATCGTGGTTCATCCTGGTTTGATAAGAATCATGAGGATATTGCCATATGTCCGAACAGGCTAATCTGGAATCACCTGGATAGAAAGTGGGATATCTTCTTACTCACAACTCCTATGAGATTTATTCAACTTCCTGGTTATTCTCCACTGATTAGTGGTTCCCAATCAATCTTCTTACATATTGGTTCATACTGGTTTGATAAGAATCATAAAGATATTGCCATATGTCCGAACATGCTAATCTGGATTCATCTGGATGGAAAGTGGGATATCTTCTTACTCACAACTCCTATGAGATTTATTCAACTTCCTGGTTATTCTCCACTGATTATTGGTTCCAAATAAAGCTTCTTAGATCGTGGGTCATCCTGGTTTGATAAGAATCATGAAGATATTGCCATATGTCCGAACAGACTATGAAATTTATTCAACTTCTTGTTTATTCTCCACTGATTATTGGTTCCAAATAAAGCTTCTTAGATCGTGGTTCATCCTGGTTTGATAAGAATCATGAGGATATTGCCATATGTCCGAACAGGCTAATCTGGAATCACCTGGATAGAAAGTGGGATATCTTCTTACTTTACAACTCCTATGAGATTTATTCAACTTCCTGGTTATTCTCCACTGATTAGTGGTTCCCAATCAATCTTCTTACATATTGGTTCATCCTGGTTTGATAAGAATCATAAAGATATTGCCATATGTCCGAACAGGCTAATCTGGATTCATCTGGATGGAAAGTGGGATATCTTCTTACTCACAACTCCTATGAAATTTATTCAACTTCTTGGTTATTCTCCACTGATTATTGGTTCCAAATAAATCTTCTTAGATCGTGGTTCATCCTGGTTTGATAAGAATCATGAGGATATTGCCATATGTCCGAACAGGCTAATCTGGAATCACCTGGATAGAAAGTGGGATATCTTCTTACTCACAACTCCTATGAGATTTATTCAACTTCCTGGTTATTCTCCACTGATTAGTGGTTCCCAATCAATCTTCTTACATATTGGTTCATCCTGGTTTGATAAGAATCATAAAGATATTGCCATATGTCCGAACAGGCTAATCTGGATTCATCTGGATGGAAAGTGGGATATCTTCTTACTCACAACTCCTATGAGATTTATTCAACTTCCTGGTTATTCTTCACTGATTAGTGGTTCCAAATAAACCTTCTTAGATCGTGGTTCATCCTGGTTTGATAAGAATCATGAAGATAATGGCATATGTCCGAACAGGCTAATCTTGAATCAACTGGATAGAAGGTGGGATATCTTCTTGCTCACAACACTTATGAGATTTATTCAACTTCCTGGTTATTCTCCACTGATTAGTGGTTCCAAATAAATCTTCTTAGATCATGGTTCATCCTGGTTTGATAAGAATCATGAAGATATCGCCATATGTCCGAATAGGCTAATCTGGAATCATCTGGATAGAAAGTGGGATATCTTCTTACTCACAACTCCTATTAGATTTATTAAACTTCCTGGTTATTGTCCACTGATTAGTGGTTCAAAATAAAGCTTCTTAGATCGTGGTTCATCCTGGTTTGATAAGAATCATGAAGATAATGGCATATGTCCGAACATGCTAATATGAAATCATCTAGATAGAAGGTGGGATATCTTCTTGCTCACAACACTTATGAGATTTATTCAACTTCCTGGTTATTCTCTACTGATTAGTGGTTCCAAATAAAGCTTCTTAGATCGTGGTTCATCCTGGTTTGATAATAATCACTAAGATATTGCCATATGTCCGAACAGGCTAATCTGGAATCATCTGGATAGAAAGTGGGATATCTTCTTACTCACAAATCCTATGAGATTTATTCAACTTCTTGGTTATTCTCCACTGATTAGTGGTTCCAAATTAAGCTTCTTAGATCGTGGTTCATCCTGGTTTGATAAGAATCATGAGGATATTGCCATATGTCCGAACAGGCTAATCTGGAATCACCTGGATAGAAAGTGGGATATCTTCTTACTCACAAATCATATGAGATTTATTCAAATTCCTGGTTATTCTCCACTGATTAGTGGTTCCCAATCAAGCTTCTTACATATTGGTTCATCCTGGTTTGATAAGAATCATGAAGATATTGCCATATGTCCGAACAGGCTTATCTGGAATCATCTGGATAGAAAGTGGGATATCTTCTTACTCACAACTCCTATGAGATTTATTCAACTTCCTGGTTATTCTTCACTGATTAGTGGTTCCAAATAAAGCTTCTTAGATCGTGGTTCATCCTGGTTTGATAAGAATCATGAAGATAATGGCATATGTCCGAACAGGCTAATCTGGAATCAACTGGATAGAAGGTGGGATATCTTCTTGCTCACAACACTTATGAGATTTATTCAACTTCCTGGTTATTCTCTACTGATTAGTGGTTCCAAATAAAGCTTCTTAGATCGTGGTTCATCCTGGTTTGATAATAATCACTAAGATATTGCCATATGTCCGAACAGGCTAATCTGGAATCATCTGGATAGAAAGTGGGATATCTTCTTACTCACAAATCCTATGAGATTTATTCAACTTCTTGGTTATTCTCCACTGATTAGTGGTTCCAAATTAAACTTCTTAGATCGTGGTTCATCCTGGTTTGATAAGAATCATGAGGATATTGCCATATGTCCGAACATGCTAATCTGGAATCACCTGGATAGAAAATGGGATATCTTCTTACTCACAAATCATATGAGATTTATTCAAATTCCTGGTTATTCTCCACTGATTAGTGGTTCCCAATCAAGCTTCTTACATATTGGTTCATCCTGGTTTCATAAGAATCATGAAGATATTGCCATATGTCCGAACAGGCTAATCTTGAATCATTTGGATATAAAGTGGGATATCTTCTTACTCACAACTACTATGAGATTTATTCAACTTCCTGGTTATTCTCCACTTATTAGTGGTTCCAAATAAAGCTTCTTAGATCGTGGTTCATCCTGGTTTGATAAGAATCATGAAGATAATGGCATATGTCCGAACATGCTAATCTGGAATCATCTGGATAGAAGGTGGGATATCTTCTTGCTCACAACACTTAAGAGATTTATTCCACTTCCTGGTTATTCTCCACTGATTATTGGTTCCAAATAAAGCTTCTTAGATCGTTGTTCATCCTTGTTTGATAAGAATCATGAAGATAATGGCATATGTCCGAACAGGCTAATCTGGAATCATCTAGATAGAAGGTGGGATATCTTCTTGCTCACAACACTTATGAGATTTATTCAACTTCCTGTTTATTCTCCACTGATTAGTGGTTCCAAGTAAAGCTTCTTAGATCGTGGTTCATCCTGGTTTGATAAGAATCATGAAGATAATGGCATATGTCCGAACAGGCTAATCTAGAATCATTTAGATACAAGGTGGAATATCTTCTTGCTCAAAACACTTATGAGATTTATTCAACTTCCTGGTTATTCTCCACTGATTAGTGGTTCCAAATAAAGCTTTATAGATCGTAGTTAATCCTGGTTTGATAATAATCATTAAGATATTGCCATATGTCCGAACATGCTAATCTGGAATCATCTGGATAGAAAGTGGGATATCTTCTTACTCACAACTCCTATGAGATTTATTCAACTTCCTGGTTATTCTCCACTGATTAGTGGTTCCAAATAAAGCTTCTTAGATCGTGGTTCATCCTGGTTTGATAAGAATCATGAGGATATTGCCATATGTCCGAACAGGCTAATCTGGAATCACCTGGATAGAAAGTGGGATATCTTCTTACTCACAACTCCTATGAGATTTATTCAACTTCCTGGTTATTCTCCACTGATTAGTGGTTCCCAATCAAGCTTCTTACATATTGGTTCATCCTGGTTTGATAAGAATCATGAAGATATTGCCATATGTCCGAACAGGCTTATCTGGAATCATTTGGATAGAAAGTGGGATATATTCTTACTCACAACTCCTATGAGATTTATTCAACTTCCTGGTTATTCTTCACTGATTAGTGGTTCTAAATAAAGCTTCTTAGATCGTGGTTCATCCTGGTTTGATAAGAATCATGAAGATAATGGCATATGTCCGAACAGGCTAATCTGGAATCAACTGGATAGAAGGTGGGATAACTTCTTGCTCACAACACTTATGAGATTTATTCAACTTCCTGGTTATTCTCCACTGATTAGTGGTTCCAAATAAAGCTTCTTAGATCGTGGTTCATCCTGGTTTGATAAGAATCATGAAGATATTACCATATGTCCGAACATGCTAATCTGGAATCATCTGGATAGAAAGTGGGATATCTTCTTACTCACAACTCCTATGAGATTTATTTAACTTCCTGGTTATTCTCCACTGATTAGTGGTTCCAAATAAAGCTTCTTAGATCGTGGTTCATCATGGTTTGATAAGAATCTTGAAGATAATGGCATATGTTCGGACATGCTAATCTGGAATCATCTGGATAGAAAGTGGGATATCTTCTTACTCACAACTCTTATGAGATTTATTCAACTTCCTGGTTATTCTCCACTGATTAGTTGTTCCCAATCAAGCTTCTTACATATTGGTTCATCCTGGTTTGATAAGATTCATGAAGATATCGCCATATGTCCGAACAGGCTAATCTGGAATCATCTGGATATAAAGTGGGATATCTTCTTACTCACAACTCCTATTAGATTTATTAAACTTCCTGGTTATTGTCCACTGATTAGTGGTTCAAAATAAAGCTTCTTAGATCGTGGTTCATCCTGGTTTGATAATAATCACTAAGATATTGCCATATGTCCGAACAGGCTAATCTGGAATCATCTGGATAGAAAGTGGGATATCTTCTTACTCACAAATCCTATGAGATTTATTCAACTTCTTGGTTATTCTCCACTGATTAATGGTTCCAAATTAAGCTTCTTAGATCGTGGTTCATCCTGGTTTGATAAGAATCATGAGGATATTGCCATATGTCCGAACAGGCTAATCTGGAATCACCTGGATAGAAAGTGGGATATCTTCTTACTCATAAATCATATGAGATTTATTCAAATTCCTGGTTATTCTCCACTGATTAGTGGTTCCAAATAAAGCTTCTTAGATAGTGGTTCATCCTGGTTTGATAAGAATCATGAAGATATTGCCATATGTCCGAACAGGCTAATCTTGAATCATTTGGATATAAAGTGGGATATCTTCTTACTCACAACTCCTATGAGATTTATTCAACTTCCTGGTTATTCTCCACTTATTAGTGGTTCCAAACAAAGCTTCTTAGATCGTGGTTCCCAATCAAGCTTCTTACATATTGGTTCATCCTGGTTTGATAAGAATCATGAAGATATTGCCATATGTCCGAACAAGCTTATCTGGAATCATCTGGATAGAAAGTGGGATATCTTCTTACTCACAACTCCTATGAGATTTATTCAACTTCCTGGTTATTCTTCACTGATTAGTGGTTCTAAATAAAGCTTCTTAGATCGTGGTTCATCCTGGTTTGATAAGAATCATGAAGATAATGGCATATGTCCGAACAGGCTAATCTGGAATCAACTGGATAGAAGGTGGGATAACTTCTTGCTCACAACACTTATGAGATTTATTCAACTTCCTGGTTATTCTCCACTGATTAGTGGTTCCAAATAGAGCTTCTTAGATCGTAGTTCATCCTGGTTTGATAAGAATCATGAAGATATTGCCATATGTCCGAACATGCTAATCTGGAATCATCTGGATAGAAAGTGGGATATCTTCTTACTCACAACTCCTATGAGATTTATTTAACTTCCTGGTTATTCTCCACTGATTAGTGGTTCCAAATAAAGCTTCTTAGATCGTGGTTCATCATGGTTTGATAAGAATCTTGAAGATAATGGCATATGTTCGGACATGCTAATCTGGAATCATCTGGATAGAAAGTGGGATATCTTCTTACTCACAACTCTTAAGAGATTTATTCAACTTCCTGGTTATTCTCCACTGATTAGTTGTTCCCAATCAAGCTTCTTACATATTGGTTCATCCTGGTTTGATAAGAATCATGAAGATAATGGCATATGTCCGAACATGCTAATATGGAATCATCTAGATAGAAGGTGGGATATCTTCTTGCTCACAACACTTATGAGATTTATTCAACTTCCTGGTTATTCTCCACTGATTAGTGGTTCCAAATAAAGCTTCTTAGATCGTGGTTCATCCTGGTTTGATAATAATCACTAAGATATTGCCATAAGTCCGAACAGGCTAATCTGGAATCATCTGGATAGAAAGTGGGATATCTTCTTACTCACAAATCCTATGAGATTTATTCAACTTCTTGGTTATTCTCCACTGATTATTGGTTCCAAATTAAGCTTCTTAGATCGTGGTTCATCCTGGTTTGATAAGAATCATGAGGATATTGCCATATGTCCGAACAGGCTAATCTGGAATCACCTGGATAGAAAGTGGGATATCTTCTTACTCATAAATCATATGAGATTTATTCAAATTCCTGGTTATTCTCCACTGATTAGTGGTTCCAAATAAAGCTTCTTAGATAGTGGTTCATCCTGGTTTGATAAGAATCATGAAGATATTGCCATATGTCCGAACAGGCTAATCTTGAATCATTTGGATATAAAGTGGGATATCTTCTTACTCACAACTCCTATGAGATTTATTCAACTTCCTGGTTATTCTCCACTTATTAGTGGTTCCAAATAAAGCTTCTTAGATCGTGGTTCATCCTGGTTTGATAAGAATCATGAAGATAATGGCATATGTCCGAACAGGCTAATCTGGAATCATCTGGATAGAAGGTGGGATATCTTCTTGCTCACAACACTTAAGAGATTTATTCCACTTCCTGGTTATTCTCCACTGATTATTGGTTCCAAATAAAGCTTCTTAGATCGTTGTTCATCCTGGTTTGATAAGAATCATGAAGATAATGGCATATGTCCGAACAGGCTAATCTGGAATCATCTAGATAGAAGGTGGGATATCTTCTTGCTCACAACACTTATGAGATTTATTCAACTTCCTGTTTATTCTCCACTGATTAGTGGTCCCAAATAAAGCTTCTTAGATCTTGGTTCATCCTGGTTTGATAAGAATCATGAAGATAATGGCATATGTCCGAACAGGCTAATCTAGAATCATTTAGATAGAAGGTGGAATATCTTCTTGCTCACAACACTTATGAGATTTATTCAACTTCCTGGTTATTCTCCACTGATTAGTGGTTCCAAATAAAGCTTTATAGATCGTGGTTCATCCTGGTTTGATAATAATCATTAAGATATTGCCATATGTCCGAACATGTTAATCTGGAATCATCTGGATAGAAAGTGGGATATCTTCTTACTCACAACTCCTATGAGATTTATTCAACTTCCTGGTTATTCTCCACTGATTAGTGGTTCCAAATAAAGCTTTTTAGATCGTGGTTCATCCTGGTTTGATAAGAATCATGAGGATATTGCCATATGTCCGAACAGGCTAATCTGGACTCACCTGAATAGAAAGTGGGATATCTTCTTACTCACAACTCCTATGAGATTTATTCAACTTCCTGGTTATTCTCCACTGATTAGTGGTTCCCAATCAAGCTTCTTACATATTGGTTCATCCTGGTTTGATAAGAATCATGAAGATATTGCCATATGTCCGAACAGGCTTATCTGGAATCATCTGGATAGAAAGTGGGATATCTTCTTACTCACAACTCCTATGAGATTTATTCAACTTCCTGGTTATTATTCACTGATTAGTGGTTCCAAATAAAGCTTCTTAGATCGTGGTTCATCCTGGTTTGATAAGAATCATGAAGATAATGGCATATGTCTGAACAGGCTAATCTGGAATCATCTGGATAGAAGGTGGGATATCTTCTTGCTCACAATACTTAAGAGAATTATTCAACTTCCTGGTTATTCTCCACTGATTATTGGTTCCAAATAAAGCTTCTTAGATCGTTCTTCATCCTGGTTTGATAAGAATCATGAAGATAATGACATATGTCCGAACAGGCTAATCTGGAATAATCTAGATAGAAGGTGGGATATCTTCTTGCTCACAACACTTATGAGATTTATTCAACTTCCTGGTTATTCTCCACTGATTAGTGGTTCCAAATAAAGCTTCTTAGATCGTGGTTCATCCTGGTTTGATAAGAATCATGAAGATAATGGCATATGTCCGAACATGCTAATCTGGAATCATCTAGATAGAAGGTGGGATATCTTCTTGCTGAAAACACTTATGATATTTATTCAACTTCCTGGTTATTCTCCACTGATTAGTGGTTCCAAATAAAGCTTTATAGATCGTGGTTCATCCTGGTTTGATAATAATCATGAAGATATTGCCATATGTCCGAACATGCTAATCTGGAATCATCTGGATAGAAAGTGGGATATCTTCTTACTCATAACTCCTATGAGATTTATTCAACTTCCTGGTTATTCTCCACTGATTAGTGGTTCCAAATAAAGCTTCTTAGATCGTGGTTCATCCTGGTTTGATAAGAATCGTGAAGATAATGGCATATGTCCGAACATGCTAATTTGGAATCATCTGGATAGAAGGTGGGATATCTTCTTGCTCACAACACTTATGAGATTTATTCAACTTCCTGGTTATTCTACACTGATTAGTGGTTCCAAATAAAGCTTCTTAGATCGTGGTTCATCCTGGTTTGATAAGAATCATGAAGATATTGTCATATGTCCGAACAGGCTAATCTGGAATCATCTGGATAGAAATTGGGATATCTTCTTACTCACAACTCCTATGAGATTTATTTAACTTCCTGGTTATTCTCCACTAAATAGTTGTTCCAAATAAAGCTTCTTAGATCGTGGTTCATCCTGGTTTGATAAGAATCATGAAGATAATGGCATATGTCCGAACAGGCTAATCTGGAATCATTTGGATAGAAAGTAGGATATCTTCTTACTCACAACTCCTATGAGATTTATTTAACTTTCTGGTTTTTCTCCACTGATTAGTGGTTCCCAATCAAGCTTCTTACATATTGGTTCATCCTGGTTTGATAAGAATCATGAAGATAATGGCATATGTCCGAATAGGCTAATCTGGAATCATCTGGATAGAAGGTGGGATATCTTCTTACTCACAACACTTATGAGATTTATTCAACTTCCTGGTTATTCTCCACTGATTAGTTTTTCCAAGAAAAGCTTCTTAGATCGTGGTTCATCCTGGTTTGATAAAAATCATGAGGATATTGCCATATGTCCGAACAGGCTAATCTGGAATCACCTGGATAGAAAGTGGGATATCTTCTTACTCACAACTCCTATGAGATTTATTCAACTTCCTGGTTATTGTCCACTGATTCGTGGTTCCCAATAAAGCTTCTTACATATTGGTTCATCCTGGTTTGATAAGAATCATGAAGATAATGGCATCTCAATCCATTGGACCTACACAACTCAATCCCAAGAAAGTATTTCATCTCTCCCAAGTCTTTTATATCAAACACAGACTTGAGATAGTCCTTGGTTTCTTGTATACCTGTTTTATGAGAACCAGTGATAATAATATCATCAACATATACCAGAATAATTATGATACCTCCTGGTGTTACCAAAGTGAAGAGTGTGTGATCTAGTTCACATTTTCTGAACCCTTTACCATTCAGAGTGGTGCTAAGCTTGTGGTACCAAGCTCTTGGTGATTGCTTCAACCCATAGATAGCTTTCTTCAGTCTCAATACATTTCCTGGCTTTACCATCCCTTCCATACCTGGTGGTGGTAACATATAGACTTCATCTTCAAGATCCCCCTGAAGAAAGGCATTCTTCATATCCATTTGCCATCCCACTCAAGGTTGACTGCAAGAGATAACACTACTCTGATTGTATGAAGCTTGGCGACTGGAGAAAAGGTATCTATATAGTCTTCTCCATATGTTTGTGTGAATCCCCTAGCCACCAGCCTTGTCTTGCGCCTATCTATCTTCCCATTGGGTAGATACTTGATGGTGAATATCCACTTGCAGCTCACAGCCCTCTTTCCCTTTGGTAGTTCACTCTCATACCAAGTATCATTTCTAACCATGCCATCAGCCTCAGCATTGACTGAATCTCTCCACTCCTGGATAAGCATAGCTTCTTCATAGCTTCTAGGAACATAGCTTTCATCCAAACTGACCATGAAAGAACAATGCTCTTCCGGGAACTCAGCAAAGGAGCACACAGCTTGAGAAGGATGCTCCACAGCTTGGGCATTGTAGTACACTCTCGTGTTTACCCAAGTGGAAGGATCCTTTCTTACTCTTGTGCTCCTTCTTAGTGGAATTACTTCTTGTTCTTCTACCACTTCTTCTTGTAGTAAAGCTTCCACTTCAGTTTCTTGTACCACTTCCTCTTGATTCCTTCTTACTGATCCTTGCTCTTGATCTCTTCCTCCTGATCTTTCTCCACCTTGAGCAAGACTATCTGGACTTTGATCTCCATGACCTCCAGTTCCAGACTCATTTCCCCCTTCATGCTCAAGGTGAGTAGGTTCTTCCATCTCAGTATTGCTAGGCTGTTGATGCCCTCTCGGATCCTGAGATATACCAATGCCAAGACTCTCAAATATGTTTCTCAAGCTAGCAGCTCTATCTGATGGCTGAGCTGTCTTCAAGCTCTTCCCAGTTTTTCCCTTCATAGTAACCCTTGTCTTCCATGAACTTAACTTCCCGGGACACTAGAACTCTCCTTGCTTCAGTATCAAAACACTTGTATCCCTTCTGAGTTGTAGAGTACCCAATGAACATAGTCTTGGTGCTCTTGGCTTCAAGCTTGTTTCTGGTCTCTGCGGGTACTAAAACATAGCACACACATCCAAACACTCTCAAGTGATCCACCACTGGTTTGCTCTTGTTTAACACCTCAAAAGGAGATTGATCTCCAAGAATCTTTGTTGGTGTCCTGTTGATCAGATAACAAGCAGCAAGTACAGCATCACTCCAATACCTTCTCGGAACACTGGTTTGGAACATCATAGACCTGGCCACCTCCATAAGATGTCTGTTCTTCCTCTCAGCAACTCCATTCTGTTGAGGAGTGTAGGGGCAGCTTGTCTGATGCAGAATCCCATGGCTTGCTAGATGTTCTTTAAAGAAATTTCCAGTATACTCTCCACCATTGTCAGACCTGAAAATCTTTATCTTGGTATTATAATGGTTAAGAAACATATGCTTGGAAAATTTTAAAAGCATCTAGCACCCTATCTTTTGTTTTAATGAGTGTTAACCAGGTGTATTTGGATTTTTCATCAATGAAAGAAACATAATACTTATAACCATCTCGAGATAAACAAGGGGCAGTCCACACATCTAAATGAATCAAGTCAAAGCAATTTTCATACAGAGTAGTGGAGTTTTGAAAAACAGTTTTGCAATGTTTACCCAAGATACAAGCCTCACAATCATTATTTCTAAACATGACACCTGGTAACATTAAGCTTAAAGCTCTACCATGGGGATGTCCTAGTCTAGCATGCCACAATGCATCTTTGCTTAAAGTAGAAACATAATTAAAAGAAACAAAAGAGTTTGAAATAGGTGCAAGGTCTTCAAGCATATAAAGATCTCCCTTAGTAGCTCCTTGCCCAATCCACTTATTGCTCTCAATATCCTGAAACTTCACATCATTAGGACTAAAGATAACATTGCATTGAAGATCAGTGGTGCATCTCTTAACAGATAAAAGATTTGAAGTAAACTCAGGCATGAAGAAAGCTTTAGACTCTTTATCAAACAACATAAGCTTTCCAATCCCTTTAAAGGGAATCCGATCACCATTAGCTATCATGAGATGACCCTGAGCAGGTTCTATCTCTCTAATGAGTTTACTATCACTAATCATATGATGGGATGCACCAGAATCAATAATCAAAGGCTTATGCATGTTAGTAGCAATATGAGTCCTAGGAGTTTCTTTCAAACTCTCAATCAATCCTAGCCATTTATCAGAACAATGCACACTGCTATGCTCAGAGTAAGAGCTTTTGATCAAGTCTAGCAACCTATCAGTTTCACTAGACATCATATAAGCAGTGTAAGAGTAACCAAGAGTGTTTCCAAGCTTGTTACCAGACTCCTTGAGTGCTCGGATGAGAGCCTCAATGTCAGACTTCTTGATCACATCCTGATACTCTTTCCTCCCGGGTGATGAGAAGCAAGTGCTTTTCCTTCACTTTCACCCACTTGTGCACTTGGACCAGCTTAACTTGCTTCAGTAGAAAGGTGAGCTCTTGCTTCTCTATCCTTGTTGAACTTGGCCGGCTTGAGATGGGGATTTATATATGGTGTTTTTCGCATCATTGTATATATGTTTTCATTTGTTTCAAGTCACTAATTCGTGTCAGTCTAGTCCTTTTTGACCTTTTACAGGTCTGGAGTTAGTAGAAGAAAGAAGAGAAGGTGCCTGATGAAAAGAAGTCCTTTTGGAGCATTCCTGCGGAGAACACTCAAGAGAACAGTCCCGAGACTGTTCTCTCTCAAGCGGAACAAGCAGACGGAGTGATCCAGAGATTGTTCCAGACGAATATGGAAACTCCTTTTTCGGGAATTAAAGCCCTGTTGCCCTAATCTCTTTTCTTCTGATTGGCGCCTCCATATAAAAACGCCATCTATCATTTTATTATTTTCTACGCTTGTTTTTACAAGAGAACACTGAGTATTTGATATCTGCAACTTGTAAGGGAGAAGAAATCCATCCTCTCATAGAGAAGATCATCTGAACCCTATTGTTTCATACTTTGTTCTTATGCAATTTTATTCAGGATTTATGTCTTTGTCTATTTGCATCATGATCGAGTAGTAGCCTTGCTCGCCTAGGATTTTTAGGGTGTTGAGACATGAGCTAAACATAGATAAGCGATTCATAACTGTTCTTCATTCATACTGTTCTTACTGCTTTCATTAACCTGATCACTTGATGTTAGATCACTAGTTCATCGCCTAGTTAACCGCTTAGGATGATAACTTGACATGTATTGAATGATCTTAGTATCCCTAATCAGCGAAAGTAGATATTAGGGTGGTAAGTGAACTGATCGGACCTGTTCTCTAAAGCTTGCAATCAATCCTCATCCCAACGACAGTTAGGTGGTGAGATCGATCTGCAAAGAGATCACTGCCACGACAGTGGAGTGTTCCAGCTGAGTGATCCGAGTTCTAGAAAGCACTTCATCGCGCTTGAATAATTGTTTGGCTCCAATTCAACACCCAATGAAATACCCTAGGCTAGCTCTTGTTTAATTGAATCAATCTCGTGTTTTATTTTGCTTGTTTACTATCGTCTCTTTCAACCCAAACCGTATCTTCATCTTAGCTTGATTTCGAAACTCATAGAACTAGAGTGTAGACTGGTCCTCTGGATTTGAATCTCAAGTACTACAATTGCAACTGTTAACTTGGCAGTAGCAAGGATTCATTTTTAGTGTATCAAGTTTTGGCGCCGTTGCGACGGGGACCAGATTTTTTACCTCTAATTTTCGGTTTCATATCTAGTCTAAGATATCTAACTCGTGTTTATTTCTTTGTTTCAGCTGATGATCCAGGTGCATGACCATGAGACATACTCGGAGCAACGCACAAGGACCATTGCATCAGCTTACCAACGAGGAACTAACGAGATTGGAACGACAGAACCGTCAACAGCCGAGATCAACGAACACCAACATGGGTGATCACCAAGATGATCTCACTGATGCATTTGCACTCATGCAACAGCAGATGCAGCAGATGCAGCAAACGATCCAAGCGCAGTAAGCTGCTGCCGAGCAAGCTGCTCTGAATGCTGCGAACCAGCAGAACCAACAGGAGGAAGTTGTCCAGATCGGCCAGAGAAACTTACTGCGCAATCTGCCTGCTACTCGATCTGCCATAACCCCTCCACCGTGCACTAGGCAAGACTTCGAGATCAAGCCAGCCTTGATAAGTCTAGTGCAAAGGAAGATCTTCAATGGACTTCCTGCTGAGATACCGATGGACCACATCGAGCACTTTGAGAAGATATGTGGTTTCACTAAAGCGAATGGAGTACCACCCGATTACATCAAGTGTACTATGTTCCCTTTCTCTCTTGATGGGAAAGCTGCTTGCTGGCTTGATTCACTACCCACGGGATCACTCACCACCTGGGAACAAGTCCGAGAGGCCTTCTTAAGCCACTTCTACAGTAAATCGAAGACGGCAGCTCTGAGACAGAAGATCGTGACCTTTAAACAATTGGTGGACGAGCCGTTCTGCGATGCTTGGGAGCGATTCAACGTCTACCGCAGAGAGTGCCCGCACCACGGTTTTGAGGAAGACTATTTGCTGGGAGTGTTCTACGATGGAGTAGGCTGGGAGTACAGGAACGCTTTGAACTCAGCCAGTAAGGGAGATTTCATGACCCAGTCCACTCAAGGTGCCTTCGAGTTGATTGAGAACATGGCCTCAAGTTCAGCTGATAATAACCGCGAGACTGATCGCACTCAGAAGGTGAAGAGCATTGATAACAGCAAGATTGACGAGCTCTCTGCCAAGGTCGATCAGCTGATTAAGAGCAACCAGAACCAGGTTTTCATCATGGAAGAATCCCCTCAGGATAAAGCTACCGCGGAAGGCACATCAGAGGCAGATCAGTCAGCTGAGGATCAGCATGAAGTGAGCTATGTGAATGGGCAAGGATGGCAGTTCAAGAACTATCACCCGAACCCTAACGTGAGGAACAATCCCCACCTGTTTAATGCCCCTAAACCAGACGATAAAGCTCAAGGAAATCAGGGCCAGAACAGTGGATACCAAAGGCCTTATGGCAATCAGGGAAGAACCTTTGTCCTCAACCCAGCTCAGAATGCCCAATTCCACAGCCAGAAACAGCCGGTTAATCAGCAGGCTGCACAACCGGCTCAGGCTGCTCCGCATGATGTCATGAAGAGCCTCGCCAACATGATGAGTCAACTGCTCCAAGGACAGCAGATCCAAATGAAAGCACTGAACCAGGTCACAAACGACATCAACACCAGGATGAATCATATGTTCAATGACCTGAGTGTCAAGTATGGCAATGTCTCAAGCCATATGAGACATATGGATATTCAGATTGCTCAGACTGCTGAGAGTGTGAAGAGACATCAAGGAACCCTCCCTGGAAAAACAGACAAGAACCCCAAGGAATGCAATGCGGTAGGTTTAAGGAGTGGAAAGCAACTGCCTGATCTGGACCCCAGAAGATTCACGTCGGCTGAGAAAGGGAAGCAGAAGGAGTCGGATCAGCCACCTAAAGCTGTACCCACAGATGAGAAAGAGGCAGAACAACCTACTGAGACTGTTCCGACTGAAGCAGAGCGACCCGCTGGGGTTGTTCCACCGACTGCAGCACCTTCTCCTGCTCGTCAGTATGTACCAAAAGTGCCCTACCCTGTTCTAGCTAAGGCTACACGCAAGGATAAGGAAGAGATGAAGTGCAGGAAGATGCTGGTAGACCTAACTGTCAAACTCCCTCTAATGAGTGCGATCCAGATTATTCCATCCATGCGTAGCTTTGTGAAGGGACTGATCTCTGGGAAGATATCTGATGACAGCGAGTTCATGATTGTCTCTAAGGAATGCAGTGCGGTGCTCCAGAACAGAAGGATCAAGAAGCTGGGTGATCCGGGAAAATTTGTCCTCTCATTTCAGATTGGGAGAACAGTCTTCTCATGCTCACTGGTCGATCTAGGGTCAAGCATAAACCTCATGCCATATACTGTGGCTAAGCGCCTTGGATACACGGACTTCAAGCCTACCAGGATGTCCCTAGTGTTTGCTGATCGATCTGTGAAGTCTCCAGTTGGAATCCTCGAAGATCTTCAAGTTCGGGTTGGGAACACACTTGTTCCTGCCGATTTCGTTGTTCTGGAAGTCGAGGAAGATTCGAATGATCCCCTGATCCTAGGCAGACTATTCCTCTGCACTGTTGGAGCTATCATCGATGTCCGACAAGGGAAGATTGATCTCCACCTTGGAGATATTGTGATGAAGTTTGAGATGGAGCAGATGCTTAAGAAGCCAATGCTGGATGGACAAACTTTCACTTTCCAAGAAGATGGTGACCCGCTAGAGCCGCATGAGGGAATGATCGAGGAAATTCTCACCGAAGATCCACTTGAACTCGCCTTAGTCAGAGCTGAAGCCGAGCAGAGCTTAGAGAGTGTTGATGTTGATGCCTATGCCAAATTCCTGAATTCAGCCAGGAGTATTGAAAGGATGGTGGCAAATCTAAGTCTGGGGGAGAACAGTGAGTCCAGCAGATCGGCTGGAACAACCGCGCCTCAGAACCCGTCTGTTCCGGCAGCTCAGACCGATGACTCATGGAGCGAGCTGAAAGCTCCAAAGGTAGAGCTCAAATCCCTTCCCAAGGGACTTAGGTATGCATTTCTTGGACCCAACTCTACATATCCTGTCATTGTGAATGCTGACCTGAACAATGCCGAGACTGCTCTGCTTTTGTGTGAACTGAGAAAATATCGTAAGGCATTGGGTTATTCTCTAGCTGACATACCTGGCATTTCACCTGATCTGTGCATGCATAGAATACACCTGGAAGATGAATCGATGACTTCTGTAGAACATCAGAGGAGGTTAAACCCAAATCTAAAAGATGTTGTAAAGAAAAAGATAATGAAACTTCTAGAAGCAGGTGTGATCTATGCGATCTCTGATAGTAAGTGGGTTAGTCCTGTGCATGTAGTACCTAAGAAAGGTGGGATCACTGTGATAACCAATGAAAAGAATGACTTGATCCCCACTAGAACAGTTACTGGTCATCGCATGTGCATTGATTTTCGTAAGTTGAATGCTGCGACTCGTAAGGATCACTTTCCACTTCTTTTTATCGATCAAATGCTTGAGAGATTGGCTAACCACCCTTACTATTGCTTTTTAGATGGTTATTCAGGTTTCTTTCAGATTCCCATCCACCCAAACGATCAAGAGAAGACGACGTTCACATGCCCTTATGGAACATATGCATACAGGAGAATGCCCTTCGGCTTGTGCAATGCTCCAGCGACCTTCCAACGCTGCATGATGTCGATTTTTACTGATTTGATCGAAGACATAATGGAGGTTTTCATGGACGATTTCAGCGTCTATGGAAGCTCCTTTCATGTCTGTTTGTCAAATTTGTGCAGGGTGCTGAAGCGACGCGAGGAGAAGCATCTGGTGCTGAACTGGGAGAAATGCCACTTCATGGTCAGAGATGGGATTGTTCTGGGACACAAGATATCAGAGAAAGGCATTGAGGTGGACAAGGCAAAGATCAAGGTCATGATGAGTCTGCAACCACCAACTTCAGTGAAGGGAATCAGGAGTTTCTTGGGACATGCTGGTTTCTATAGGAGGTTCATCCAGGACTTCTCTAAGATCGCGAGACCACTCACTCGGTTGCTCTGCAAGGAAGCTCAGTTTGCTTTTGACAGTGACTGCCTAGCCGCATTTCACACGATCAATGGAGCTCTAGTCAGTGCACCAGTTGTTCAACCTCCAGACTGGGATCTCCCTTTTGAGATCATGACAGATGCAAGTGATTTTGCAGTGGGAGCAGTCCTTGGACATCGTAAAGACAAGAAGCTTCACGTGATCTACTTTACAAGCAGAACCTTAGATGAAGCTCAGTGCCGATACGCAACCACAGAGAAGGAGCTCCTTGCCATCGTGTTCGCTTTTGAGAAGTTCAGATCCTATCTGGTTGGATCAAAGGTGATGGTGCACACAGACCACGCGGCTCTCAAGTACCTACTCACGAAGAAGGATGCTAAACCGCGGCTCTTAAGATGGATTCTCTTGCTCCAAGAGTTTGATCTGGAGATAAGAGACAAGAAGGGGGTTGATAATGGAGTAGCAGATCATCTCTCCAGGATGAAAGTGTCAGATGAGACAGTTCTTGATGAGGAACAACCGATGGAGTACGTCAATGCGATTGGTCTGCGCAACATGGAGCAGTCGTCACCTGTCATCAACGACTGTTCCCGCGTAGAAAGAGCATTCGTTGCAGTGATCCAGAAGGAGTACCCGAACCTTCCATGGTTTGCTGAGATTGCCAACTTCTTGGCAGCTGAGAAAGAGCCTTTGAGGTTCACTAGGAATGAGAAGAGGAAATTTCTAAGGGAGGCAAGACACTACTTCTAGGATGAGCCGTATCTCTATCGGCAAGGGAAAGATGGGATATTCAGGAGGTGTGTTCCAGAGGCTGATATTCCAGGGATCCTTCACCACTGTCACGGTTCCTCTTATGCTGGTCATTTTGCCACCTTCAAGACAGTTTCCAAGATCCTCCAAGCCGGTTTCTGGTGGCCCACTATGTTCAGAGATGCTCACGCTTTCATATCAAGATGCAATTCATGCCAAAGGATGGGGAGTATAAGCAAGAGAAACGAGATGCCTCAGAACTACATCTTGGAAGTTGAAGTGTTCGATTGCTAGGGGATCGATTTCATGGGACCCTTCCCAGTTTCTCACAAGAACGAGTACATCCTAGTTGTTGTGGACTATGTCTCCAAGTGGGTAGAAGCGATTGCTAGTCCAACCAATGATGCGCGAGTTGTAACCAAGATGTTCACCTCCATCATCTTTCCAAGATTTGGAGTGCCTAGAGTGGTTATAAGCGATGGTGGAACTCACTTTATCAACAAGTTGTTCCAAGGATTGCTGAGCAAGAATGGTGTCAAACACAAGGTTGCAACCGCCTATCATCCTCAAACAAGTGGTCAAGTGGAAGTTTCCAACAGAGAGATCAAGAACATCCTGCAGAAGACTGTCAACACCACCCGCAAGGGACCCCTTTAGGGACCACTCCCTATCATCTGGTCTATGGCAAGGCGTGCCACCTACCTGTTGAGCTAGAGTACAAGGCGGCTTGGGCTGTCAAACTACTCAACTTCGACATCAAACCCACCAAGGAGAGGCGAACCATTCAGATCCACGAGTTGGAGGAGATCAGGCATCTGGCCTATGAGAGCTCTAAGATCTACAAGGAAAAGACCAAGGCGTTCCATGACAAACAGATCATCAGCAGAAGCTTTGCTCTGAACGATCAGGTCTTACTCTTCAATTCATGGGTTAAGCTGTTCCCTGGAAAGCTTAAGTCCATGTGGTCTAGACCTTTCACCATTAAGGAGGTTCGCCCTTATGGAGCTGTTGTGTTGCTGGACACAGGAGGTGGAGAATTTGTTGTCAATGGTCAGCGTCTAAAGCCATATCTTGCTGACACAACAATCGCTGAAGGTGTAGAGATACCCTTAAGCGATCCCCCTCAACCCTAATCGGCCCATTGAAGTCAAGCTAGTGACAGAAAACAAGCGCTTGGTGGGAGGCAACCCACTGGTGAGTGTAAATATTGTTTTATTTTTGTTTTTATCTTTCTAGGAACTAACTTGCAGGTTGAAAAATCAAGAAAATTCGAGATCACTCCAGGAGAGCACTCCAGCGGTTGTTCCGCCGACTGTTCCCAGGTAAGTGCTCGAACAAAAAAAAAACAAATAAAAAGGAAGGGGAAGCTGTTTAGATGGACCTATTTAAGGCCCAAACACTCCACTCCCCCACTTCATGTCTCTCGCCGCAAACCACCCCCATTAGAACCCTAAATCACAACTCACTCTCCTCTCTTTCTCTCCATCGATTTTTGGTTTTCATCTTTTGGGTTCTCTAGAGATTGGTTTGTCTTGCAGGAATCACCTCTCCAATCAAGGTAATCGGACAAGAACTCTCCCCCTCTTTGCGCATGCAAATCGCGATTTGGGAGTGATTTCTTGGATCCTCTTTTTCCTTATGCTTTGCGATTTCATCCTAGATTGTAGCTCTTGATAGTATACTTGCTACTAGGATTGAATTCATGATTGATTTTGAATGGAAGAGGAACCGATTGTTGCTTATGATTCTTGGCCTTTGCTATTTGTACTGTTGAGATTGAGGCTTGTGTAGGTTGTCTAGTAATCGATGGACATGGGTAGAACAAGAAGATTGGATTGTTCCATCGTTTCTAGAACAACCAACGAACTGTTGTGATATTGGGATATTGATTTTGTTTTGCAGATGCCTCCAAAGATGCGGAACGCAAGAGCCACCAAGAGCACAGCTTCTCCAGCCGCGAGTTCTCCACCTGGTTACCCATGGCCGAACAAGACTGAGGGCGAGCCCATCGACCTCAATGATCCGTTGCTCCTTGACTTCAACGTTGAGGGATGGGACAAGGAGTCAGCAGCGATATACAACCGGCTCCTCCTAGCAGAGATCTTGCCCACGCGGTTCGTGCACAAGCCAACACTAGCCAATCTAGGCCTTGACACTGAGGTGTTCGACACGATGCAGGCTATGGGATTCATGCCTCTCTGTTATCAGGCCCAGGTTCTCTACCCAGACTTGGTCAGGCAAGTGCTCGCAACGTGCAGATCACTTACCAGAACCCCACTGCGCCTACGTACGAGAACTGCTCTTTCTCCTTCATGGCTGATGGCAAGTTCTGCACCATCCCTCTCAACGATCTGAACGCGCTACTCGAGATTGCAGACACGCCAAGGGGAGTTTCAGTGGATAAGAAGTTCAAGCCGGCGGACACCTTTTGGGATCTCATCGCAGCTGGCAAGTTCACCTCCCGCAAGGCCTATCAGTCGCAGATCCGGAACCCTGCTATCCGGATCATCGCCAAGATTGTGTCCAATGTCCTGTTCGCGAAGGAGTACACCTCCAAGATAACGAATGGAGAGCTCCAGGTTCTCTACACGGGACTTGAGGATGAGATGCGCAGAGAGAACATCACCCCGATCCAGGAAGTCAAGACCAACCCGGGGTTCCATCTCATCTCCATGTTCGCTGACCGCAGAGACACCCTGATTCGGACTGATGATAAAAAGGATCGTTGTGGCAGTCTGCTCACACCCTTGTTCCAGCGCTTCAACATCGACCTCAGCTCCTACAAGGTCGTCTCTGAGATGGAGTACATCGATACTCCTTACCTGATCGCATGCCACATCTTGCGCGACGAGACCACCTACAAGTTCCAGGATAAAGAAGGGAACCCCCTGTACTGCAAGCTCCCTATGCCTGGGTTCACAGACTTCTTATCCCTGGAGAACATTGTGTTCTCACTCGATGAAGAGCACCTCTGTGATGATCCAAAGGCGCCGGTTCAGCACGATGATGAAGACATGGATGATGTGGAGCATGTGATTCCACCAGCTGATGGTGAGTATGACTTGGAGGACTTCACCGATGTGACTGATGATCACGCCTACAGACGCTGGATGGTTGAGTCCTAGAAGAAGAACAACAGCCTCATGAAGAGGATACTCGGGGCGATCACAGGCGGCTGCATTGGAGCCCAGGAGGAGCGTACGCCGCAGAGAACAAGGCGCCCAGGCAAGGAACGCGCGGGAACATCGACTGGAGCAGAGAGACTGCTGAGGAACAGGAGGACAGCTGGTCACTCCGGTAGCGGCGATTCAGACTGAGTCCGAAAGGACTATTTCTATCCCTTTGTCTTATCCATCTGAACTATTTATTTTTCATGTTATTTGCTTCTGTTTGGTGTGTTTCAGCTTCCTCTGATTTATTTTCACAACCAGGGATGGTGTTAGTAGAAGAAAGAAGAGAAGGTGCCTGATGAAAAGAAGTCCTTTTGGAGCATTCCTGCGGAGAACACTCAAGAGAACAGTCCCGAGACTGTTCTCTCTCAAGCGGAACAAGCAGACGGAGTGATTCAGAGATTGTTCCAGACGAATATGGAAACTCCTATTTCCGGAATTAAAGCCCTGTTGCCCTAATCTCTGTTCTTCTGATTGGCACCTCCATATAAAAACGCCATCTATCATTTTATTATTTTCTACGCTAGTTTTTACAAGAGAACACTGAGTATTTGCGATCTGCAACTTGTAAGGGAGAAGAAATCCATCCTCTCATAGAGAAGATCATCTGAACCCTATTGTTTCATACTCTGTTCTTATGCAATTTTATTCAGGATTTATGTCTTTGTCTATTTGCATCATGATCGAGTAGTAGCCTTGCTCGCCTAGGGTTTTTAGGGTGTTGAGACATGAGCTAAACATATATAAGCGATTCATAACTGTTCTTCATTCATATTGTTCTTACTGCTTTCATTAACCTGATCACTTGATGTTAGATCACTAGTTCATCGCCTAGTTAACCGCTTAGGATGATAACTTGACATGTATTGAATGAGCTTAGTATCCCTAATCAGCGAAAGTAGATATTAGGGTGGTAAGTGAACTGATCGGACCTGTTCTCTAAAGCTTGCAATCAATCATCATCCCAACGACAGCTAGGTGGTGAGATCGATCTGCAAAGAGATCACTGCCACGACAGTGGAGTGTTCCAGCTGAGTGATCCGAGTTCTAGATAGCACTTCATCGCGCTTGAATAATTGTTTGGCTCCAATTCAACACCCAATGAAATACCCTAGGCTAGCTCTTGTTTAATTGAATCAATCTCGTGTTTTATTTTGCTTGTTTACTATCGTCTCTTTCAACCCAAACCGTATCTTCATCTTAGCTTGATTTCGAAACTCATAGAACTAGAGTGTAGACTGGTCCTCTGGATTTGAATCTCAAGTACTACAATTGCAACTGTTAACTTGGCAGTAGCAAGGATTCATTTTTAGTGTATCAGGGATGCAATATCCAGCACTGACTCTTCTTATGGCCTTGTCTCTTGCAGTGATCACAGCTTCCCGAGAACCTCTCTCTTGGCCTCCTATCTTCACCTCCATAGCCAGCCTTATTAGCTTGCATCTCCTCGGCCTGGTGAGCCATACTTAGCTCCCCTGATACAAGCCTAGGCTGACAAAGGCTGTATGATCCAAGCAAGAGAGATGGAGCCGTTCTAGATCAAGAGGTGGTTCTTTTATTTGATCTAATCAACCAAGAGAAACCATGTGATAAGAACAAGGTGGATTGAAGTGCACCACACGAGAGATGGAAAGCTCGTGATACAACACAAAGGAACCTTCAACCGTGGAGGTACTGGTCTCACAAGGCAAGGAGGCGACGAGTTCTGTTGAGAGCTCTAGGTGTTCTTTGAAAGAAAAGTTTTATAAAATATCAAGTCTGTCCTCTCAATGAGTTTTGCAAACAATATAAAGACTAAAGGAACAGGCTCCTTGTCGACACAATAATGAAATAACTTAAAATAGAATATGGTTCAAATAAGGAAACAAAGAAGAAATGGTTTCTTCTTAGTCTTGGACCGAGATGCATTTAGGTGATATGTTAAGCTAGCTGTGGCCTCATTAAAAACCTTGCTCCGGGAAAACCTCGTGGGACAAAACCAAGATCAAGGAAAAGAGCACACACAAAGAGCTTGCCTAGTAGCTAACTCTGTCCAAGAGTCTTGTTTAAGCATTTGGATCTTCAATGGTGATGATCATCAAATGGTTGTGACTTTGATCAGGGATGAATGGCCAAAGATCTTCTCTTGATGCTTGATAGTTCTCAACCGGCTCTTCCATCTTCACAACACCTTCCTTAGTGTCATCTTTGTTAGCTCCATCAGCTGGTTTAACCTGTCCAAGATCAGAAGCAAGTATCATGCTCTCATTAAATTTATGTTAAAGTATCTTAGCTCTTTGTCTAGTGATAGCTCCCTTGAACACGGTTGGTATGGGCACTTCTTGCTCTATCTCTGGTTTGGTAATGTTGTTGATCATGTCTTGAATGTCTGGTTCGGTTAGGTCTGGTTCAATGTCCTCATCATTCCCTCCCTCTTCAAAAGGTTTTGACCTCAAAACAGGTTCATCTGTAAAACAAAGAGACAAATCAGTAACATTGAAAGTAGATGATACATTTAACTCACCTGGCAGATCAAGACGGTAGGCGTTGTTGTTGATTCTCTCAAGGACTTGAAAGGGACCAGTGCCTCTTGGCTTCAGCTTTGAACTTCTCTGGTTAGGAAACCTTTCTTGCCAAACCCACTCTCCGGGTTCAAATATAATTTCTTTGCGCCCCTTGTTAGCTTGTTTAGTATACTGCTCGGTCCTCTTTTCTAGATTCTCTTGAACCCTTTGGTGTAGCTCCTTGACATAAGCAGCTTTGGCTTCCCCGGTGAGACTGATCACTTCAGCTGGAGGTAAAGGTGTGAGATTTAAAGGGGTTTTCGGATTGAATCCATAAGCCGCTTCAAATGGTGACATCTTTGTAGCTGAGTGCTGAGCCCGGTTGTAAGCAAACTCTATAAATGGAATGCAGTCTACCCAATTCTGCATGTTCTTTCCAATAGTGGCTCTCAGCAGCGTAGAGAGGGTTCTATTGACAACTTCAGTCTGCCCATCCGTTTGGGGATGACAAGTAGTAGAGAAGAGAAGCTTGGTTCCCAGCTTCGTTCCCAGCTTCTTCCATAGTGTTCTCCAAAAGTGGCTGAGGAACTTGGTGTCCCTGTCAGATACAATGGTCCTTGGTACACCATGTAAGCGCACCACTTCTTTGAAGAATAGATCAGCTATCTTGGATGCATCATTCACCTTGGCACAAGGTATGAAGTGTGCCATCTTGGAGAACCTGTCCACCACAACAAAGATTGAATCCTTATGTTGAATCTTTGGTAGACCTAGTACAAAATCCATGGAGATATCCACCCAAGGAGCTGTGAAAATAGGCAGTGGCATGTAAAGACCATGGGGTTGTACTCTTGACTTAGCTTTCTTGCAAGTCATGCATCTTGCACAATGAGCTTCTACTGTCTTCTTGAGATGCGGCCAATAGAAGTGTTCTCTGACCACAGCAAGTGTTTTGTCTACTCTAAAGTGTCCCATGAGTCCCCCTCCATGAGCTTCTCTAGTGATCAGGTCTCTCAAAGAACACTGAGGAATACATAGTCTCTTGCTCTTGAATAAGAATCCGTCATGTAAGTAAAACTTCCCGTGAGGTCCTTTAGTACAGCTGGTGTAAGTATCAGCAAGATCCGGGTCTTCTCCATATAAATCCTTGATGAACTCAAACCCCAGTACCTTAGCTTCCATTGTGGCAATCAAAGCGTGTCTCCTGGAGAGTACATCAGCTACAATGTTGTCTTTACCCTTCTTGTACTTGATGATATATGGGAAAGTTTCTATGAACTCCAGCCAACGAGCATACCTCCGTTTAAGGTTGGTTTGACCTCTCAAATGCTTAAGGGTTTCATGATCAGTGTGTACTACAAACTCCTTAGGCAGTAGGTAATGCTGCCATGTCTCCAAGGCTCTAACCAAGGCATACAACTCCTTGTCATATGTAGGATAGTTAAGAGCAGCTCCACTGAGTTTTTCACTGAAGAAAGCCACTGGTTTGCCTCCCTGAAGTAGTACTGCCCCAATCCCAATTCCTGATGCATCACACTCCACTTCAAAGGTTTATTGAAGTCTGGTAAGACTAGCACGGGTGCATGTGTTAACCGGTACTTCAGAGCCTGAGAAGCCTCTTCTTGAGCTTTCTCCCACATGAATCCAACACTCTTCTTAACAATGGCAGTGAGAGGTGCTGCTATGCTACTGAAATCCTTAACAAACCGCCTGTAGAAGCTGGCTAGTCCATGAAAACTTCTGACTTGACTGATGCTTGTTGGTTCTTGCCAGTCTTGGATTGCTCTATGATATACCATGAATTTTACCCGTTTTAACCATGCTATACTAGTATTTTATTATATATTTAATCTGTTTTCTAGCCTGTTAGGTATGTTTTCAGGTTCAGGAGCATTTCGTGAGAAAGTGAAGTTTTTGGAGCATTTTGGAGTACAAGAGATGATACACCCGAGTTGACCATTCAAGACTAAGTCGGAAGTCAACATTGCGATTACAATCGATCGATACTCATCCTGAGTCGTCGATCGATGCAGCTGAGAAGATCCGTGTACTAGAAGATTATAATCGATCGATACACATTCAGTGTTGTCGATCGATATCGAGGACGAAATGGTTTAGCCGACTACTTCACCAAGACTTCACCAAATTACGAGATTGCCCCTGACGAGTTTTTAACCTAATGGAAATGCTTAAATACTCCTGCAAAGTCTTTTTGACGGCAAGTTTTGAAACCCTTTGAAGCTTGAAGCTTTTCACAACCAAAGCAGAGAGTGTGAGAGAGAGACTAGAGTTTTATTTGTTTGAGAGAGATTGGAGAGATTTCTCATCTCCTTTTGTATTTCTACTTTATTCTATCTATGCAATTCTTTCATCTATCTATTGTTATGAATTGTTTAGCTATGTCTGAGTAGTCTACTTGTTAGATCTAGGGTTTAAATAGGTTTGTGGGATTAGCCCCAAGCTATAATTGCTAAGTTGTGATACTCATCAAATGGATTGTACCATATGTTTGTTTTAGAGTAGCTAACTAGAACATAGATCACTAGGATCTTAGATTATCTTGAATTATCCATTTGAGCGATGCATGTTTCCCGTTGAGAAGAACGACAGTTCCTCCTTGAGACCTCGCGGTCATATTCGGTTCGCGCCTAGGCAGATCTAGAAGCCGTCGATCGATACCCTACTGGTAAATCGATCGGCGCCGCGAAAGGTGTATCGCTCGATATCTCAAAAGGATATCGACCGACTCTTTTTCTGTGTCATCATGCGAAAGGTGTGGCCAGAGATCTAGATATTTTAACCAGTGATTCATTCACATACGTTAAGCGGCTGAGATCTATAGTATCATGCAAGCAACTTATTAAAGCATTTATAGAGATTATAATCTCCATCCCTGAATAGAAAGCCTATGTCTAGCACTCTTTATCCCATTTAAACAACCCTTCATATTGTTAGTTGGAGCAACTGCCTTGCTCATTTTAGGATTTGTTATTTTTATTTCTATCATATAAACCAACCTTGCCTAGAATTGATTAGTAGATTTTATTTAATTGGTTCCCTAGCTCCTCGTGATTCGATCCCTAAGTACTACAGCTGTACCTCTTATTTGAGAGAGTAAGCTCTACTGGGTAATTTGAGCACTATCAAATTTGGCGCTGTTGCCAGGGAGCTTTGATCGCCATTAGATTTAATCTTATTAATCTTAGGTTTTTCTTTTACCCCCTTTCTTATTTAAATTTTTCTTTCTTGTCTTTTCAGGTACATGCCCAGCAGTACCAGAAGCAACAAGGGAAATCAACTATTATTCTCAGAGGATCCTGCACACTTGGAACGCTCAATCCGCAAAGACCTACGCTCCGCATCGATCGATAGAACCGCATTACCGTCGACTGATACTCACGTTCAACAGTCGACCGACACTCCGACAGCACCGTCGACCGATACCGTTCACCGATCTACATCGATCGATACTTCTAACCGTATAACGATCGACACTACTCCGCGAAGCATGGTCGCAATTGTCATTCTCACGCAGGGCGAGAATGGAAACCTGTATGACCAGGATGGGCATCTGCGTAATGTAACATGTCAGAAACTATATGCACAGGGAAACATAATCCCTGAAACTGAAGTTGAGGCTACAGGAAAAGCTCAAACACGATCGTTGGCAGACTATAACCGTCCAGACGAGTACTACACCAACAGATCAGCTATTCGACTTCCAGAGATTCAGAAGCCGAACTTCGAGCTCAAGCCTCAGTACTACTCTCTCGTGTCTCAGATACCTTATTCTGGGCAATCACACGAGCATCCTATGGACCATCTGGAGAGGTTCGAGGATCTTATCGTTGCTATTCGTATGGATGGAGTCCCCGAGGACTACCTACTCTGCAAGCTCTTCAAATACTCACTGATTGGAGAAGCTTCGCACTGGCTCAAGCAGCTACCTAGAGGATCACTTACATCCTGGGCCGACATCAAAAACGCCTTCCTGCGTAATTTCTTTGATGAGGCACGCGCTGAAGACTTAAGGAGCAAAATAGCCACTTTCGCGCAAAAGCCTAGTGAGACTTTTAAAGACGCGTGGATAAGATTCAAGTTCTTCCAGCGAGACTGTCCACACCATGGATTCAATGAAGTGCAGCTGTTAAGCACTTTTTACAGAGGTATCGCCTTAAGGTATCAGATGGCTCTTGATACTGCTAGTGAGGGGAACTTCAACACTAGGAATCCAAGAGAGGCTGTGAGACTTATTGAGAACCTAGCCAACAGCAGCAGCACCAAGAACACTGACTCTGACAAGAAGAAATCGGTTGCAGCCATAGGTGAAGACCAGATGAATGAAGTCAGAACCAAGATAGATGCTTTACATGCTTTTCTGGGACAACCAGTCTGCTCAGCTGAAGAAGGAGAGGCTAGAGAGGATGATACAGAGGAAGATGTGAACTACATTGGAGGTACTGGATTTCAAAGATATGGAAACCAGAGTGGAAACAGAAACTTTTTTGGCAGTGGTCAGAAGAGTAACTACAACCAGAGTTCACAGTATCATAAACCCCTCACCAACACAAGGAACTACGGCAACTCAGCTTACCAAAACCCACCACCACCCACCCAAGAGAGTAAGTTTGATGCCATGATTGATAGAGTTCTGGAAGGTCAGCAGAAGCTTACAGTAGACTTCAATGGGAAGATTGATTCTGTCTTTAACAATCTGATCACGAGGATAGATACCATCTGCACTCAAGTTAAGAAACTTGAGACACAGATTGTCCAAACTGAAGACTCTATCAGGAGGATTCGAACTTCTAAGGAAGTAGGGGAAGGAAATAGGGGACACCACGTCAATGCTATCATAGATGATGATTTCTGGCAAGTGGTGAAACAGGAGAAGCTACAAGAAGGAGACTTTGAAGTGGAAAGTTCGCTAAGTCCGGACACGCTTGCAGACTGCAACGCGGTTAGGATTTTGACACATGCTGAGTTCACGACTTCTCATCCATACCCACCCACCCACAACTACGAAGATATTGACCGACGAGACGAGCCACTCATCGATCGACACAACGAAGAGAACCATATCGATCGATCCTATTCTCCACCTATCGATCGACACACACCTCTCATATACCGAGTGCAACTACCATCAATAGACAGAAACCGAATCAATGCACTCAGACCCACACCGAAACCACAAGCTATCCCTACCGAAATAACTAGTAACCCTTCAGACACTACACCTACATCAGAAGTAACTGAAGGAAGAAGGTTAAGGAGTCGGAAGGAGAAGATTCCTAAGAACCTTAAGAGAGAAGCTACTGAAAAGGAGATTGATGGTTTCACTAAGAGAGTTATCGGAATCCCACCAGAGAAACTTTTTGAGGAGGTTTATTTCACAAAGAGAGTGTGGATGTTCTTCAGAGAAACAAGGGAGACTGAAACTGACATTAGGAGAAGGTTTGACAACGTCAGAGAAGAGATGAGGAAAAAGATTACTTTGCTAAAGAAGAGTGATCCTGGGAAGTTTGCAATACCCTGTGTGGTACAAGGTATTGAATTTCCTCACGCACTATGTGACACTGGTTCATCAGTCAGCATTTTACCAAAGGTCATGGCAGACCATCTGGGCCTGCAAGTAGAGCCTTCACCACAGATCTTTACTTTCGTGGATTACTCTCAGAGAAACTCTGGAGGCTTCATCAAAGACCTAGAGGTACACATTGGTGATGCTATCGTCCCTGTGGATTTTCATGTCCTAGACATTAAGTTAAATTGGAACTCTTCCCTCTTACTTGGAAGAGCATTTATGGCTACAGTAGGAGCCATATGTGACATGAAGACCAACATGATGTGCTTGACTATGATAGATCCAGATATACACTACGACCCTGTCAAGCTTGACAAACCACCAGCCAAATTACTGGTATCATCGCAGTTTGTCATTGTGAAGTTGAGTACGAGACAGAGTACTCGGGATCGATCGACAGTACTTTGACGTCATCGATCGACACATTCAAGTCAGAGGAGATCGACAACAACTATGGATCATCGATCGACAGAGACCCACCGGATGATGAACTCGATCTACCAGATCATTGCTACCCGAATTTCGCCATCCCACCCAACCGAAAGCAAGATGATTACTCAATAAGGAGTTGGGCAGATAGCGGATTTCATGAGAGTTTTGCAGTAGACACAGCCACCTCTTTCCACAGTGGAGACCACAGTGAAGAATATGATGAAGACTATTGGGAAGAGAGAGCTTGGGAAATCTACTTGGAGAATGACAGATTTGCACCACAATAGATCGACAACAAACGCCCACCATCGATCGATTATCTACTTCATCCAGCAAAACGACATCGTCCATCGATCGACATTGCCAGTATAATATTGATCGATATTAACCCGGACGACTTAAAGGACAAAATCGGAATTTCATCGATTAGGACAACACGTGGGTATAAAAGGTTGACGACCCAAGCCACGAAAATTCAAAACTTTTCACCTTCTACCCAGCAGCTTCCAGCATTCAGAGATTCATCAATGGAAGACTGCAACAACATGTTCAATCGATCGAACAGTGCAGCTAGACGTGCACCATCGATCGCCACCACCACACACCCATCGATCGACACCTTCAACAGAGCTCAACCGAGATCTCATGAACCTTATGATATCAGGAATGTTTCACTAACACCTGATGAATTTGGAATTTTCAGGGACACAGATGGCTATGCAAGAGCTATGGATGGAAGAGTTCTGCACATAACCAGAGAAGACATAGCAGACATCCTCCAAGTTGCCAATGGACCAGAAAACCTGTTCACACAGCAACGTAGCCATCCAAACATCCTACAACATGTCCAGGACAACCACAACACCAACACAAGGGAGGATCCAGTTCCTCAACACTTCGGTCCACCTCGACATTCACAATCGATCGACATCGTTTCAACACCGTCGATCGACGGCGGATATCCAGGATCGATCGACAGACCGAGAGTCCGATCGCCCGACAGACGACTGGAGTTTGGACGACGTGCCTTCACTACCGATGGATCCAGGAGATTCAAGTGGGAGGCTAAGGATGAATATGGTGTCTACAGAGATGAGTTTGGCTATGCTAGAGGAGTTGATGGTGAAATCATCCATGTTACCAAGGAGCAAGTAAAGAGACTTTTGGATAGAGCATCCCTTTTTCACAAAGGTTGCTTACAACTTCCAATACACACATGCCCTTCCCATGCATACACACCACCACCAGTGCCCTACAGTAGAGAGGAGGTGGATGATATGGTGACTGATGTATGGAGAGCTCAGGCGCACCTTGAGGCAAACATGCGCACATTGGTGGAAGACACTTTCCAGCCTTTGGATATCAGTTACAAAGACTTCCGGAATGATATGGCTGAGATAAGAGTGGAGCTTGGAAACATATTAACCACGCTTGAGAAAGAGGCTACGCCACCAGTATCGACCGACAGAGTACCTGTTGTTGGGGTCAAAAACGGTTATCTCGAAATCAACGGCTAAAAATATTTATCGTGCGCGGACTTTCCATAAAACAAGCGTCGAAAGCAAAACAAGTTGTATAGCTTAAAAACCCTATGTTAAAGTCGATCGTTCTTGTTTTACACGATAAACTTTACGAGAAAACCAACTCAGATTTAGTTGTAAAACTTCGATGATACAATCAAGAAGAACCGAGAGACATCAGGTCCATAGCTGATATGACACGACCATACGAAAGTATACGGAAGAAACGAGAAGTAATCTAAGTTTTGACAGGCCGAACGACAAGGAATCCGCCTTTAAACTTCAAAGAGCCCATTCTCTCAAACCGTGAGGACCCAGAAAACGAGCAAGATATCAAATCGAAGCCCTCGCCGAGATGCAGGTGCCGGGCAGCTAGCGCCCGTGCTGGCCGTGGCCGCCGGGCGGCTAGCGCCCGTGCTGGCCGTGGCCGCCGCCGGCTAGCGCCCGTGCTGGCCGTGGCCGCCCGGCGGCGAGCGCCCGTGCTGGCCGTGGCCGCCGGGCGGCTAGCGCCCGTGCTGGCCGTGGTCGCCGGCGGCTAGCGCCCGTGCTGGCCGTGGCCGCCGGCGGCTAGCGCCCGTGCTGGCCGTGGCCGCCGGGCGGCTAGCGCCCGTGCTGGCCGTGGCCGCCGGCGGCTAGCGCCCGTGCTGGCCGTGGCCGCCGGGCGGCTAGCCCCCGTGCTGGCCGTGGCCGCCGGCGGCTAGTGCCCGTGCTGGCCGTGGCCGCCGGGCGGCTAGCCCCCGTGCTGGCCGTGGCCGGCGGCGGCTAGTGCCCGTGCTGGCCATGGCCGCCGGGCGGCTAGCCCCGTGCTGGCTCGGGTCGTCGGGCGACAAGCTTCCGTGCATAAGTTCTAGGCCCCGGCCGTCAGAAGTCTGTACTTTGCGTCTTTCCCAAGTTTTCGCGGAACGAATCGTTGAGATTCCGCGTACAAAACTCCCGTTCTTACTCCAAACTAAGATCGTCGGAAACACTTCGGAAACTCGTAAGATATCAACGGGAAGGAAGATCTTAAATTCTACGTGCGAAACAGTGATGGTTATCTTAAGACACCACTCATCTCAACTCTACGAAGGATTGAAGATCTTCCGAAGAAATCGTAGAAAACAACGGAAGTCCCAGAGACGGCCCGAAAGGGACCAAACGCGATCGGACAGTCCGCTTACGATTATCTGAGGTAGATACGACGATTTACGTTTATCTTTACATAACAAGATAATTGCTAAATTTCCAGAAGGATAAATGTCAAGTATCCCAAAGATAAATGTCAAGTTTCCCGATAAACATGAAGGCCGACGAAAATGGAAAAAGCCCGCTTCGCGGCCCAAAAGGAGAATAGACCGTCATAAGAAGGAGTATATAAAGGAGCTTTGGGAGAGAAGGAAAGGCAGAGCAAAAATCCTAGAGGGAAAGCAAATCCGAGATTGGAGACCTAGAGAGCTCATGTTAGCTTAAGAACTTAGAATTTAGGCGGTAGACTAGCAAGGCAGGACCTAGAACGTCCGGCCGCCTCTCGTTCTATTTTCATCTTGTCCGCAGACTCATGTCTCTCTCGGAAGGATCTAACAATCCTTTTACTTAGAGTTCCGCACATAGAAACCCTAGGCATTATTCTCGACATGCCCGTTTCTATGACTAACGCTCGTACTAGACGAACTCCGCCAGGCAGTTCGATCTCTTGTTCAAACCCTTCCAACTGAACTACGTCCGACTTGATCCTCGAAAGGGGTACGTAGGCAGCCTTCCTTAATGTCCAGTCTCAAATCTTAATAAAACCTTTCCGCATTTATTTGATCACTTGTCGTTGGTTGTCGCAGAGAATCCGGACCTTCAGGGAAAGTTAGGTTTACTTAGCTTTCCTCCGATTTACTTAATAAAAATCGACAGTGCGAATTTCGGTTCCCACACCTGTACCATCGATCGACATCGGCAAGACTACATCCATGGACCGACCGGAATGTTCATCACCTAAGAAAGATGAATGGGAGATTGCTTACATCAATACACGGATTGGAGACGTCTACAGCCCTCTCAACAACAATGTCGAATGGTTAAGCAAGATGATCGATCTTCTACAGAAAGAGTTGGACACAATTCGCCAGAATGACAAAGCTAAGCTTGCCACTTTTTCATCGATCGATACATATACTTCATCATCGATCGACAAAAGGTTCGCAGAACTGGAAGATAGGATGAAAGCGTATGTAAGAAAACATGAACTCTTCAGTTCCCCTATCATGCGATGCCAACACACAATGTCACGGCAGCTGGAAAAGTTAGAAAGAGACATGAGCATTGTTCAGGCTTATATTGATCTCCGTGACAGCTACGAAGCATCGATCGACAGGCCTCGACCAACGTCGATCGACACCGAACCAACACCAGCGAAGAGAATATGCACTGCAGCAGAAGTTGATGATATCAAAGATCAGCTTTACGAAACCATGAATTCTATGGAGGAGAGACTCACAGAAAGAAGTGATCACATTGAGGAGACTCTCAATGCAAGAGTGACCAATCTTTGCAGAGCTACTGGTCTCTTGAAGAATAAGATACGCACTATGCAGAGTAATCTTGAGTACCAAGGCCAACGTTCAGAATCGATCGACAAATCTGACACGGAGTCGATCGACAGTGATCCCAGCGAAGCGACCGACATACCAATTGTGGCACCGATCGATACCACCGCCGTGGCCGACAAGGATCAACAAACTCAGGACCAACACGCAAAAGACCAACATGCCGAACTAAGTGCGCATTCAAGATTTGATTTCCACCAGCATCAGTTAGACACAGAAGATTTGGTCCGAAGGTTGCAAGTAATCAAAGCCGATTTAGCAAAGATATCTCCTAGATGGACAAGATCAGGTGATGCCACAAGAAGCTTCACTGCCGCTGAGTCCAAAGATGAGGAAAGTGTTTGCCCACCAGCGAACAAAAACCCTCACTGCACCCCATGAGTCACTCACCTACCACAGTCAAGCTAAATGACCTTAACCAAGCGCTGAGTGGGAGGCAACCCACTATTAGGTTTTCTTTTTCTTTATTCTATTTTATTTTCTTTTTGCTTTTATTTTTTCGATTTTATTTTGCAGTTTTTATTTAAGATCCAAGTAGAATGATAATTCCATCGACTGACATTCACCATCCATATCGCTCGACACCACACGACCATTACTAACGATCAACGTAGACCACTACGAATCGATCGACATCTTGTCGATCAGGTTTATTCATTCTAACTTGTTATATTTATTATGTTTTATTTATTTACCTCACCACTGGATGTTACACTGGGACAGTGTAATTTAAGTCTGGGGGGGATTTTACTAATATGTGTTTTTATTTTAGTTTTTATTAATATGTTTTTCAAAATTATTTTTCGCATAAATATTAAATAGGAACATTGATATGGATTATTATTTGATTGTCTGACCACTCTTTAGCACCATTCTAGATTACTAATTGCAGATAGTACTAAAGATGCTAAAGTGGATCAACTTGCTATCTATATTCACTAGCTAAGATTGTTTGAAGGAACCAAAGCTGACCTCCCACACTAATACTGACTTATTTGCTTGTCTTGGGGCTTGGATATCACTGGATCGGTATCCTCTTACAAGTCTGGAAGGTAAAAAGTCTATGTGTTTCTGGTTCCCTTCCTTCGCTCTCTTCGGCATCTCAAGATCTAAGTTTATAAAAAAAAGATTGATATGATTTCTTGAGAAGCAGAGGGGTAGGAGTGTCTCCTGCGACCCCAGTATTCTAAATCTCAAGGATGATCACACATTGTGGAAACGAGGGGTAGGAGTGTCTCCTGTGACCCCAATATTCGCTACACTTTGTCAAAAATGTATGAGTTACAATGCAAATGTCAATGAGATGGACTAGATGGCCTATGTGGCATCGAAACCTGTTGAAATTGAAACTAATAAGAGATTCAGTGAAGAGAGAAGACGGGAGAAAGGAACCAGAGAAGACTACCTGTGTGTTCAGATACTTGTTTGAGTTGAATCCATGTGTTCTTTGATCGATACTCCCAAGGTAAAGCCTGCACTTTATTTTATGTTAAGAAATGAGGTTAGTAGAGGGGAATGTCAGATGAGAATTGCTAAGTTGTTGACTAGATGAGTTTAGTTGCTAAGCTAGGATAAGGCATGATGAACTTCTGTGATTAGGATTTTAGACATGAATTGCAAACCCATAGAGTGATGACTTCAATATATTGAATCCTTGAGTTCCTGCTATTTCCAAACCTTTTCCAAAGACTACTGTTTTTGCTTGAGGACAAGCAAAGGAGTAAGTCTGGGGGAGTTGATATACCATGGATTTTACCTTTTTTTAACCATGGTATACTAGTATTTTATTATATATTTAATCTGTTTTCTAGCCTGTTAGGTATGTTTTCAGGTTCACGAGCATTTCGTGAGAAAGTGAAGTTTTTGGAGCATTTTGGAGTACAAGAGATGATACACCCGAGTTGACCATTCAAGACTAAGTCGGAAGTCAACATTGCGATTACAATCGATCGATACTCGTCCTGAGTCATCGATCGATGCAGCTGAGAAGATCCGCGTACTAGAAGATTATAATCGATCGATACACATTCAGTGTTGTCGATCGATATCGAGGACGAAATGGTTTAGCCGACTACTTCACCAAGACTTCACCAAATTACGAGATTGACCCTGACGAGTTTTTAACCTAATGGAAATGCTTAAATACTCCTGCAAAGTCTTTTTGACGGCAAGTTTTGAACCCTTTGAAGCTTGAAGCTTTTCACAACCAAAGCAGAGAGTGTGAGAGAGAGACTAGAGTTTTATTTGTTTGAGAGAGATTTGAGAGATTTCTCATCTCCTTTTGTATTTCTACTTTATTCTATCTATGCAATTCTTTCATCTATCTATTGTTATGAATTGTTTAGCTATGTCTGAGTAGTCTACTTGTTAGATCTAGGGTTTAAATAGGTTTGTGGAATTAGCCCCAAGCTATAATTGCTAAGTTGTGATACTCATCAAATGGATTGTACCCTATGCTTGTTTTAGAGTAGCTAACTAGAACATAGATCACTAGGATCTTAGATTATCTTGAATTATCCATTTGAGCGATGCCTGTTTCCCGTTGAGAAGAACGACAGTTCCTCCTTGAGACCTCGCGGTCATATTCGGTTCGCGCCTAGGCAGATCTAGAAGCCGTCGATCGATACCCTACTGGTAAATCGATCGGCGCCGCGAAAGGTGTATCGCTCGATATCTCAAAAGGATATCGACCGACTCTTTTTCTGTGTCATCATGCGAAAGGTGTGGCCAGAGATCTAGATATTTTAACCAGTGATTCATTCACATATGTTAAGCGGCTGAGATCTATAGTATCATGCAAACAACCCTTCATATTGTTAGTTGGAGCAACTGCCTTGCTCATTTTATGATTTGTTATTTTTATTTCTATCATATAAACCAACCTTGCCTAGGATTGATTAGTAGATTTTATTTAATTGGTTCCCTAGTTCCTCGTGATTCGATCCCTAAGTACTACAGCTGTACCTCTTATTTGAGAGAGTAAGCTCTACTGGGTAATTTGAGCACTATCACTCTAACCTTCTCTTCATCAACCTGTAATCCCTGTGAATTCACAATAAAACCTAGGAAGACAAGTTTATCAGTGCAGAATGTGCACTTCTTGAGGTTTGCATAGAGTCCTTCTTTACGAAGTGTTTCTAATACTTGCTCAAGATGTGACACATGATCAAGTAAGCTTGTACTATAAATTAAAATGTTATCAAAATATACCACAACAAACTTACTGATGTATGGTCTAAGGATGTGGTTCATGAGGCGCATGAAAGTGCTAGGAGCATTGGTGAGTCCAAATGGCATCACCAGCCATTCATAGAGACCTTGCTTTGTTTTAAAAGCTGTCTTCCACTCATCACCTTCTTTCATTCTTACCTGATGGTACCCACTCTTAAGATCAATCTTGGAGAAGATGGTGGCACCACTTAACTCGTCTAGCATGTCATCAAGCCGTGGAATGGGGTGTCTATACTTGATAGTGATGTTGTTGATGGCACGACAGTCTACACACATTCTCCAAGTCCCATCCTTCTTTGGTACTAGTAAGACAGGCACCGCACATGGACTCAGGCTCTCTCTCACGTATCCCTTGTCCAATAGGTCCTGAACTTGTCTTTCCAACTCCTTGGCCTCCTCGGGGTTTACTCTATAAGCTGGTTTGTTTGGAAAAGCAGCTCCTGGTATGAAATCTATCTGATGCTCAATGCCCCTTAGTGGTGGTAAGCCGTGTGGAATCTCTTCTGGAAACAAGTCTTTGAACTTGTCAAGAAGCTTAGTAATCTCTGGTGGATACTCCACTTCAGCTGAACCTGCACTCAAAAGCTCCTTAAGATCATTAGTAGCATTGTGTGTTTGGTAGCAGTTGCCTTTCTTATATGGCTAGGCTGGATTAGGAAATTTGACTTAACAGATTTTTCCTTCTCCTTAACCATTTGCAAATGCAATTCATGAACTTGAGCAGGAGTGAGAGGAGCTAGACTAATCTTACGCTTGTTATGCATGAATGTATACATGTTTGATCTACCATCATGTCTAGTCTCTCTATCCCATTGCCAAGGTCGACCTAACAATACATGTCCAGCTTGCATAGGTACTACATCACAAACTACCTCATCTTGATACTTACCAATGCTAAAAGGAATAGTAACTTGCTCTTTAATCTGCAGCTCAACCTTATCATCTAACCATCTTAGCCTATATGGATGCGGATGCTGGACCTTGACTAAGCCAAGCTTATCAACCATGTAAGCACTCGCGGCATTAGTTCAAGACCCACCATCAATGATGAGGTTACATACCTTGCCTTTAATAGTGCATCTGCTATGGAAGATGTTTTCTCTTTGGATAGTCTCAGCGGGTTCTACTAGGACACTAAGCACACGCCTTATCATTAAGCTCTCTCCCACGTCTGGGTATTGCATTTCTCCATAGTCTGCTTGTAACTCAGGTGCATCCTCATCATGTGATTCATACCCTTCGTCAGTGAGCATCATCACTCTCTGGTTTGGACATTTTCTAGCCATATGTCATCGGCCCTTACACTTGAAACAAGTGATGTCTCTGGCACGTTGAGGAGTAGTAGTCTTAGTTGGCTCTGTCCTGGTGTCTTTGCTGGTATCCACAGGTTGAGACTTGGAACGAGTGTCTCCCTCAATCCCTTTGCCCTTGTCTACTGGCTTGTTGTAGTTGCTGTTGTTGTTGGAGTTCCAGTTTGATTGAGACCTGCCTCTGGTGCTTTTCTTCTTGATATGTTGCTCGGCTTGTACTGCTAAGTGGAATAGGTCTTTGAGATCCCCATAAGCTTGTCTCTCAACCTTACTGATCACTCTATCTTGCAACCCATCTATGAATTGAGCCATGATTGTTTCTTCATCTTCATTAAGATCAAGGCGATTTCTTAGCTTCTCAAACTCCTCATAGTAATCCTCAACTGACTTGCTCCCTTGCTTAAGTGTTCTGAACTTCTTGTGCAAGTCTCTGTGATAGTGTTGTGGCACAAACCTCAGCCTCATAGCATCTTTCATGTCTAACCAGGAGTCTAGTCGCCTCAAGTGCCCTCTCCTACGGTCAGTGCACAATCTATCCCACCAGGATAAGGCATTATCCGTGAGCTGAGCTACTGCCAAAGCAACTCTCTTGGGGCCATGATGGTTGTAGTAAGCAAAGATCTGATCCATCCTCTTCTCCCAATCAAGGTAAGCTTCAGGGTCAACCTTTCCCGCATACTGTGGTGGTGTCATCTTTAGAAGATCTGCTCCTTGGTTGTGGTGTTGTTGGCGAGGTCCTCTCTGTTGAGGTGCATAGTCATCTTCCTCATAGCCTTGGTTGCGGATGGGTCTCCGTGGAGCTCTATGTGGAGGTAAGTAATAATCTTCCTCTTCTGCCTCTTCTCCATAGTCATCTTGTTGAACTCTTGCCCTCGGATAAGGACCATGTTGTTGTCCAGTATCTTCTTCATTCTGCTGATTCCGAGTACTAGTCTCTGGATTATCATTGAAGTGTACTCCAGTACGCCTGTTGTTTGGAGCTTGGTACTGCTGGTTTCGATTTGGAAACCTCTCAGCAGTTTGGGTAGCTTGAGCCGTGGGTCCCTGCTCAACTCTGGTTAGCCTATCTCCAAGGTCTTGGCGCATCTCCTTCATCTCTTCTCTGATTGCATTGAAGGCTTGCATCATAGTAGCCATCTCAGATGCCTCCCCCATTGTACCTGCAAGGTAGAAACTAAGACTTTAGTTCTGATCAATGAAAAGAGCTAAGTAAGAGACAATGGAAGTAAAAAGGAAATATGAGAAATCTTTTTTTTTTTGTTTTTGGTTTATAAAATTCGAAATCTAAAAGGAAAAGGAAAAGAATTGGTTTGCAAGCAAAGTTTTAAATGAAAATCAAAACAGAAAAGGAAACTCGGATATGCACTTAATACTAACACTTTTTTTATGAAATTTTGAATGAAAATAAAGATCTAGGATCACAAAAAAAACTCGACAGCAATGAAGAACAAACTTTCTATGGTTTTCAAAGATATGAGAATGCAAGTTAAACTATATGAAAAAAAAAGGAACAAACGGTTTTCTCTTCTTTTTTTTTGATTGATGAATGCAACAAGATGGAACTAAAATGATTTAAACAAGTAGAGAGGATAGATACAACCTGATGCTGAAGGAACTTCAGCTCTGATACCAGAAATATTACAAGCCTAGGCTGACAAAGGCTGTATGATCCAAGCAAGAGAGATGGAGCCGTTCTAGATCAAGAGGTGGTTCTTTTGTTTGATCTAATCAACCAAGAGAAACCGTGTGATAAGAACAAGGTGGATTGAAGTGCACCACACGAGAGATGGAAAGCTCGTGATAAAACACAAAGGAACCTTCAACCGTGGAGGTACTGGTCTCACAAGGCAAGGAGGCGGCGAGTTCTGTTGAGAGCTCTAGGTTTTCTTTGAAAGAAAAGTTTTATAAAATATCAAGTCTGTCCTCTCAATGAGTTTTGCAAACAATATAAAGACTAAATGAACAGGCTCCTTGTCGACACAATAATGAAATAACTTAAAATAGAATATGGTTCAAATAAGGAAACAAAGAAGAAATGGTTTCTTCTTAGTCTTGGACCGAGATGCACTTGGGTGATATGTTAAGCTAGCTGTGGCCTCATTAAAAACCTTGCTCCGGGAAAACCTCGTGGGACAAAACCAAGATCAAGGAAAAGAGCACACACAAAGAGCTTGCCTAGTAGCTAACTCAGTCCAAGAGTCTTGTTTAAGCATTTGGATCTTCAATGGTGATGATCATCCAATGGTTGTGACTTTGATCAGGGATGAATGGCCAAAGATCTTCTCTTGATGCTTGATAGTTCTCAACCGGCTCTTCCATCTTCACAGCACCTCTCTTAGTGTCATCTTTATTAGCCCCATCAGCTGGTTTAACCTGTCCAAGATCAGAAGCAAGTATCATGCTCTCATTAAATTTATGTTGAAGTATCTTAGCTCTTTGTCTAGTGATAGCTCCCTTGAACACGGTTGGTATGGGCACTTCTTGCTCTATCTCTGGTTTGGTAATGTTGCTGATCATGTCTTGAATGTCTGGTTCGGTTAGGTCTGGTTCAATGTCCTCATCATCCCCCTTGCCTCCAAATAGGCCAAGTGATCCTTCTTCTTTCTGGAGTTTTGCCATCACTTCCTCCATAGATGGTAAGCTTGGCGACCTCAATATATGCTTGATGACATCTTTGTAGCATGGGTTGAGTGTCATCAGCAATCCGAACACTTGATCCTGCTCTCTTCTCTCCATGAGCACTTCCTGATCAGTGGTACTTGGCCTTAAGCTTTCTAACTCAGACCACATCGATTTGAACTTCCCCATATGCTTGGTAAGTTCCACATCCTCTTGCACAAGAGTGTTGATAGCTCTCTTAAGCTCAAACACTAGGCTCAAGTTTGAGACATTTCCAAATGTCTTCTGGAGAGTCTCCCATAGGTGTTTAGGAGTCTCACAGTAGCTGTAAGCCTCGAGGATAGGAACCTCCAAAGAACCTTGTAGCACGGAAAGCATCATAAGATCTTCTTGTCCCCACTTCTTAGCTTCGGCTGACTTGAGAGCTTTTCCTTCTTCACCTTCTTCTCCTCTCTTAGCCACTGGCTCTGGACCATCATCAGTGATGTGGTTCCACAACCCTAGACTCCCCACAGCTGTCTTCACCAACCGGGACCACAATAAATAGTTTCCACCACCTTTTAAAGCAATCAGAACCTTCACCATCATCTTGTTATCATCCATCTTCTCTCGATCTTCTCAACTACTCACAAAGCTTCAAACTTGCATAAAGTAGAACCTACAGCTCCAAACCTTCAAGAATAATCAACCTCCAAAAGATCTAGACCCAATAGCTTCAACTCAAACCGCAAGAACAAAGAAGAACACTCGGAGAATAGTAAGAACACAAGAGAATAAAAAGTAACAAGAGAAATGTTTGCAAGATCTCTTAATACCAAAGCCAACCTGGCTCTGATACCATATGATTTTAGAGAATAGAAGAGGTATTAAGAGATTAATGAAAGATTGAGAGGTGTTTAGGCGAGTAAAAGAGAAATCATGTTCTTAGATTCAATAGTAACTTTGAGAGAGAGTCATGTTTAAACTAGAGAGAAAAAGGCTCAAAGTGTATATCTGATTAATGAAAGGAGTTACAAATATATACAAGAGGTTAAGGAAGGGTTTGCGCAAACAATCAACTATTACAAGCATGTGAGGTCAATGGCAAAGGGATCCATACATGGCTGAGAATGCTCACACGCCTAGGCTCTCTTTACAGCCTGTCATGGATTGGCTAAAGCAACATTATCATCAAACGGTCGACTCTTCCCTCTTGGTTAGATCACTGTGCTAAGCCTATTCTTCCTTTAGTGTTTCACACATTGCTTTCCTCACTTGTTTTACCTCAAACCCCTTTTACCATGCAGTAACTTTACTGCATGGTAACTTTTCTCAAGTATATTTTCTTCTTCTCTCCTCTTCATGATCACAATACTTCTCATCTCTTCTCACCACATTTCAACAGGTTCATCCTGGTTTGATAAGAATCATGAAGATAATGGCATATGTCCGAACAGGCTAATCTGGAATCATTTGGATAGAAAGTGGTATATCTTCTTACTCACAAATCCTATGAGATTTATTTAACTTCCTGGTTATTCTCCACTGATTAGTGGTTCCCAATAAAGCTTCTTACATATTGGTTCATCATGGTTTGATAAGAATCATGAAGATAATGGCATATGTCCGAACAGGCTAATCTGGAATCATCTGGATAGAAGGTGGGATATCTTCTTGCTCACAACACTTATGAGATTTATTCAACTTCCTGGTTATTCTCCACTGATTAGTGGTTCCAAATAAAGCTTCTTAGATCGTGGTTCATCCTGGTTTGATAAGAATCATGAAGATATTGCCATATGTCCGAACAGGCTAATCTGGAATCATCTGGATAGAAAGCGGGATATCTTCTTACTCACAACTCCTATGAGATTTATTTAACTTCCTGTTTATTCTCCACTGAATAGTGGTTCCAAATAAAGCTTCTTAGATCGTGGTTCATCCTGGTTTGATAAGAATCATGAAGATAATGGCATATGTCCGAACAGGCTAATCTGGAATCATTTGGATAGAAAGTGGGATATCTTCTTACTCACAACTCCTATGAGATTTATTTAAGAGGGTTAAGAGGGATGCTTCCAACTGGGTAAACACGAGAGTGTACTACAATGCCCAGGCTGTGGAGCATCCTTCTCAGGCTGTGTGCTCCGTTGCTCAATTTCCAGAAGAGCATCGTGCTTTTCAAGTAAACTTGGATGAGAGTTATGTTCCAAGAAGCTATGAAGAAGCAATGCTTATACAAGAATTGAGAGACTCAGTCAATGCTGAAGTAGATGCCATGATCAAGAATGATACATGGTATGAGAATGCTTTACCAAAGGGAAAGAGGGCTGTGTCTAGTAGATGGATCTTTACTATCAAGTATCTTCCAAATGGGAAGATAGATAGGCGCAAGACAAGACTGGTGGCAAGAGGGTTCACTCAAACATATGGAGAAGGCTACATTGATACATTTGCACCAGTGGCCAAACTTCACACTATCCGAGTAGTCTTATCATTAGCAGTGAACCTTGAGTGGGATCTTTGGCAAATGGATGTCAAGAATGCTTTTCTACAAGGAGAACTAGAGGATGAAGTGTATATGTTGCCACCTCCTGGTCTTGAGCACCTAGTGAAGAAGGGAAATGTCTTGAGATTAAAGAAAGCAATCTATGGTCTCAAGCAATCTCCTAGAGTTTGGTACCACAAACTGAGCACAACCTTGAATGGTAGAGGTTTCAGGAAGTCAAAACTTGATCATACTCTCTTCACATTGGTTAGACCCTCAGGTATCATTGTAATCCTTGTGTATGTAGATGATATTATCATTACTGGTTCTGATAAAACAGGTATCAAAGCAACTAAGGAGTTTCTCAAATCTGTTTTTGACATTAAAGACTTAGGAGAGATGAAGTACTTCCTTGGTATTTAGCTGTGTAGAGCCAAGGAAGGATTGTTTATCTCTCAAAGTAAATATACACTTGATCTTTTGAAAGATGCAGGTGCATATGGAGGCAAGGTGGCTAAGATGCCCATGGAGAATGGGTACAAGGTCCCACGTGAGGGGGAGATTGAAGATAGCAAGCTCTTCCATGATCCAAAGCTTTATAGAAAGCTTGTTGGTAAGTTAATCTATTTGCCAATCACTCGGCCTGATATATGTTTTGCTGTGAATCAGGTAAGCCAGCATATGCAAGCTCCAAAGGAGCATCACTGGCGCATGGTGGAAAGACTATTTATGTATCTGAATGGTACACAAGGTCTTGGAGTTTGGATGGGTTGCAACAAGAGTACAGAAGTGGTGGGCTATTGTGATGCTGATTGGGCAGGAGATAGAGCTGATAGAAGATCAACCACTGGCTACTGTACTTTCATTGGTGGGAACTTGGTTACTTGGAAGAGCTCATGTTCTAGTGCTGAAGCCGAGTACAGAGCCATGCTGAAGCTAACCAATGAGCTTGTATGGATCAAGGGGATTCTGAAGCACTTAGAGATTGATCAAGCTACACCAATGACTATGCATTGTGATAACAAAGCAGTTATCCACATTGCATACAACTCAGTGTTCCATGAGAGGACCAAGCACATTGAGGTTGATTGCCACAAGGTCAGGCAGATGATTGTACTTGGAGTGATCTTACCATGTTACACTAGAAGTGAAGATCAGTTGGCTGATGTGTTCACCAAGGCTGTGAGGCAGAAGACAATGGAGTCCATCCATATCAGGTTGGGCCTCATTGATTTGAGCAAGAGGAGCTGATCCCCTTAGCTATGAGGTCTTCACTCTTTTTCCCTTATTAGAGTTTTGTCCCATTGGGTTTTCTCTAATGAGGTTTTTAATGAGGAAAATCTCATGGCTTTCCAAGCTTGACTTGTTCCATATGGTCAAGCTTGAGGGGGAGTGTTGAGATGAGGTAATAATAAGAGAAGAGAAGAAGTGTTGAGCATAGTTGAGTTGGCACTATTACAGTAACTTTTAGTTACCACAGTAAATAAGAATTTACTGTAATAGTGAAAGGTGAAAAGAAGTTACCCGGGCAAGTGAGAAGAGATGGCAAGAGCTTTGGACTAAAGAAGAGGCTTTGAATAGTGATCAGACCGTTGAGTCTTGTGTGAAGGAAGAGAGGCGCGCATACAGCTTTGGATAGGCTGTAAAGGTCCAAAGCATGTGAGCTCTCTCAGCCATACAATTCAAACCTTTCAGCCTTGCCATGTTGACTCCACATGCTTAGCATAGTAATCTGTCTAGGTTCATTTGCGCAAACCCTTGTATCTCCTCTTACTATATATTTGTAATCTCATCTCATTAATAAGATTAATCAAGTTATGAGTCTCTTTCTCTCTTAGTCTCGAAGTTACTATTGAATCTAGAAATCTATTTCACCAATCTTTGAGTCTCTTAGTCTCTTAATCTCTTTCAACCTTTCATAAACACTCAGATTACTAAAATTAATAGAACCAATATGTAAGAAGCTTGATTGGGAACCACTAATCAGTGGAAAATAACCAGGAAGTTAACTTTCTATCCAGATGATTCCGGATTAGCATGTTCGAACATATGCCATTATCTTCAAGATTCTTATCAAACCATGATGAACCACGATCTCAGAAGCTTTATTTGGAACCACTATTCAGTGGAGAATAACCAGGAAGTTAAATAAATCTCATAGGAGTTGTGAGTAAGAAGATATCCCACTTTCTATCCAGATGATTCCAGATTAGCCTGTTCGGACATATGGCAATATCTTCATGATTCTTATCAAACCAGGATGAACCACGATTTAATAAGCTTTATTTGGAACCACTAATCAGTGGAGAATAACCAGGAAGTTGAATAAATCTCATAAGTGTTGTGAGCAAGAAGATATCGCACCTTCTATCCAGATGATTCCAGATTAGCCTTTTCGGACATATGGCAATATCTTCATGATTCTTATCAAACCAGGATGAACCACAATCTAAGAGGTTATTCTCCACTGATTAGTGGTTCCCAATCAAGCTTCTTACATATTGGTTCATCCTGGTTTGATAAGAATCATGAAGATAATGGAATATGTCCGAACAGGCTAATCTGGAATCATCTGGATAGAATGTGGGATATCTTCTTGCTCACGACACTTATGAGATTTATTCAAATTCCTGGTTATTCTCCACTGATTAGTAGTTCAAATAAATCTTCTTAGATTGTGGTTCATCCTGGTTTTATAAGAATCATGAAGCTATTGGCATATGTCCGAACTAATCTGGAATCATCTGGATAAAAAGTGGGATATCTTCTTACTCACAACTCCTATGAGATTTATTTAACTTCCTGGTTATTCTCCACTGAATAGTGGTTCCAAATAAAGCTTCTTAGATCGTGGTTCATCCGGGTTTGATAAGAATCATGATAATGGCATATGTCCGCACAGGCTAATTTGAATCATCTGGATAGAAAGTGGGATATCTTCTTAATCACAACTCCTATGAGATTTATTCAACTTCCTGGCTAGTCTCCACTGATTAGTGGTTCCAAATAAAGCTTCTTAGATCGTGGTTCATCCTGGTTTGATAAGAATCATGAAGATAATGGCATATGTCCGAAAAGGCTAATCTGGAATCATCTGGATAGAAGGTGGGATATCTTCTTGCTCAAAATACTTATGAGATTTATTCAACTTCTTGGTTATTCTCCACTGATTAGTGGTTCCAAATAAAGCTTCTTAGATCGTGGTTCATCCTGGTTTGATAAGAATCATGAGGATATTGCCATATGTCCGAACAGGCTAATCTGGAATCATCTTGATAGAAAGTGGTTCTTATCAAACCAGGATGAACCACGATCTAAGAAGCTTTATTTGGAACCACTAATCAGTGGAGAATAACCAGGAAGTTGGATAAATCTCATAGGAGTTGTGAGTAAGAAGATATCCTACTTTCTATCCAGATGATTCCAGATTAGCCTGTTCGGACATATGGCAATATCTTCATGATTATTATCAAACCAAGATGAACCACAATCTAAGAAGCTTTATTTGGAACCACTAATCAGTGGAGAATAATCAGGAAGTTGAATAAATCTCATAAGTGTTGTGAGTAAGAAGATATCCCACTTCCTATCCAGATGATTCCAGATTAGCTTGTTCGGACATATGGCAATATCTTCATGATTCTTATCAAACCAGGATGAACCACGATCTAAGAAGCTTTATTTGGAACCACTAATCAGTGGAGAATAACGAGGAAGTTTAATAAATCTCATAAGTTTTGTGAGCAAGAAGATATCCCACCTTCTATCCAGATGATTCCAGATTAGCCTGTTCGGACATATGTCATTATCTTTATGATTCTTATCAAACCAGGATGAACCACGATCTAAGAAGCTTTATTTGGAACCACTAATCAGTGGAAGATAACCAGGAAGTTGAATAAATCTCATAGGAGTTGTGAGTAAGAAGATATCCCACTTTCTATCCAGATGATTCCAGATTAGTCTGTTTGGACATATGGCAATATCTTCATGATTCTTATCAAACTAGGATGAACCAAGATCTAAGAAGCTTTATTTGGAAACAATAATCAGTGGAGAATAACCAGGAAGTTGAATAAATCTCATAAGTGTTGTGAGTAAGAAGATATCTCACCTTCTATCCAGATGATTCCAAATTAGCATGTTCGGACATATGCCATTATCTTCATGATTCTTATCAAACCAGGATGAACCAATATGTAAGAAGCTTGATTGAGAACCATTAATCAGTTGAGAATAACCAGGAAGTTAAATAAATCTCATAGGAGTTGTGAGTAAGAAGATATCCCACTTTCTATCCTAATGATTCCAGATTAGCCTGTTCGGACATATGCCATTATCTTCATGATTCTTATCAAACCGGGATGAACCACGATCTAAGAAGCTTTATTTGGAACCAATAATCAGTGGAGAATAACCAGGAAGTTGAATAAATCTCATAAGTGTTGTGAGCAAGAAGATATCCCACCTTCTATCTAGATGATTACAGATTAGCCTGTTCGGACATATGCCATTATCTTCATGATTCTTATCAAACCAGGATGAACAACGATCTAAGAAGCTTTATTTGGAACCAATAATCAGTGGAGAATAACCAGGAAGTTGAATAAATCTCTTAAGTGTTGTTAGCAAGAAGATATCCCACGTTCTATCCAGATGATTCCTGATTAGCCTGTTCGGACATATGCCATTATCTTCATGATTCTTATCAAACCAGGATGAACCACGATCTAAGAAGCTTTATTTGGAACCAATAATCAGTGGAGAATAACCAGGAAGTTGAATAAATCTCATAGGAGTTGTGAGTAAGAAGATATCCCACTTTCTATCCAGATGATTCAAGATTAGCATGTTAGGACATATGGCAATATCTTCATGATTATTATCAAACCAGGATGAACCACGATCTAAGAAGCTTTTTTTGGAACCACTAATCAGTGGAGAATAACCAGGAAGTTGAATAAATCTCATAAGTGTTGTGAGCAAGAAGATATCCCACCTTCTATCCAGATGATTCCAGATTAGCATCTTCGGACATATACCATTATCTTCATGATTTTTATCAAACCAGGATGAACCACGATCTAAGAAGCTTTTGGAACCACTAATCAGTGGAGAATAACCAGGAAGTTGAATAAATCTCATAGGAGTTGTGAGTAAGAAGATATCCCACTTTCTATCCAGATGATTCCAGATTAGCCTTTTCGGACATATGGCAATATCTTCATGATTCTTATCAAACCAGGATGAACCACGATCTAAGAAGGTTTATTTGGAACCACTAATCAAAAGAGAATAACCAGGAAGTTGAATAAATCTCATAAGTGGTGTGAGCAAGAAGATATCCCACCTTCTATCCAGATGATTCCAAATTAGCATGTTCGGACATATACCATTATCTTCATGATTCTTATCAAACCAGGATGAACCAATATGTAAGAAGCTTGATTGGAAACCACTAATCAGTGGAGAATAACCAGGAAGTTGAATAAATCTCATAGGAGTTGTGAGTAAGAAGATATCCTACTTTCTATCCAGGTGATTCCAGATTAGCATGTTCGGACATATGGCAATATCCTCATGATTCTTATCAAACCAGGATGAACCACAATCTAAGAAGCTTTATTTGGAACCACTAATCAGTGGAGAATAACCAAGAAGTTGAATAAATCTCGTAGAAGTTGTGAGTAAGAAGATATCCCACTTTCCATCCAGATGATTCCAGATTAGCCTGTTCGGACATATGGCGATATCTTCATGATTCTTATCAAACCAGGATGAACCAATATGTAAGAAGCTTGATTGGAAACCAATAATCAGTGGAGAATAACCAGGAAGTTGAATAAATCTCATAGGAGTTGTGAGTAAGAAGATATCCCACTTTATATCCATGTGATTCCAGATTAGCCTGTTCGGACATATGGCAATATGTAAGAAGCTTGATTAGGAACCAATAATCAGTGGAGAATAACCAGGAAGTTGAATAAATCTCATAGGAGTTGTGAGTAAGAAGATATCCCTCTTTCTGTACAGATGATTCCAGATTAACCTGTTCGTACATATGGAAATATCTTCATGATTATTATCAAACAGGATGAACCACGATCTAAGAAGCTTTATTTTGAACCAATAATCAGTGGAGAATAACGAGGAAGTTGAATAAATCTCATAAGTGTTGTGAGCAAGAAGATATCCCACCTTCTATCTAGATGATTCCAGATTAGCCTGTTCGGACATATGCCATTATCTTCATGATTCTTATCAAACCAGGATGAACAACGATCTAAGAAGCTTTATTTGGAACCAATAATCAGTGGAGAATAACCAGGAAGTTGAATAAATCTCTTAACTGTTGTGAGCAAGAAGATATCCCACCTTCTATCCAGATGATTCCAGATTAGCCTGTTCGGACATATGCCATTATCTTCATGATTCTTATCAAACCAGGATGAACCACGATCTAAGAAGCTTTATTTGGAACCACTAATCAGTGGAGAATAACCACGAAGTTGAATAAATCTCATAGGAGTTGTGAGTAAGAAGATATCCCACTTTCTATCCAGATGATTCAAGATTAGCCTGTTAGGACATATGGCAATATCTTCATGATTATTATCAAACCAGGATGAACCACGATCTAAGAAGTTTTTTTTGGAACCACTATTCAGTGGAGAATAACCAGGAAGTTGAATAAATCTCATAAGTGTTGTGAGCAAGAAGATATCCCACCTTCTATCCAGATGATTCCAGATTAGCATGTTCGGACATATACCATTATCTTCATGATTCTTATCAAACCAGGATGAACCACGATCTAAGAAGTTTTATTTGGAACCACTAATCAGTGGAGAATAACCAGGAAGTTGAATAAATCTCATAGGAGTTGTGAGTAAGAAGATATCCCACTTTCTATCCAGATGATTCCAGATTAACCTTTTCGGACATATGCCATTATCTTCATGATTCTTATCAAACCGGGATGAACCAATATGTAAGAAGCTTGATTGGGAACCACTAATCAGTGGAGAATAACCAGGAAGTTGAATAAATCTCATAGGAGTTGTGAGTAAGAAGATATCCCACTTTCTATCCATGTGATTCAAGATTAGCCTGTTCGGACATATGGCAATATCCTCATGATTCTTATCAAACCAGGATGAACCACGATCTAAGAAGCTTTATTTGGAACAACTAATCAGTGGAGAATAACCACGAAGTTGAATAAATCTCATAGGAGTTGTGAGTAAGAAGATATCCCACTTTCTATCCAGATGATTCAAGATTAGCCTGTTAGGACATATGGCAATATCTTCATGATTATTATCAAACCAGGATGAACCACGATCTAAGAAGCTTTTTTTGGAACCACTATTCAGTGGAGAATAACCAGGAAGTTGAATAAATCTCATAAGTGTTGTGAGCAAGAAGATATCCCACCTTCTATCCAGATGATTCCAGATTAGCATGTTCGGACATATACCATTATCTTCATGATTCTTATCAAACCAGGATGAACCACGATCTAAGAAGTTTTATTTGGAACCACTAATCAGTGGAGAATAACCAGGAAGTTGAATAAATCTCATAGGAGTTGTGAGTAAGAAGATATCCCACTTTCTATCCAGATGATTCCAGATTAACCTTTTCGGACATATGCCATTATCTTCATGATTCTTATCAAACCGGGATGAACCAATATGTAAGAAGCTTGATTGGGAACCACTAATCAGTGGAGAATAACCAGGAAGTCTAATAAATCTCATAGGAGTTGTGAGTAAGAAGATATCCCACTTTCTATCCATGTGATTCAAGATTAGCCTGTTCGGACATATGGCAATATCCTCATGATTCTTATCAAACCAGGATGAACCACGATCTAAGAAGCTTTATTTGGAACCACTAATCAGTGGAGAATAACTAGGAATTTGAATAAATCTCATAAGTGTTGTGAGCAAGAAGATATCCCACCTTCTATCCATATGATTCCAGATTAGCCTGTTCGTACATATGCCATTATCTTCATGATTCTTATCAAACCAGGATGAACCACGATCTAAGAAGCTTTATTTGGAACCACTAATCAGTGGAGAATAACCAGGAAGTTGAATAAATCTCATAGGAGTTGTGAGCAAGAAGATATCCCACCTTCTATCCAAATGATTCCAGATTAGCATGTTCGGACATATGCCATTATCTTCATGATTCTTATCAAACCAGGATGAACAACGATCTAAGAAGCTTTATTTGGAACCAATAATCAGTGGAGAATAACCAGGAAGTTGAATAAATCTCTTAAGTGTTGTGAGCAAGAAGATATCCCACGTTCTATCCAGATGATTCCAGATTAGCCTGTTCGGACATATGCCATTATCTTCATGATTCTTATCAAACCAGGATGAACCACGATCTAAGAAGCTTTATTTGGAACCAATAATCAGTGGAGAATAACCAGGAAGTTGAATAAATCTCATAGGAGTTGTGAGTAAGAAGATATCCCACTTTCTATCCAGATGATTCAAGATTAGCATGTTAGGACATATTGCAATATCTTCATGATTATTATCAAACCATGATGAACCACGATCTAAGAAGCTTTTTTTGGAACCACTAATCAGTGGAGAATAACCAGGAAGTTGAATAAATCTCATAAGTGTTGTGAGCAAGAAGATATCCCACCTTCTATCCAGATGATTCCAGATTAGCATCTTCGGACATATACCATTATCTTCATGATTTTTATCAAACCAGGATGAACCACGATCTAAGAAGCTTTTGGAACCACTAATCAGTGGAGAATAACCAGGAAGTTGAATAAATCTCATAGGAGTTGTGAGTAAGAAGATATCCCACTTTCTATCCAGATGATTCCAGATTAGCCTTTTCGGACATATGGCAATATCTTCATGATTCTTATCAAACCAGGATGAACCACGATCTAAGAAGCTTTATTTGGAACCACTAATCAAAAGAGAATAACCAGGAAGTTGAATAAATCTCATAAGTGGTGTGAGCAAGAAGATATCCCACCTTCTATCCAGATGATTCCAAATTAGCATGTTCGGACATATACCATTATCTTCATGATTCTTATCAAACCAGGATGAACCAATATGTAAGAAGCTTAATTGGAAACCACTAATCAGTGGAGAATAACCAGGAAGTTGAATAAATCTCATAGGAGTTATGAGTAAGAAGATATCCTACTTTCTATCCAGGTGATTCCAGATTAGCATGTTCGGACATATGGCAATATCCTCATGATTCTTATCAAACCAGGATGAACCACAATCTAAGAAGCTTTATTTGGAACCACTAATCAGTGGAGAATAACCAAGAAGTTGAATAAATCTCGTAGAAGTTGTGAGTAAGAAGATATCCCACTTTCCATCCAGATGATTCCAGATTAGCCTGTTCGGACATATGGCGATATCTTCATGATTCTTATCAAACCAGGATGAACCAATATGTAAGAAGCTTGATTGGAAACCAATAATCAGTGGAGAATAACCAGGAAGTTGAATAAATCTCATAGGAGTTGTGAGTAAGAAGATATCCCACTTTATATCCATGTGATTCCAGATTAGCCTGTTCGGACATATGGCAATATGTAAGAAGCTTGATTAGGAACCAATAATCAGTGGAGAATAACCAGGAAGTTGAATAAATCTCATAGGAGTTGTGAGTAAGAAGATATCCCTCTTTCTGTACAGATGATTCTAGATTAACCTGTTCGTACATATGGAAATATCTTCATGATTATTATCAAACAGGATGAACCACGATCTAAGAAGCTTTATTTTGAACCAATAATCAGTGGAGAATAACGAGGAAGTTGAATAAATCTCATAAGTGTTGTGAGCAAGAAGATATCCCACCTTCTATCTAGATGATTCCAGATTAGCCTGTTCGGACATATGCCATTATCTTCATGATTCTTATCAAACCAGGATGAACAACGATCTAAGAAGCTTTATTTGGAACCAATAATCAGTGGAGAATAACCAGGAAGTTGAATAAATCTCTTAACTGTTGTGAGCAAGAAGATATCCCACCTTCTATCCAGATGATTCCAGATTAGCCTGTTCGGACATATGCCATTATCTTCATGATTCTTATCAAACCAGGATGAACCACGATCTAAGAAGCTTTATTTGGAACCACTAATCAGTGTAGAATAACCAGGAAGTTGAATAAATCTCATAGGAGTTGTGAGTAAGAAGATATCCCACTTTCTATCCAGATGATTCCAGATTAACCTTTTCGGACATATGGCAATATCTTCATGATTCTTATCAAACCAGGATGAACCACGATCTAAGAAGCTTTATTTGGAACCACTAATCAATAGAGAATAACCAGGAAGTTGAATAAATCTCATAAGTGTTGTGAGCAAGAAGATATCCCACCTTCTATCCAGATGATTCCAGATTAGCATGTTCGGACATATACCATTATCTTCATGATTCTTATCAAACCAGGATGAACCACGATCTAAGAAGCTTTATTTGGAAACACTAATCAGTGGAGAATAACCAGGAAGTTGAATAAATCTCATAGGAGTTGTGAGTAGGAAGATATTCCACTTTCCATCCAGATGATTCCAGATTAGCCTGTTCGGACATATGGCAATATCTTCATGATTCTTATCAAACCAGGATGAACCAATATGTAAGAAGCTTGATTGGAAACCAATAATCAGTGGAGAATAACCAGGAAGTTGAATAAATCTCATAGGAGTTGTGAGTAAGAAGATATCCTACTTTCTATCCAGGTGATTCCAGATTAGCATGTTCGGACATATGGCAATATCCTCATGATTCTTATCAAACCAAGATGAACCACGATCTAAGAAGCTTTCTTTGGAACCACTAATCAATGGAGAATAACCAAGATGTTGAATAAATCTCATAGAAATTGTGAGTAAGAAGATATCCCACTTTCTATCCAGATGATTCCAGATTAGTCTGTTCGGACATATGGCAATATCTTCATGATTATTATCAAACCAGGATGAACCACGATCTAAGAAGCTTTATTTTGAACCACTAATCAGTGGAGAATAACCAGGAAGTTGAATAAATCTCATAAGTGTTGTGAGCAAGAAGATATCCCACTTTCTATCCAGATGATTCCAGATTAGCCTGTTCGGACATATGCCGATATCTTCATGATTCTTATCAAACCAAGATGAACCACAATCTAAGAAGCTTTATTTGGAACCACTAATCAGTGGAGATTAACCAGGAAGTTGAATAAATCTCATAGGAGTTGTGAGTAAGTAGTTATCCCACTTTCTATCCAGATGATTCCAGATTAGCCTGTTCGGACATATGGCAATATCCTCATGATTCTTATCAAACCAGGATGAACCAATATGTAAGAAGCTTGATTGGGAACTACTAATCAGTGGAGAATAACCAGGAAGTTGAATAATTCTCATAGGAGTTGTGAGCAAGATGATATCCCACTATCTATCCAGGTGATTCCAGATTAGCATGTTCGGACATATGGCAATATCTTCATGATTCTTATAAAACCAGGATGAACCACGATCTAAGAAGCTTTATTTGGAACCACTAATCAGTGGAGAATAACCAAGAAGTTGAATAAATCTCATAGGAGTTGTGAGTAAGAAGATATCCCACTTTCTATCCAGATGATTCCAGATTAGTCTGTTCGGACATATGGTAATATCTTCTTGATTATTATCAAACCAGGATGAACCACGATCTAAGAAGCTTTATTTTGAACCACTAATCAGTGGAGAATAACCAGGAAGTTGAATAAATCTCATAAGTGTTGTGAGCAAGAAGATATCCCACCTTCTATATAGATGATTCAAGATTAGCCTGTTCGGACATATGCCATTATCTTCATGATTCTTATCAAACCAGGATGAACCATGATCTAAGAAGCTTTATTTGGAACCACTAATCAGTGGAGAATAACCAGGAAGTTGAATAAATATCATAGGAGTTGTGAGTAAGAAGATATCCCACTTTCTATCCAGATGATTCCAGATTAGCCTGTTCGGTCATATGGCAATATCTTCATGATTCTTATCAAACCAGGATGAACCAATATGTAAGAAGCTTGATTGGGAACCACTAATCAGTGGAGAATAACCAGGAAGTTGAATAAATCTCATAGGAGTTGTGAGTAAGAAGATATCCTATTTTCTATCCAGGTGATTCCAGATTAGCATGTTCGGACATATGGCAATATCCTAATGATTCTTATCAAACCAGGATGAACCACGATCTAAGAAGCTTTATTTGGAACCACTAATCAGTGGAGAATAACCAAGATGTTGAATAAATCTCATAGAAGTTGTGAGTAAGAAGATATCCCACTTTCTATCCAGATGATTCCAGATTAGTCTGTTCGGACATATGGCAATATCTTCATGATTATTATCAAACCAGGATGAACCACAATCTAAGAAGCTTTATTTTGAACCACTAATCAGTGGAGAATAACCAAGAAGTTGAATAAATCTCATAAGTGTTGTGAGCAAGAAGATATCCCACTTTCTATCCAGATGATTCCAGATTAGCCTGTTCGGACATATGGCAATATCTTCATGATTCTTATCAAACCAGGATGAACCAATATGTAAGAAGCTTGATTGGGAACCACTAATCAGTGGAGAATAACCAGGAAGTTGAATAAATCTCATAGGAGTTGTGAGTAAGAAGATATCCCACTTTCTATCCAGGTGATTCCAGATTAGCATGTTCGGACATATGGCAATATCTTCATGATTCTTATAAAACCAGGATGAACCACGATCTAAGAAGCTTTATTTGGAACCACTAATCAGTGGAGAATAACCAATAAGTTGAATAAATCTCATAGGAGTTGTGAGTAAGAAGATATCTCACTTTCTATCCAGATGATTCCAGATTAGTCTGTTCGGACATATGGTAATATCTTCTTGATTATTATCAAACCAGGATGAACCACGATCTAAGAAGCTTTATTTTGAACCACTAATCAGTGGAGAATAACCAGGAAGTTGAATAAATCTCATAAGTGTTGTGAGCAAGAAGATATCCCACCTTCTATATAAATGATTCCAGATTAGCCTGTTCGGACATATGCCATTATCTTCATGATTCTTATCAAAACAGGATGAACCATGATCTAAGAAGCTTTATTTGGAACCCCTAATCAGTGGAGAATAACCAGGAAGTTGAATAAATCACATAGGAGTTGTGAGTAAGAAGATATCCCACTTTCAATCCAGAGGATTCCAGATTAGCCTTTTCGGACATATGGCAATATCTTCATGATTCTTATCAAACCAGGAGGAACCACGATCTAAGAAGCTTTATTTGGAACCACTAATCAATAGACAATAACCAGGAAGTTGAATAAATCTCATAAGTGTTGTGAGCAAGAAGATATCCCACCTTTTATCCAGATGATTCCAGATTAGCATGTTCGGACATATACCATTATCTTCATGATTCTTATCAACCAGGATGAACCACGATCTAAGAAGCTTTTTTGGAACCACTAATCAGTGGAGAATAACCAGGAAGTTGAGTAAATCTCATAGGAGTTGTGAGTAAGAAGATATCCCACTTTCTATCCAGATGATTCCAGATTAGCCTGTTCGGACATATGGCAATATCTTCATGATTCTTATCAAACAAGGATGAACCACGATCTAAGAAGCTTTATTTGGAACCACTAATCAGTGAAGAATAACCAGGAAGTTGAATAAATCTCATAAGTGTTGTGAGCAAGAAGATATCCCACCTTCTATCCAGATGATTCCAGATTAGCCTGTTCGGACATATGCCATTATCTTCATGATTCTTATCAAACCAGGATGAACCACGATCTAAGAAGCTTTATTTGGAACCACTAATCAGTGAAGAATAACCAGGAAGTTGAATAAATCTCATAGGAGTTGTGAGTAAGAAGATATCCCACTTTCTATCCAGATGATTCCAGATTTGCCTGTTCGGACATATGGCAATATCTTCATGATTCTTATCCAACCAGGATGAACCAATATGTAAGAAGCTTGATTGGGAACCACTAATCAGTGGATACTAACCAGGAAGTTGAAGAAATCCCATAGGAGTTGTGAGTAAGAAGATATCCCACTTTCTATCCAGGTGATTCCAGATTAGCCTGTTCGGACATATGGCAATATCCTCATGATTCTTATCAAACCAGGATGAACCACGATCTAAGAAGCTTTAGTTGGAACCACTAATCAGTGGATAATAACCAAGAAGTTGAATAAATCTCATAGGAGTTGTGAGTAAGAAGATATCCCACTTTCTATCCAGATGATTCCAGATTAGTCTGTTCGGACATATGGCAATATCTTCATGATTATTATCAAACCAGGATGAACCACGATCTAAGAAGCTTTATTTTGAACCACTAATCAGTGGAGAATAACCAGGAAGTTGAATAAATCTCATAAGTGTTGTGAGCAAGAAGATATCCCACCTTCTATCTAGATGATTCCAGATTAGCCTGTTCGGACATATGCCATTATCTTCATGATTCTTATCAAACCAGGATGTACCACGATCTAAGAGGCTTTATTTGGAACCACTAAACAGTGGAGAATAACCAGGAAGTGGAATAAATCTCATAGGAGTCGTGAGTAAGAAGATATCCCACTTTCTATCCAGATGATTCCAGATTAGCATGTTCGGACATATGGCGATATCTTCATGATTCTTATCAAACCAGGATGAACCAATATGTAAGAAGCTTGATTGGGAACCACTCATCAGTGGAGAATAACCAGGAAGTTGAATAAATCTCATAGGAATTGTGAGTAAGAAGATATCCCACTTTCTATCCAGATGATTCCAGATTAGCCTGTTCGGACATATGGCAATATCTTCATGATTCTTTATCAAACCAGGATGAACCAATATGTAAGAAGCTTGATTGGGAACCACTAATCAGTGGAGAATAACCAGGAAGTTGAATAAATCTCATAGGAGTTGTGAGTAAGAAGATATCCCACTTTCTATCCAGGTGATTCCAGATTAGCCTGTTCGGACATATGCCATTATCTTCATGATTCTTATCAAACCAGGATGAACCACGATCTAAGAAGCTTTATTTGGAACCACTAATCAGTGAAGAATAACCAGGAAGTTGAATAAATCTCATAGGAGTTGTGAGTAAGAAGATATCCCACTTTCTATCCAGATGATTCCAGATTTGCCTGTTCGGACATATGGCAATATCTTCATGATTCTTATCCAACCAGGATGAACCAATATGTAAGAAGCTTGATTGGGAACCACTAATCAGTGGATACTAACCAGGAAGTTGAAGAAATCCCATAGGAGTTGTGAGTAAGAAGATATCCCACTTTCTATCCAGGTGATTCCAGATTAGCCTGTTCGGACATATGGCAATATCCTCATGATTCTTATCAAACCAGGATGAACCACGATCTAAGAAGCTTTAGTTGGAACCACTAATCAGTGGATAATAACCAAGAAGTTGAATAAATCTCATAGGAGTTGTGAGTAAGAAGATATCCCACTTTCTATCCAGATGATTCCAGATTAGTCTGTTCGGACATATGGCAATATCTTCATGATTATTATCAAACCAGGATGAACCACGATCTAAGAAGCTTTATTTTGAACCACTAATCAGTGGAGAATAACCAGGAAGTTGAATAAATCTCATAAGTGTTGTGAGCAAGAAGATATCCCACCTTCTATCTAGATGATTCCAGATTAGCCTGTTCGGACATATGCCATTATCTTCATGATTCTTATCAAACCAGGATGTACCACGATCTAAGAGGCTTTATTTGGAACCACTAAACAGTGGAGAATAACCAGGAAGTGGAATAAATCTCATAGGAGTCGTGAGTAAGAAGATATCCCACTTTCTATCCAGATGATTCCAGATTAGCATGTTCGGACATATGGCGATATCTTCATGATTCTTATCAAACAAGGATGAACCAATATGTAAGAAGCTTGATTGGGAACCACTCATCAGTGGAGAATAACCAGGAAGTTGAATAAATCTCATAGGAATTGTGAGTAAGAAGATATCCCACTTTCTATCCAGATGATTCCAGATTAGCCTGTTCGGACATATGGCAATATCTTCATGATTCTTTATCAAACCAGGATGAACCAATATGTAAGAAGCTTGATTGGGAACCACTAATCAGTGGAGAATAACCAGGAAGTTGAATAAATCTCATAGGAGTTGTGAGTAAGAAGATATCTCACTTTCTATCCAGGTGATTCCAGATTAGCCTGTTCGGACATATGGCAATTTCCCATGATTCTTATCAAACCAGGATGAGCCACGATCTAAGAAGCTTTATTTGGAACCACTATTCAGTGGAGAATAACCAGGAAGTTAAATAAATCTCATAGGAGTTGTGAGTAAGAAGATATCCCACTTTCTATCCAGATGATTCCAGATTAGCCTGTTCGGACATATGGCAATATCTTCATGATTCTTATCAAACCAGGATGAACCAATATGTAAGAAGCTTGATTGGGAACCACTAATCAGTGGAGAATAACCAGGAAGTTGAATAAATCTCATAGGAGTTATGAGTAAGAAGATATCCCACTTTCTATCTAGATGATTCCAGATTAGCCTGTTCGGACATATGGCAATATCTTCATGATTATTATCAAACCAGGTTGAACCACGATCTAAGAAGCTTTATTTGGAACCACTACTCAGTGGATAATAACCAGGAAATTGAATAAATCTCATAAGTGTTGTGAGCAAGCAGATATCCCACCTTCTATCCAGATGATTCCAGATTAGCCTATTAAGACATATGCCATTATCTTCATGATTCTTATCAAACCAGGATGAACCACGATCTAAGAAGCTTTATTTGGAACCACTAATCAGTGAAGAATAACCAGGAAGTTGAATAAATCTCATAGGAGTTATGAGTAAGAAGATATCCCACTTTCTATCCAGATGATTCCAGATTAGCCTGTTTGGACATATGGCAATATCTTCATGATTCTTATCAAACCAGGATGAACCACGATCTAAGAAGCTTTATTTGCAACCACTAATCAGTGGAGAATAACCAGGAAGTTGAATAAATCTCATAAGTGTTGTGAGCAAGAAGTTATCCCACCTTCTATCCAGATGATTCCAGATTAGCATGTTCGGACATATGCCATTATCTTCATGATTCTTATCAAACCAGGAGGAACCACGATCTAAGAAGCTTTATTTGGAACCACTAATCAGTGGAGAATAACCAGGAAGTTGAATAAATCTCATAGGAGTTGTGAGTAAGAAGATATCCCACTTTCTATCCAGATGATTCCAGATTAGCCTGTTCGGACATATGGCAATATCTTCATGATTCTTATCAAACCAGGATGAACCAATATGTAAGAAGCTTGATTGGGAACCACTAATCAGTGGAGAATAACCAGGAAGTTGAATAAATCTCATAGGAGTTATGAGTAAGAAGATATCCCACTTTCTATCCAGATGATTCCAGATTAGCCTGTTCGGACATATGGCAATATCTTCATGATTATTATCAAACCAGGTTGAACCACGATCTAAGAAGCTTTATTTGGAACCACTACTCAGTGGATAATAACCAGGAAATTGAATAAATCTCATAAGTGTTGTGAGCAAGCAGATATCCCACCTTCTATCCAGATGATTCCAGATTAGCCTATTAAGACATATGCCATTATCTTCATGATTCTTATCAAACCAGGATGAACCACGATCTAAGAAGCTTTATTTGGAACCACTAATCAGTGAAGAATAACCAGGAAGTTGAATAAATCTCATAGGAGTTATGAGTAAGAAGATATCCCACTTTCTATCCAGATGATTCCAGATTAGCCTGTTTGGACATATGGCAATATCTTCATGATTCTTATCAAACCAGGATGAACCACGATCTAAGAAGCTTTATTTGGAACCACTAATCAGTGGAGAATAACCAGGAAGTTGGATAAATCTCATAAGTGTTGTGAGCAAGAAGATATCCCACCTTCTATCCAAATGATTCCAGATTAGCCTGTTCAGACATATGCCATTATCTTCATGATTCTTATCAAACCAGGATGAACCACGATCTAAGAAGATTTATTTGGAACCACTAATCAGTGGAGAATAACCAGGAAGTGGGAGTAATCTCATAGGAGTTGTGAGTAAGAAGATATCCCACTTTGTATCCAGATGATTCCAGATTAGCCTGTTCGGACATATGGCAATATCTTCATGATTATTATCAAACCAGGATGAACCACGATCTAAGAAGTTTATTTGGAACCACTAATCAGTAGAGAATAACCAGGAAGTTGAATAAATCTCATAAGTGTTGTGAGCAAGAAGATATCTCACCTTCGACCCAGATGATTCCAGATTAGCCTGTTGGGACATATGTCATTATCTTCATGATTCTTATCAAACCAGGATGAACCACGATTAAAGAAGCTTTATTTGGAACCAATATTCAGTGGAGAATAACCAGGGAGTTAAATAAATATCATAGGAGTTTTGAGTAAGAAGATATGCCAGTTTCTATCCGGATGACTCCAGATTAGCCTGTTCGGACATATGGCAATATCTTCATGATTATTATCAAACCAGGATGAACCAAGATCTAAGAAGCTTTATTTGGAACCACTATTCAGTGGAGAATAACCAGGAAGTTAAATAAATATCATAGGAGTTGTGAGTAAGAAGATATCCCACTTTCTATCCAGATGATTCCAGATTAACCTGTTCGGACATATGGCAATATCTTCATGATTCATATCAAACCAGGATGAACCACGATCTAAGAAGCTTTATTTGGAACCACTATTCAGTGGAGAATAACCAGGAAGTTAAATAAATCTCATAGGAGTTGTGAGTAAGAAGATATCCCACTTTCTATCCAGATGATTCCAGATTAGCCTGTTCGGACATATGGCAATATCTTCATGATTCTTATCAAACCCGGATGAACCAATATGTAAGAAGCTTGACTGGGAACCACTAATCAGTGGAGAATAACCAGGAATTTGAATAAATCTCATAAGTGTCGTGAGCAAGGAGATATCCCACCTTCTATCTAGATGATTCCAGATTAGCATGTTCGGACATATTCCATTATCTTCTTGATTCTTATCAAACCAGGATGAACCAATTTGTAAGAAGCTTGATTAAAAACCACTAATCAGTGGAGAATAACCAGGAAGTTGAATAAATCTCATAGGAGTTGTGAGTAAGAAGATATCCCACTTTCTATCCAGGTGATTCCAGATTAGCCTGTACGGACATATGGCAATATCCTCATGATTCTTATCAAACCAGGATGAACCACGATCTAAGAAGCTTTATTTGGAACCAATAACCAGTGGATAATAACCAGGAAGTTGAATAAATCTCATAGGAGTTGTGAGCAAGAAGATATCCCACTTTCTATCCAGATGATTCCAGATTAGCCTGTTCGGACATATGGCAATATCTTCATGATTATTATCAAACCAGGATGAACCACGATCTATAAAGCTTTATTTGGAACCACTAATCAGTGGAGAATAACCAGGAAGTTGTATAAATCTCATAGGAGTTGTGAGTAAGAAGATATCCCACTTTCTATCCAGATGATTCCAGATTAGCCTGTTCGGACATATGGCGATATCTTCATGATTCTTATCAAACCAGGATGAAACAATATGTAAGAAGCTTGATTGGGAACCACTAATCAGTGGAGAATAACCAGGAAGTTGAATAAATCTCATAGGAGTAGTGAGTAAGAAGATATCCCAATTTCTATCCGGATGATTCCAGATTAGCCTTTTCGAACATATGCCATTATCTTCATGATTCTTATCAAACCAGGATAAACCACGATCTAAGAAGCTTTATTTGGAACCACTAATCAGTGGAGAATAACCAGCAAGTTGAATAAATCTCATAAGTGTTGTGAGCAAGAAGATATCCCACCTTCTATCCAGATGATTCCAGATTAGCCTGTTCGGACATATGCCATTATCTTCATGATTCTTATCAAAGCAGGATGAACCACGATCTAAGAAGCTTTATTTGGAACCACTAATCAGTGGAGAATAATCAGGAAGTTGAATAAATCTCATAAGTGTTGTGAGTAAGAAGATATCCCACTTCCTATCCAGATGATTCCAGATTACCTATTCGTACATATGGCAATATCTTCATGATTCTTATCAAACCAGGATGAACCACAATCTAAGAAACTTTATTTGGAACCACTAATCAGTGGATAATAACGAGGAAGTTGAATAAATCTCATAAGTTTTGTGAGCAAGAAGATATCCCACCTTCTATCCAGATGATTCCAGATTAGCTTGTTCGGACATATGTCATTATCTTTATGATTCTTATCAAACCAGGATGAACCACGATCTAAGAAGCTTTATTTGGAACCAATAATCAGTGGAGAATAACCACGAAGTTGAATAAATCTCATAGGAGTTGTGAGTAAGAAGATATCTATCCTTCTATCCAGATGATTCCAGATTAGCATGTTCGGACATATACCATTATCTTCATGATTCTTATCAAACCAGGATGAACCACGATCTAAGAAGCTTTATTTGGAACCACTAATCAGTGGAGAATAACCAGGAAGTTGAATAAATCTCATAAGTGTTGTGAGCAAGAAGATATCCCACCTTCTATCCAGATGATTCCAGATTAGCATGTTCGGACATATGCCATTATCATCATGATTCTTATCAAACCATGATGAACCACGATCTAAGAAGCTTTATTTGGAACTACTAATCAGTAGAGAATAACCAGGAAGTTGAATAAATCTCATAAGTGTGTTGAGCATTTAGATATCCCACCTTCTATCCAGATGATTCCAGATTAGCCTTTTCGGACATATGCAATTATCTTCATGATTCTTATTAAAACAGGATGAACCAATATGTAAGAAGCTTGATTGGGAACCACTAATCAGTGGAGAATAACCAGGAATTTGAATAAATCTCATAGAAGTTGTGTGTAAGAAGATATCCCACTTTCTATCCATGTGATTCCAGATTAGCCTGTTCGGACATATGGCGATATCTTCATGATTCTTATCAAACCAGGATGAAAAAATTTGATAAGAATCATGAAGATATTGCCATATGTCCGAACAGGCTAATCTGGAATCATCTCGATAGAAAGTGGGATATCTTCTTACTCACAACTCCTATGAGATTTATTCAACTTCCTGCTTATTCTCCACGGATTAGTGGTTCCAAATAAATATTCTTAGATCGTGGTTCATCCTAGTTTGATAAGAATCATGAAGATAATGGCATATGTCCGAACATGCTAATCTGGAATCATCTGGATAGAAGGTGGGATATCTTCTTGCTCACAACACTTATGAGATTTATTCAACTTCCTGGTTATTCTCCACTGGTTAGTGGTTCCAAATAAAGCTTCTTAGATCGTGGTTCATCCTACTTTGATAAGAATCATGCAGATAATGGCATATGTTCGAACAGGCTAATCTGGAATCATCTGGATAGAAAGTGGGATATCTTCTTACTCATAACTCTTATGAGATTTATTCAACTTCCTGGTTATTCTCCACTGATTAGTGGTTCCCAATCAAGCTTCTTACATATTGTTTCATCCTGGTTTGTGCATTGTAATTGGTGTTGTTGTTTCAATGCCCAAGTCTCTCAGCAGGTTCCTGATCCAAATAAGCTCACTGGTCAGCTTCCTCATGGCTCTATATTCTGCCTCAGAACTTGAACATGATACCACCTTCTGCTTCTTGCTTTTCCAAGTGACCAGATTGCCTCCTATAAAGGTGCAATAGCAAGTAGTAGACCTCTTGTCCACTCTATCACCAGCCCAATCAGCATCACAATATCCCATAATTTTTTTGCTCTTGTTGCAACCCATCCAAACACCTTGACCAGGAGCCTCCCTTAGATACCTCATGATCCTTTCCACCATATTCCAATGGTGAACCTTTGGTGCTTGCATATGTTGACTAACTTGATTCACAGCAAAGCAGATGTCTGGCCTTGTAATGGTGAGATAGATCAGCTTCCCAACCATCCTTCTATAGAGTTTGAAGTCTCAATATGTAAGAAGCTTGATTGGGAACCACTAATCAGTGGAGAATAACCAGCAAGTTGAATAAATCTCATAGGAGTTGTGAGTAAGAAGATATACCACTTTCTATCAAGATGATTCCAGATTAGCCTGTTCGGACATATGGCAATATCCTCATGATTCTTATCAAACCAGGATGAACCACGATCTAAGAAGCTTTATTTGGAACCACTAATCAGTGTAGAATAACCAAGAAGTTGAATAAATCTCATAAGTATTGTGAGCAAGAAGATATCCCACCTTCTATCCAGATGATTCCAGATTAGCCTGTTCGGACTTATGCCATTATCTTCATGATTCTTATCAAACCAGGATGAACCAATATGTAAGAAGCTTGATTGGGAACCACTAATCAGTGGAGAATAACCAGGAAGTTGAATAAATCTCATAGGAGTTGTGAGTAAGAAGATATCCCACTTTCTATCCAGATGATTCCAGATTAGCCTATTCGGACATATGCCATTATCATGATTATTATCAAACCAGGATGAACCACGATCTAAGAAGCTTTATTTGGAACCACTAATCAGTGAATAATAATCAGGAAGTTGAATAAATCTCATAAGTGTTGTGAGCAAGAAGATATCCCACCTTTTATCCAGATGATTCCAGATTAGCCTATTCAGACATATGCCATTATCTTCATGATTCTTATCAAACCAGGATGAACCACGATCTAAGAAGCTTTATTTGGAACCACTGATCAGTGGAGAATAACCAGGAAGTTGAAGAAATCTCATAGGAGTTGTGAGTAAGAAGATATCCCACTTTCTATCCAGATGATTCCAGATTAGCCTGTTCGGACATATGGCAATATCTTCATGATTCTTATCAAACCAGGATGAAACAATATGTAAGAAGCTTGATTGGGAACCACTAATCAGTGGAGAATAACCAGGAAGTTGAATAAATCTCATATCCCACTTTCTATCCAGATGATTCCAGATTAGCCTGTTTGAACATATGCCATTATCTTCATGATTCTTATCAAAGCAGGATGAACCACGATCTAAGAAGCTTTATTTGGAACCACTAACCTGTGGAGAATAACCAGGAAGTTGAATAAATCTCATAAGTGTTGTGAGCAAGAAGATATCCCACCTTCTATCCAGATGATTCCAGATTAGCATGTTCGGACATATGCCATTATCTTCATGATTCTTATCAAACCAGGATGAACCACGATCTAACAAGATTTATTTGGAACCACTAATCTGTGGAGAATAACCAGGAAGTTTAATAAATCTCATAGGAGTTGTGAGTAAGAAGATATCCCACTTTCTATCCAGATTTTTCCAGATTAGCCTGTTCGGACATATGGAAATATCTTCATGATTATTATCAAACCAGAATGAACCACGATCTAAGAAGCTTTATTTGGAACCACTAATTAGTGAAGAATAACCAGGAAGTTGAATAAATCTCATAAGTGTTGTGAGCAAGAAGATATCCCACCTTCTATCCAGATGATTCCAGATTAGCATGTTCAGACATATGCCATTATCTTCATGATTCTTATCAAACCAGGATGAACCACGATTTAAGAAGCTTTATTGTAACCAATAATCAGTGGAGAATAACCAGGAAGTTGAATAAATCTCATAGGAGTTGTGAGTAAGAAGATATTCCACTTTCTATCCAGATGATTCCAGATTAGCCTGTTCGGACATATGGCAATATCTTCATGATTCTTATCAAACCAGGATGAAACAATATGTAAGAAGCTTGATTGGGAACCACTAATCAGTGGAGAATAACCAGGAAGTTGAATAAATCTCATAAGAGTTGTGAGTAAGAAGATATCCCACTTTCTATCCAGATTATTCCAGATTAGCCTGTTCGAACATATGCCATTATCTTCATGATTCTTATCAAAACAGGATGAACCACGATTTAAGAAGCTTTATTTGGAACCACTATTCAGTGGAGAATAACCAGGAAGTTCAATAAATCTAATAGGAGTTGTGAGTAAGAAGATATCCCACTTTTTATCCAGATGATTCCAGATTAGCCTGTTTGGACATATGACAATATCTTCATGATTCTTATCAAACCAGGATGAACCACGATCTAAGAATCTTTAGTTGGAACCACTAATCAGTGGAGAATAACCAGGAAGTTGAATAAATGTCATAAGTGTTGTGAGCAAGAAGATATCCCACCTTCTATCCAGATGATTCCAGATTAGCCTGTTCGGACATATGCCATTATCTTCATGATTCTTATCAAACCAGGATGAACCACGATCTAAGAAGCTTTATTTGGAACTACTAATCAGTGGAGAATAACCAGGAAGTTGAATAAATCTCATAGGAGTTGTGAGTAAGAAGATATCCCACTTTCTATTTCATATTTTTAGAGTAGTTAAGAGTAATCTGAGTATTAAGAAATGATTAAGAGAATAAGAGAGAGTTTGTGAGTAATAAATCGACTAGAGAGACTAAGAGAATGCCATGGAGGCTAAGAGTAATCCAAACTGTGTAATCTTATTAAGCTGAAGGTTTACACATATATATAGCTGAGCTAATACAAGGGTTTCGACATAAAGCAATAGATAAGATGGTCACAACACTATTTGAAGCATGTGGAGTCAAAGGAAGAAGCTGTGCAAGTTTGAAATGGATGGAGGAGAAGCTTCACACGCCTGATGCCTTTCCAGCCTGTTTCAGCCTGTCAAGGCGCGCCTGATCTCTTCTCTTTTAGCTCACAACGGTCTGAATACTATTCATACCTTCTACTACAACCTGACCACTCTTCACTTCTTCTTTTAACCCTTTTACCCACTCTTTACTTTGTTACTGTGCAGTAACTTATTTTTACTGCTCAGTAACTTTGTAACTTATTTTTGCAACTCTTCTCAACCTCTTGACTCACTTCTCAGCTTCATATTGTTTTACTCTTCAGCTCAGCACTCCCCCTCAAGCTTGACCATGTGGAACAAGTCAAGCTTGGATAGCCATGAGATCTCCCTCATTAAAAACCTCACCAAAGAAAACCCATTGGGACAAAACTTTGATGAGGAAAAAGAGTGAAGACTCATGACTAAGGGGACTAGATGTGCCTACTCAAATCAATGAGTCCCAACCTGATATGGATGGACTCCATTGTTTTCTATCTTGCTGCCTTAGTAAACACATCCCCAACTGATCTCACTCTATGTATAGCATGGCAAGATAACTCCCAATACTATCATCTGCCTCACTTTGTGGTAGTCCACCTCTATGTGCTTGGTCCTCTCATGGAATACTGAGTTGGTAGCAATGTGAATAGCTGCTTGGTTATCACAGTGCATGGTCATTGGAGTAGACTGATCGATCTCCAAGTGCTTCATGATTCCCTTGATCCACACCATCTCGTTTGTGAGCTTTAACATTGCTCTGCACTCAGCTTCTGCACTTGAACATGACACCACATTCTGCTTCTTACTCTTCCAAGTCACTAGATTCCCACCAATGAATGTGCAATAACTAGTGGTAGATCTTCTGTCAGCTCTATCACCAGCCCAATCCGCATCACAATAGCCCACCACTTCAGTGCTTCTATTGCAACCCATCCATACACCTAGACCTCTTGTACCATTCAGATACATCAGTAGCCTTTCCACCATATGCCAATGATGTTCCTTAGGAGCTTGCATATGCTGGCTCACCTGATTCACAGCAAAACAAATGTCAGGTCTAGATGGTTAAATAGATTAGCTTACCCACTAGCTTTCTATAAAGCTTTGGATCATGGAAGAGCTTGATGTCTTCAATCTCCCCCTCACGAGGAACCTTGTACCCATCCTCCATGGGCATCTTAGCTGTTTTCCCACCATCAGCACCTGCATCTTTCAAGAGATCAAGTGTATATTTCCTTTGAGAAATGAATAAGCCTTCCTTGGATCTACATAACTCAATCCCAAGGAAGTATTTCATCTCTCCCAAGTCTTTAATCTCAAAAACAGATTTAAGAAACTCCTTGGTTGCATTGATACCTGCTTTATCAGAACCAGTGATGACAATATCATCAACATACACAAGGATAACAATGATACCTGAGGGAGTGACCAGTGTAAACAAGGTATGATCAAGCTCGGATTTCCTGAATCCTTTCCCATTCAAAGTAGTACTTAGCTTGTGATACCATGCTCTAGGAGATTGCTTCAGGCCATAGACTTCTTTCTTTAGTCTTAAGACATTCCCTGGCTTTACCATTCCCTCAAGACCTGGTGGTGGTAGCATGTACACTTCATCTTCAAGCTCTCCTTGCAAGAAAGCATTCTTTACATCCATTTGCCAAAGCCCCCACTCAAGATTCACAGCCAATGAGAGCACAATCCGAATTGTATGCAACTTAGCAACAGGAGCAAAGGTATCAATGTAGTCCTCTCCATAAGTCTGAGTGAACCCTCTTGCCACTAGCCTGGGCTTTCTCCTATCAATCTTCCCATTTGGTAAGTACTTAGTGGTAAAGATCCATTTACTTGATACTGCTCTCTTCCCCTTTGGTAGCTCACTCTCATACCATGTATCATTCTTGATCATGGCCTCAGCTTCAGCATTCACAGAATCTCTCCACTCTTGGATTAACATAGCTTCCTCATAGCTTCTTGGAACATAGCTCTCATCTAAACTCACCATGAAAGCACAATGCTCCTCCGGGTACTGAGAAAAAGAACACACAGCCTGTGAAGGATACTCCACTGCTTGGGCATTGTAGTACACTCTCGTGTTTACCCAAGAGGAAGGATCCTTCCTCAGTCTAGTGCTTCTCCTCAAAGGTTGTTGTTGTGTAACATCAGGCTCTTCAGTAGTCGGCTCCATACTGACCACTTCTTGCTCTTCTTCTGATTGTTGTTGTGGTGATCCCACACCTTGATCATGAGAGTCTCTATCACTCTCCATACCTTCTTCACTCACTTCTGCTCCGTCTTGGGCAGTTCCTTGAGCTTGTGGTTCTTCTTCCCCCTCATGAACAAGGTGGGGTAATTCTTGCACATCCGGAGCTCCATGGGTGTTCCCGGATTGCTTCTTGTTACTAGTAGGTGGATCCTGGCTCATGTTTATCCCTAGACCCTCTAGAATTATTCTCAAGGCACCAGCCTTATCTGAAGTGAGATCTCTCAAGTCTTCTTGGTTCTTCTCTTCAAAGTAACCCCTTGCCTCAACAAACTTGACATCCCTAGATACCAGCACCTTCCTAGCTTCTGGATCATAACATCTATATCCCTTCTGAGTAGTAGAGTAGCCTCAGAACACTGCCTTAGTGCTTCTTGCTTCTAACTTGTTCCTCATCTCACCTGGAACCATCACAAAGCATAGACATCCAAATACTCTCAAGTGATCCAGTGATGGTTTCCGAGAGTTCAATACCTCATAAGGTGACTGGTCCTTTAACACTCTTGTAGGTGTTCTATTGATCTGGTAGCAAGCAGTAGCTACTGCATCACTCCAATACTTCTTGGGAACATTTGCTTGAAATATCCTGGACCTAGCCACCTCCATAAGATGTCTATTCTTCCTCTCGGCCACACTATTTTGTTGTGGAGTATAAGGACAGCTAGTCTGATGAAGAATGCCATGATGAGATAGGTAGTCTTTGAAAGCATGGCTTGTGTACTCCCCTCCATTATCTGATCTCAAAATTTTAAGCTTAGCATGATATTGGTTAGTCACATATGCATAGAAGTTTTTAAAGAATCTAGCACCCTATCCTTTGATGGTATTAATGTTAACCAGGTGTATATGGATTTTTCATCAATGAAAGTAAAAAATACTTGTGATTTTCTTTTGAAAAACATGGAGCAGTCCAAACATCACTATGAATTAAATCAAAACAGTTTTCATAAACAGAAGATGATTTTTGGAACACAGTTTTACAATGCTTGCCCAAATTACAAGCCTCACAATCTTTGTTTTCAAAACAACACCTGGTAACATTAAACCCAAAGCTCTACCATGAGGGTGTCCTAGTCTAGCATGCCACAAAGCATTATTATTTAAACTTGAAACTGAAGTAAAAGAGCAGCTAAAATCAGAAACAGGAGCTAAGTCTTCAAGTGTATAAAGATCCCCTTTAGTGCCTCCTGATCCAATCAATTCTTTGCTCTAAATATCCTGAAACTTCACATCATTAGGACTGAATATAACATTACAATGCAAATCAGTTGTGCACTTCTTAACAGAAAGCAAATTAGATGTGAACTCAGGCATATAAAAAGCTCTAGACTGCTTATTAAACAACTTCAGGTTTCCAATTCCTCTAATAGGGATTTTGTCCCCATTAGCAATCATAACATGCCCATTCGCTGGCTCAATATCCTTGATCAAATGAGTATCACTAATCATATGATGGGATGCACCAGAATCAATAATCAAAGGCTTATGCATGTTACTAGCAGTGTGACAAGTGACCTTATGCAACTTACTAGCATGACCAGTCTTAGTATGATCAGTCCTCGCATTTCTAGCATCCATATTACACTTAACACAAGAGTTCTCAACACTTTCAGATACCATTGATGCACCAAAGGAATACCGATAGAGATTACCATTATCCTTGAGCATCTTCATGAGAGCATCAAGGTCTGACCTCCTGATGAAGTCTTGATCACTTCCCCGGTTGCTAAGACTGCCAGAGTAAGTCACCAGAGCTTTGCCATCACCCTCACGCCCCTCTCCATCACTGATCTTACTTGTATAAGCTGCACCAATTGTTCCTTCCGAGATGTGTGATTTACCCTCCTTGTCTTTCAAGAACTTGGCTGGCTTCAAGTGTGGGTGGAGGATCCAGCACTTGCTTTTCTTGTGACCATGTTTCTTGCAGTGATCACAGTTCCCATTGAACTTCCTATCCTCATACTTGTTGTAGCCGGCCTTGTTAGCTTGTGGACCTTCTTCTTGATCAGTTTGCGCAGCCTTGTTTGCAAGAGAAAGACTTCCCTTGCCACCAAACAATCCAATGGACCCTTGTTCTTTCTGAATCTGTGCACACACATCCTCAAGGTCAGGAAGTGGTTCAGATCGCAGCAAGTGTTTGATGAGTCCATTGTATGCCGGGTTCAAAGTAAGCAATAACCCGAACACCTTGTCTTGTTCTCTCCTTTCATTCAGCTTCTCAGGATCAAGTGTACTTGGCCTAAACATCTCTAGCTCGGACCACAACGACCTGAACCTCCCCAAGTGTTTTGTGAACTCCATGTCTTCTTGAACCAACTCGTTTATGGCTCTCTTGATCTCAAATACTCGGCTAAGGTTGGAAGTGTTTCCATATACCTTCTTGAGAGTATCCCACAGCTCCTTAGCTGTCTCACAGTAGCTATAAGCATCAAGAATAGTCGGTTCCAAGGAGGCATGGATCACTGACATCACAAGCAAGTCTTCTTGTTCCCACTTCTCTATAGCCGCTTCGTTTGAGGTCTCCTCTTCATCCTCTCCTTGAGTAATCAGCTTCGGAGCCTCACCACCCGAGATGTGCTTCCACAGCCCTCTCCATCCAACTGTAGTCTTCACTGTGACAACCCGTCCCGTGGAACACCTGCCCATGGACCCCAGGTTCACAGCGCTGCAGCGCACCGACCCCAACCCCTCCATTATGAGATCTCACTATCTCCATAATTAGGTTGTTGGTGAGACTCGAACCCAGGTCCTCACCCTTTAACAGCATTCCCACAGGACAAGCTGTCACCAATTGACCTGCACCCATGGACCCCAGGTTCACAGCGCTGCAGCGCACCGACCCCAACCCCTCCATTATGAGATCTCACTATCTCCACCCAGCTCTGATACCAACTTGTAAGACCCAAACCCGGCCGGCTAGGCCGCGGTCGATGCCTCACGTCGCTCGGTCCATACCCTGACCGAACCACTCAATTTTTCGATCTTTGTCTATACTTTCGCCTAAGGGCGAAGTCTATCTTAGACCTTAGCTTAAGACTACCTTAGTCCTTCCCTAGCTTAGATCCTTTCAACTTATGCACAGCGGAATATTCTCTATCAACCATTGGTCTAAAACCAATCTAACACTTGTCAGGTCGAATCACCTTAGCCATGATCAGTAGACACAACTACTACCAGCTCCAAGGTTGATCCTGAACCTAATCCAAGTCATACAATATCCGAGGTTCTGTTCCCCTAATCCATTCTATCTAGATCTATGCAATAATTGCTAGATCATACCTTTGCCACATCCACGGAGCTTGTTAGCTCATTGTATCAGCTGCTTTAGCTGTCTAGCTAGCTCATCCAGCTAGCTGAACTGAATCACTTCACTTGAGGTTCCCAACTCTCTTCCAGCTGATCGAGCTGCGAGGTAGCTTTGCCTAGCTCCCCCTCCACTCGTCCAACTCCCCATTATACCTGTATAAACTCTCCCCTTAGGTACTTAGTCATTCAACCAACCATCCCCACTAACCAAGTACCTTTGGGAAGTCTTCAGCTACAAAAACAACCACAAGCAAACATGCTCTAAAAACTAATTAAAATTCATGATAATTCATGATAATTCATAACTAAGAGAATGGTCAAGTCAGATTTCTCAGAACTGGCCTCGATCATACTGATCTCGCCCATGAACAGCCCATATGGCCATAACTGACCACCTCTAAATCAATCAGATAAAATTAATCTTTCACCATGATAATTAATGATAAATACCCATTAAGAGATATTTGAAGTCGGATCCTAACAATTCCCTCAGGAACTATCAGATCTCAACCTACCTGCCCAACCAAGGCCATGGAGAGATTTCTCTGAACCGGCCACTCCATGGTTCAGTACCTCCACGTCTGATCAACATAAAATAGGATTAATAATGCCCACCAGTTCCTGAGTCAATCAACCAACCACCCCACATGACTCAGAACTGATGAGTCTTCACTCCTCCTAACCGGCCATGGAACTATGTCCCACTGAACCTGATTAGTGTTGCTCTTATCACTGGTGCATCCTTTGATCAACCAGATCAGACACCTTGATCCATCATCCATGGATCAGGTCGTCCATCCTTGCCCATGATCAGATCACACACAGCCTTCCTTGTATAAACAAACCAGCACCATACTTGTGGTCCATACCAACAAGTACTAGCCTTACTCCTCTCCTTTGCTTGCTGTTGGATCCAAACGAATTGGTCCTTATACTCCACATGGTTCCTCTGGAACTAGGACTCCCATGTGTCTCATCAGTGGGTCGGACTCATGGTTCACACCATGATCAAACCCAACACCAAACCATGATCCATCATTGATCACTATCCAATGAACAGCATCTAACCATCATCCCACATGGATGAGTTAGATAAGTTATGATCCGCCCCTTTGTCCAGGGTCTTGGATTCCTAAGACACATCACAATATACATTCCTCAAGGGGCGTGCCATGCCTTGCCTTAACCCCACCCCAAGAGACACAACACAGACATAAACATAAACATAAACATAAGTAATCAACACATGTTACCTCATACTTGATCTTGCTAGACCTTGTGCTTCCCTGATCAGGTCCGGCCTTGTGCCTTTTGCACTTGTCTTATTCAGGTCTTATCACATACCTCCAGTATTGATAAGATCCATTCATGGGTCGCACCCATCATCCCTTCCATGGAATTTCCATGAAAACAGTTTCTGCACTGCATTCACCTTCAAGGCTGTCTTGGCCTTTGGGAGTGGAGTCCGGCCTTCTCCATTCTCTTCTGGCCATTTGCGTGTGTTACCATGATGTAGAGGAAGCCTAGGGTGTGTTCATCCATGATCAAACACCACCCAAGGGTCGTGCATCACTTCCCACTTCAGTACCCATGAAACTGCCTTTCTACACACCACTGCCTTCAAGGCTGCTCTTGGACTTTGAGAGTGAATCCGGTCATCTCCCTTCTTCCCTGGCTATTTGGATGTGTAGTAAGGATGTAGAGGAAGCCTATGGCGTGACAAACCACAATCAAAACACACCAGAGGGTCGTTCTCAACTCCCCTCTTGATTGCCATCAAAACTGCCTCTTTGCTGCCTTCAAGCCTCTCTTGGTCTTGGATTGTGTAATCCGACCATCTCTCTGTTTTTCTCTGTTTTTCTTTGTGTTTCAGGAAGAAGAATGAAGCCCTGTCGTGCCTGCAAAGGCACGGACTTGCCCTTGTATTTATAGAAAAGGAATGGTCACCTTTCAAAAGGTTGCACCCTTTCGGTATCATTTCTGGCCATTGATTTAATCAATGGTCCAGATCACACCTGTTCGCCTATGGCAGTTACCAGACGTCCTTGACATGCCTAACTGCTCCTAGACATGTCACACACAAGCCTTAGCTGGTTGCCCAAGCCTCTGGTTCAACCACAAGTGCCCACCGGCTCACCGGCACACCCGGGTGGTCCACATGGTCCGACCACTGTCCGGACCTGGCCCAACTGCCCAAGACTTGAACACTCAGTCTAGCTGAGTTGAGATGATCCCCAGCTGACCCAGCTGAGTGAGCTAGTTCATCCAGCTCAGGGAGCTGACACACTCTTCAGTGAGCTACACTGAGCTGCACTACACTTCATTTAGCTGGTCGAGCTTGCTCCCTGCATCGCCCAGCTGCCATACACTTTGTACAGCTCCTTTATACTTGTCTCCTTCTTGGTTTAGCTATATCTTAGCTTCCTGATGCCCTTAACCTTACTTCCAGGCCATGATACCCTTGTGTTTAGGTCACATGAGCTGACTGGTGCGTCTCCTTGCACCATGGTCGATCCTAAGGATCATATCCAGGATCAGGGACATGACAAGTCTCCCCCACTTAGAATGATTCGTCCTCGAATCCAGTGGTGCTGTCATTTTGCTTGATGCCAAAGGTTCCACCGAACTCTTTTGCATCATCATCCTTGTTCCATTTCACTGATCACCTTTTGATCAATGTATGAACAAGTCTCCCCCACTTGGACGGAACTCACTTGATTCTGAACTTAGTGGTCTTCTCCTTTTACATATCACACCATACAGACTTGTGTCACTGAACTCAACTTTCCAAGTTGCAGTCTAGTATACACCAAGTCAATTATTCTCTGAGCCTAGTCCATGACTAGATCATTTTTAGTCCTTAAGAACTTACTAAATACTCGAGTCTTAGTAGATTTACCCAATCTCCAAGCTACTCAATGTATCAGTCAAGTCTTAAAGGACTCGATCACATTCCGGTCCTGTCCACTCTGGGACTCCACCGTCTCCATCCAACCATAGGTCAATCTCCGACTTGGTTGTGCTGCGACCCTCGTCCCTCACTGGACTTGGTCGACCTCATCTCAGCCATCTCGGCTGGTGCCAAACGATACGGACTTTTGGACATTGGGACCGTTCCCGGTTCTAGTTCGATCATGCTCGGGTCAGCCCCTGCAGAAGGCACATCCTGCAGCGCCCGAAACACGTCCTTGAACTCTTGAACCAACCAAATCCTCGTCCGGGCTACCACCCCCTACAACCTCCTTAGTGTCAATGGTCGCCAACCAGGCCTCATGACCACCTCCCAGCATATTTTCCACATGGACCGCTGAGATCACTAAGCATCCAGAGGTTGGTCGGATCCTTGGAATCTGATCGGGGGTCCACACCCACTCTCAAACAGCACCCTTCCCCGGTGACAGTCTAAGGTGGCCCGATTCTTTCCAAGACCAATCCATCCCTAAGATCACTTTATGATTCTTAAGGCTAACCACAATCAGATCCACAGGCATCGCCCTTTCTTGGATCATCACTGGGATGTCCCTAACAAGGCCTAGTGAAGGCATCCTTTGGCCTCCGGCCGCACTCACTATCCCGGGATCATCCCCTATACCAATGCAAACAACCCCTTTCCGATCATATCTGGACTCACAAACGGTGTGTAGCTCCAGTATCGAAAGGTACGTTGATTCCACACCACTGATCATTAAGTACCTAGATGAGTAAGACATCGGTTTGATCACACATTTGGAAAACGTCCCATACCATTCTCCAAAGTGTAACACTTCTGTGAATGTCCCATACCATTCACAAGAGTGTTTATAATATACCTCAATCCCCATCATACTAAGCCACTTAACATCATATACCCAATCCATTCAAATTGATCTAAGGAATCCTACCTTGGCTTATACCGAGTCCCAGTATACTAGCCCTGTAGTGTCTCCCTTAAACCAACTTGAACCTCGCAAATGCGCACTTGTTTTGAACGGCCACCAAGGATAACACTTACCCCCAAAGAATGCTGCACGTTTCTTTCAACCTAAGCCACTCTCAGGTTCATGTTACTTCCCTGGTCCAGGTCATCCATACAAGATCTTGCACTGCATCGATCCGTCCAATCCGTCTATTATTTCTAGATAACTAGATCGGCCAACCATCTGTTCCAGGATCTTGCCCTTGGAGAATGCATCTTGGCCAACCAGGTTCACCTTGGAACTTTCCCGTTCACAAGCATGATCCCCAATCTTGCCTCAGCTCCCTCTTGGCTCACCTAGTAAGGTTCCATGGTCATCTCAGTTTTCAGAAATAATTTCGGTTTGGAACACAATACCTTTGAGCAGTGAGTTGAGCTGAAGTTACAACCCAATCAGAACCTCCACTCATCTGCCTCAAAAGGATCCACACTACCTGAGAAATACTTAATTCTCATCTGAGCTATGTGCTCCAGCACCCTCAGGTAGTCCACTAACCAAGCTGCCCTAGCTGGTGGATCAATCTAGACCACCTCAGCTACTGGCCCAGCTTGATCATTAGCTGCCAAAACAGCTGCCCAATCAACCGGTTAGTCCTCTCATTGTTTGCAACAATTGTTTGGATCAGCCCGGTTCACATCACAAGAGGATTCAACTTCCCCTTCCAGCTGCAGCTCAGCTCTCCCCCACTAGAACCTCAGTAGGGTTGAGCTGACTTACAGTCAATCCAGCTTCATTGTTAACTTCCTCCAGCTGAGTCAACAATAAAACTGGTGGATTAATCACATCAGCATCTACTTGTCCGGATGCATGGGTGAACAACCACAACCCAATGATCCTAGAATCAAGAGAAGGAAACACCTGGACCTGCAGATCAATTGGTGACAGCTTGTCCTGTGGGAATGCTGTTAAAGGGTGAGGACCTGGGTTCGAGTCTCACCAACAACCTAATTATGGAGATAGTGAGATCTCATAATAGAGGGGTTGGGGTCGGTGCGCTGCAGCGCTGTGAACCTGGGGTCCATGGGCAGGTGTTCCACGGGACGGGTTGTCACAAAAAAGTCGACTTTTATGTAACAACCTGTCCCGTGGAACACCTGCCCATGGACCCCAGGTTCACAGCGCTGCAGCGCACCGACCCCAACCCCTCCATTATGAGATCTCACTATCTCCATAATTAGGTTGTTGGTGAGGTTCGAACCCCCGACCTCACCCTTTAACAACTCTCCCACAGGACAAGCTGTAACCAATTGACCTGCAGATCAATTGGTGACAGCTTGTCCTGTGGGAGAGTTGTTAAAGGGTGAGGTCGGGGGTTCGAACCTCACCAACAACCTAATTATGGAGATAGTGAGATCTCATAATGGAGGGGTTGGGGTCGGTGCGCTGCAGCGCTGTGAACCTGGGGTCCATGGGCAGGTGTTCCACGGGACAGGTTGTTACATTCACCATGGGAGACCACACCAAGTAGTTGTTTCCTGTAAATGTTACAGCAACCTTCATCCTCATACCACCATCTATCTTCACAGCTTATCTTCAAAAGCTTGCAAATGACTTGGTCTTGAACTTGTATTTCTTCTTCACACCTTCAGCTGACTTCTTCTTCAGCTTGAACCGTCAAGAACACAACTTTATCACTTCAAGTAACACACTTTTCAAACCGCAAACCACACAAAGAAGACTTGAGACTTGAAACTTCAAAGAAACCTTCAAAGCTTCTCTCTTCAATCTTCAAACCAAACCGCAAAAGAACTCAGATTCTCATGAACCTGGCTCTGATACCATAATAGTTTTAGAGTAGTTAAGAGTAATCTGAGTATTAAGAAAGGATTAAGAGAATAAGAGAGAGTTTGTGAGTAATAAATCGACAAGAGAGACTAAGAGAAAGCCATGGAGGCTAAGAGTAATCCAAACTGTCTAATCTTATTAAGCTTAAGGTTTACACATATATATATAGCTGAGCTAATACAAGGGTTTCCACATAAAGCAATAGATAAGATGGTCACAACACTATTTGAAGCATGTGGAGTCAAAGGAAGAAGCTGTGCAAGTTTGAAATGGATGGAGGAGAAGCTTCACACGCCTGATGCCTTTCCAGCCTGTTCCAGCCTGTCAAGGCGCGCCTGATCTCTTCTCCTTTAGCTCACAACGGTCTGAATACTATTCATACCTTCTACTACAACCTGACCACTCTTCACTTCTTCTTTTAACCCTTTTACCCACTCTTTACTTTGTTACTGTGCAGTAACTTATTTTTACCGCTCAGTAACTTTGTAACTTATTTTTGCAACTCTTCTCAACCTCTTGATTCACTTCTCAGCTTCATATTGTTTCACTCTTCAGCTCAACACTAATCAGATGATTCCAGATTAGCCTGTTCGGACATATGGCAATATCTTCATGATTCTTATCAAACCAGGATGAACCACTATCTAAGAAGCTTTATTTGGAACCACTAATCAGTGGAGAATAACCAGGAAGGTGAATAAATCTCATAAGTGTGTTGAGCAAGAAGATATCCCACCTTCTATCCAGATGATTCCAGATTAGCCTGTTCGGACATATGCTATTATCTTCATGATTTTTATCAAACCAGGATGAACCAATATGTAAGAAGCTTGATTGGAAACCACTAATCAGTGGAGAATAACCAGCAAGTTGAATAAATCTCATAGGAGTTGTGAGTAAGAAGATATACCACTTTCTATCAAGATGATTCCAGATTAGCCTGTTCGGACCTATGGCAATATCCTCATGATTCTTATCAAACCAGGATGAACCACGATCTAAGAAGCTTTATTTGGAACCAGTAATCAGTGTAGAATAACCAAGAAGTTGAATAAATCTCATAAGTATTGTGAGCAAGAAGATATCCCACCTTCTATCCAGATGATTCCAGATTAGCCTGTTCGGACATATGCCATTATCTTCATGATTCTTATCAAACCAGGATGAACCAATATGTAAGAAGCTTGATTGGGAACCACTAATCAGTGGAGAATAACCAGCAAGTTAAATCAATCTCATAGGAGTTGTTAGTAAGAAGATATCCCACTTTCTATCTAGATGATTCCAGATTAGCCTGTTCGGATATATGGGAATATCCTCATGATTCTTATCAAACCAGGATGAACCACGATCTAAGAAGCTTTATTTGGAACCACTAATCAGTGGAGAATAACCAGGAAGTTGAATAAATCTCATAAGTGTTGTGAGCAAGAAGATATCCCACATTCTATCCAGATGATTCCAGATTAGCTTGTTCAGACATATGCCATTATCTTCATGATTCTCATCAAACCAGGATGAACCACGATCTAAGAAGGTTGATTGGGAACCACTAATCAGTGGAGAATAACAGGGAATTTGAATAAATCTCATAGGAGTTGTGAGCAAGAAGATATCCCACCTTCTATCCAGATGATTCCAGATTAGCATGTTCGGACATATGCCATTATCTTCGTGATTCTTATCAAACCAGGATGAACCACGATCTAAGAAGATTTATTTGGAACCACTATTCAGTGGAGAATAACCAGGAAGTTAAATAAATCTCATAGGAGTTATGAGTAAGAAGATATCCCACTTTCTATCCAGATGATTCCAGATTAGCCTGTTCGGACCTATGGCAATAGCTTCATGATTCTTATCAAACCAGGATGAACCACGATCTAAGAAGCTTTATTTGGAACCACCTAATCAGTGGAGAATAACCAGGAAGTTGAATAAATCTCATAAGTGTTGTGAGCAAGAAGATATCCCACCTTCTATCCAGATGATACCAGATTAACCTGTTTGGACATATGCCATTATCTTCAAGATTCTTATCAAACCAGGATGAATCACGATCTAAGAAGCTTTATTTGGAACCAATAATCAGTGGAGAATAACCAGGAAGTTGAATAAATCTCATAGGAGTTGTGAGTAAGAAGATATCCCACATTCTATCCAGATGATTCCAGATTAGCATGTTCGGACATATGCCATTATCTTCATGATTATTATCAAACCAGGATGAACCACGATCTAAGAAGCTTTATTTGGAACCACTAATCAGTGGGTAATAACCAGGAAGTTGATTAAATCTCATAGGAGTTGTGAGTAAGAAGATATCCCACTTTCTATCCAGATGATTCCAGATTAGCCTGTTTGGACATATGGCAATATCTTCATGATTCTTATCAAACCAGGATGAACCAATATGTAAGAAGCTTGATTGGGAACCACTAATCAGTGGAGAATAACCAGGAAGTTGAATAAATCTCATAGGAGTTGTGAGGAAGAAGATATCCCACTTTCTATCCAGATGATTCTGGATTAGCCTGTTCGAGCATATGCCATTATCTTCATGATTCTTATCAAACCAGGATGAACCACTATCTAAGAAGATTTATTTGGAACCACTATTCAGTGGAGAATAACCAGGAAGTTAAATAAGTCTCATAGGAGTTGTGAGTAAGAAGATATCCCACTTTCTATCCAGATGATTCCAGATTAGCCTGTTCGGACATATGGCAATATCTTCATGATTCTTATCAAACAAGGATGAACCACAATCTAAGAAGCTTTATTTGCAACCACAAATAAGTGGAGAATAACCAGGAAGTTGAATAAATCTCATAAGTGTTGTGAGCAAGAAGATATCCCACCTTCTATCCAGATGATTCCAAATTAGCCTGTTCGGACATATGCCATTATCTTCATGATTCTTATCAAACCACGATGAACCACGATCTAAGAAGCTTTATTTGGAACCACTAATCAGTGGAGAATAACCAGGAAGTTGAATAAATCTCATAGGAGTTGTGAGTAAGAAGATTTCCCACTTTCTATCCAGATGATTCCAGATTAACCTGTTCGAACATATGCCATTATCTTCATGATTTTTATAAAACAGGATGAACCACGATCTAAGAAGCTTTATTTGGAACCAATATTCAGTGGAGAATAACCAGGAAGTTAAATAAATCTCATAGGACTTGTGAGTAAGAAGATATCCCACTTTCTATCCAGATGATTCCAGATTAGCCTGTTCGGACATATGGCAATATCTTCATGATTCTTATCAAACCAGGATGAACCAATATGTAAGAAGCTTGATTGGGAGCCACTAATCAGTGGAGAATAACCAGGAAGTTAAATAAGTCTCATAGGAGTTGTGAGTAAGAAGATATCCCACTTTCTATCCAGATGATTCCAGATTAGCCTGTTCGGACCTATGGCAATAGCTTCATGATTCTTATCAAACCAGGATGAACCACGATCTAAGAAGCTTTATTTGGAACCACCTAATCAGTGGAGAATAACCAGGAAGTTGAATAAATCTCATAAGTGTTGTGAGCAAGAAGATATCCCACCTTCTATCCAGATGATACCAGATTAACCTGTTTGGACATCTGCCATTATCTTCAAGATTCTTATCAAACCAGGATGAATCACGATCTAAGAAGCTTTATTTGGAACCAATAATCAGTGGAGAATAACCAGGAAGTTGAATAAATCTCATAGGAGTTGTGAGTAAGAAGATATCCCACATTCTATCCAGATGATTCCAGATTAGCCTGTTCGGACATATGCCATTATCTTCATGATTATTATCAAACCAGGATGAACCACGATCTAAGAAGCTTTATTTGGAACCACTAATCAGTGGGTAATAACCAGGAAGTTGATTAAATCTCATAGGAGTTGTGAGTAAGAAGATATCCCACTTTCTATCCAGATGATTCCAGATTAGCCTGTTTGGACATATGGCAATATCTTCATGATTCTTATCAAACCAGGATGAACCAATATGTAAGAAGCTTGATTGGGAACCACTAATCAGTGGAGAATAACCAGGAAGTTGAATAAATCTCATAGGAGTTGTGAGGAAGAAGATATCCCACTTTCTATCCAGATGATTCTGGATTAGCCTGTTCGAGCATATGCCATTATCTTCATGATTCTTATCAAACCAGGATGAACCACTATCTAAGAAGATTTATTTGGAACCACTATTCAGTGGAGAATAACCAGGAAGTTAAATAAGTCTCATTGGCGTTGTGAGTAAGAAGATATCCCACTTTCTATCCAGATGATTCCAGATTAGCCTGTTCGGACATATGGGAATATCTTCATGATTCTTATCAAACAAGGATGAACCACAATCTAAGAAGCTTTATTTGCAACCAAAAATAAGTGGAGAATAACCAGGAAGTTGAATAAATCTCATAAGTGTTGTGAGCAAGAAGATATCCCACCTTCTATCCAGATGATTTCAAATTAGCCTGTTCGGACATATGCCATTATCTTCATGATTCTTATCAAACCACGATGAACCACAATCTAAGAAGCTTTATTTGTAACCACTAATCAGTGGAGAATAACCAGGAAGTTGAATAAATCTCATAGGAGTTGTGAGTAAGAAGATATCCCACTTTCTATCCAGATGATTCCAGATTAGCCTGTTCGGACATATGGCAATATCTTCATGATTCTTATCAAACCAGGATGAACCACAATCTAAGAAGCTTTATTTGGAACCACTAATCAATGGAGAATAACCAGGACATTGAATAAATCTCATAAGTGTCGTGAGCAAGAAGATATCCCACCTTTTATCCAGATGATTCCAGATTAGCCTGTTCGGACATATGTCAATATCTTCATGATTCTTATCAAACCAGGATGAACCAATATGTAAGAAGCCTTATTGGGAACCACTAATCAGTGGAGAATGACCAGGAAGTTAAATAAATCTCGTAGGAGTTGTGAGTAAGAAGATTTCCCACTTTCTATCCAGATGATTCCAGATTAACCTGTTCGAACATATGCCATTATCTTCATGATTTTTATAAAACCAGGATGAACCACGATCTAAGAAGCTTTATTTGGAACCAATATTCAGTGGAGAATAACCAGGAAGTTAAATAAATCTCATAGGACTTGTGAGTAAGAAGATATCCCACTTTCTATCCAGATGATTCCAGATTAGCCTGTTCGGACATATGGCAATATCTTCATGATTCTTATCAAACCAGGATGAACCAATATGTAAGAAGCTTGATTGGGAGCCACTAATCAGTGGAGAATAACCAGAAAGTTGAATAAATTTCATAAGAGTTATGAGTAAGAAGATATCCCACTTTCTATCCAGATGATTCCAGATTAGCCTGTTCGGACATATGGCAATATCTTCATGATTATTATCAAACCAGGTTGAACCACGATCTAAGAAGCTTTATTTGGAACCACTAATCAGTGGAGACTAACCAGGAAGTAGAATAAATCTCATAGTATTTGTGATTAAGAAGATATCCCACTTTCTATCCAGATGATTCTAGATTAGCCTGTTCGGACATATGACAACATCTTCATGATTCTTATCAAACCAGGATGAACCAATATGTAAGAAGCTTGATTGGGAACCACTAATCAGTGGAGAATAACCAGGAATTTGAATAAATCTCATAGGAGTTGTGAGTAAGAAGATATCCCACTTTCTATCCAGATGATTCCGTATTAGCATGTTCGAACATATGCCATTATCTTCATGATTCTTATCAAACCAGGATGAACCACTATCTAAGAAGATTTATTTGGAACCAATATTCAGTGGAGAATAACCAGGAAGTTAAATAAGTCTCATAGGAGTTGTGAGTAAGAAGATATCCCACTTTCTATCCAGATGATTCCAGATTAGCATGTTCGGACATATGGCAATATCTTCATGATTCTTATTAAACCAGGATGAACCAATATGTAAGAAGCCTTATTGGGAACCACTAATCAGTGGAGAATAACCAGGAAGTTAAATAAGTCTCATAGGAGTTGTGAGTAAGAAGATATCCCACTTTCTATCCAGATGATTCCAGATTAGCCTGTTCGGACATATGGCAATATCTTCATGATTCTTATTAAACCAGGATGAACCAATATGTAAGAAGCCTTATTTGGAACCACTAATCAGTGGAGACTAACCAGGAAGTAGAATAAATCTCATAGTATTTGTGATTAAGAAGATATCCCACTTTTTATCCAGATGATTCTAGATTAGCCTGTTCGGACATATGACAACATCTTCATGATTCTTATCAAACCAGGATGAACCAATATGTAAGAAGCTTGATTGGGAACCACTAATCAGTGGAGAATAACCAGGAATTTGAATAAATCTCATAGGAGTTGTGAGTAAGAAGATATCCCACTTTCTATCCAGATGATTCCAGATTAGCCTGTTCGAACATATGCTATTATCTTCATGATTCTTATCAAACCAGGATGAACCACGATCTAAGAAGCTTTATTTGGAACCACTATTCAGTGGAGAATAGCCAGGAAGTTAAATAAATCTCATAGGAGTTGTGAGCAAGAAGATATCCCACACTATATCCAGATGATTCCAGAATAGCCTGTTCGGACATATGGCAATATCTTCATGATTCTTATCAAACCAGGATGAACCACAATCTAAGAAGCTTTATTTGCAACCACAAATCAGTGGAGAATAACCAGGAATTTGAATAAATCTCATAAGTGTCGTGAGCAAGAAGATATCCCACCTTCTATCCAGATGATTCCAGATTAGCCTGTTCGGACATATTCCATTATCTTCATGATTCTTATCAAACCTGGATGAACCACGATCTAAGAAGCTTTATTTGGAACCACTATTCAGTGGAGAATAACCAGGAAGTTAAATAAATCTCATATGAGTTGTGAGCAAGAAGATATCCCACACTATATCCAGATGATTCCAGATTAGCCTGTTCGGACATATGGCAATATCTTCATGATTCTTATCAAACCAGGATGAACCACAATCTAAGAAGCTTTATTTGGAACCACTAATCAATGGGGAATAACCAGGAATTTGAATAAATCTCATAAGTGTCGTGAGCAAGAAGATATTCCACCTTCTATCCAGATGATTCCAGATTAGCCTGTTTGGACATAGTCCATTATCTTCATGATTCTTATCAAACCAGGATGAACCAATATGTAAGAAGCTTGATTGGGAACTACTAATTAGTGGAGAATAACCAGGAAGTTGAATAAATCTCATAGGAGTTGTGAGTAAGAAGATATCCCACTTTCTAACCAGGTGATTCCATATTAGCCTGTTCGGACATATGGCAATATCCTCATGATTCTTATCAAACCAGGATGAACCACGATCTAAGAAGCTTTATTTGGAACCACTAATCAGTGGAGAATAACCAGGAAGTTGAATAAATCTCATAGGAGTTGTGAGTAAGAAGATATCCCACTTTCTATCCAGATGATTCCAGATTAGCCTGTTCGGACATATGGCAATATTTTCATGATTCTTATCAAACCAGGATGAACCAATATGTAAGAAGCTTGATTGGGAACCACTAATCAGTGGAGAATAACCAGGAAGTTGAATAAATCTCATAGGAGTTATGAGTAAGAAGATATCCCACTTTCTATCCAGATGATTCCAGATTAGCTTGTTCGGACATATGGCAATATCTTCATTATTATTATTAAACCAGGTTGAACCACGATCTAAGAAGCTTTATTTGGAACCACTAATCAGTGGATAATAACCAGGAAGTTGAATAAATCTCATAAGTGTTGTGAGCAAGAAGATATCCCACCTTCTATCGAGATGATTCCAGATTAGCCTGTACAGACATATGCCATTATTTTCATGGTTCTTATCAAACCAGGATGAACCAGGATCTAAGAAGCTTTATTTGGAACCACTAATCAGTGGAGAATAAGTAGGAAGTTGAATAAATCTCATAGGAGTTGTGAGTAAAAAGATATCCCACTTTCTATCCAGATGATTCCAGATTAGCCTGTTCGGACATATGGCAATATCTTCATGATTCTTATCAAACCAGGATGAACCACGATCTAAGAAGCTTTATTTGGAACCACTAATCAGTGGAGAATAACCAGGAAGTTGAATAAATCTCATAGGAGTTGTGAGTAAGAAGATATCCCACTTTCTATCCAGATGATTGCAGATTAGCCTGTTCGGACATATGGCAATATCTTCATGATTCTTATCAAACCAGGATGAACCACGATCTAAGAAGCTTTATTTGGAACCACTATTCAGTGGAGAATAACCAGGAAGTTAAATAAATCTCATAGGTGTTGTGAGTAAGAAGATATCCCACTTTCTATCCAGATGATTCCAGATTAGCATGTTCGGACCTATGGCAATATCTTCATGATTCTTATCAAACCAGGATGAACCACAATCTAAGAAGCTTTATTTGGAACCACTAATCAATGGAGAATAACCAGGAATTTGAATAAATCTCATAAGTGTCGTGAGCAAGAAGATATCCCACCTTCTATCCAGATGATTCCAGATTAGCCTGTTCGGACATATTCCATTATCTTCATGATTCTTATCAAACCAGGATGAACCAATTTGTAAGAAGCTTGATTGGGAACCACTAATCAGTGGAGAATAACCAGGAATATAAATAAATCTCATAGGAGTTGTGAGTAAGAAGATATCCCACTTTCTATCCAGGTGATTCCAGATTAGCATGTTCGGACATATGGCAATATCCTCATGATTCTTATCAAACCAGGATGAACCACGATCTATGAAGCTTTATTTGGAACCACTAATCAGTGAAGAATAACCAGGAAGTTGAATAAATCTCATAGGAGTTGTGAGTAAGAAGATATCCCACTTTCTATCCAGATGATTCCAGATTAGCCTGTTCGGACATATGACAATATCTTCATGATTCTTATCAAACCAGGATGAACCAATATGTAAGCAGCTTGATTGGGAACCACTAATCAGGGAGAATAACCAGGAAGTTGAATAAATCTCATAGGAGTTATGAGTAAGAAGATATCCCACTTTCTATCCAGATGATTCCAGATTAGCCTGTTCGGACATATAGCAATATCTTCATGATTATTATCAAACCAGGTTGAACCACGATCTAAGAAGCTTTATTTGGAACCACTAATCAGTGGATAATAACCAGGAAGTTGAATAAATCTCATAAGTGTTGTGAGCAAGAAGATATCCCACCTTCTATCGAGATTATTCCAGATTAGCTTGTTCAGACATATGCCATTATCTTCATGATTCTTATCAAACCAGGATGAACCACGATCTAAGAAGCTTTATTTGGAACCACTAATCAGTGGAGAATAACCAGGAAGTTGAATAAATCTCATAGGAGGTTTGAGTAAGAAGATATCCCACTTTCTATCCAGATGATTCCAGATTAGCCTGTTCGGACATATGGCGATATCTTCATGATTCTTATCAAACCAGGATGAACCAATATGTAAGAAGCTTGATTGGGAACCACTAATCAGTGGAGAATAACCAGGAAGTTGAATAAATCTCATAGGAGTTGTGAGTAAGAAGATATCCCACTTTCTATCCAGATGATTCCAGATTAGCCTGTTCGAACATATGCCATTATCTTCATGATTCTTATAAAACCAGGATGAACCAATATGTAAAAAGCTTGCTTAGGAACCACTAATCAGTGGAGAATAACCAGGAAGTTAAATAAATCTCATAGGAGTTGTGAGTAAGAAGATATCCCACTTTCTATCCAGATGATTCCAAATTAGCCTATTCGAACATATGCCATTATCTTCATGATTCTTATCAAACCAGGATGAACCACGATCTAAGAAGCTTTATTTGGAACCACTAATCAGTGGAGAATAACAATGAAGTTGAATAAATCTCATAAGTGTTGTGAGATATCCCACCTTCTATCCAGATGATTCCAGATTAGCATGTTCGGACATATGGCATTATCTTCATGATTCTTATCAAACCAGGATGAACCACGATCTAAGAAGCTTTATTTGGAACCACTATTCAGTGGAGAATAACCAGGAAGTTAAATAAATTTTATAGGAGTCTTGAGTAAGAAGATATCCCACTTTCTATCCAGATGATTCCAGATTAGCATGTTCGGACCTTTGGCAATATCTCCATGATTCTTATCAAACCAGGATGAACCACAATTTAAGAAGCTTTATTTGGAACCACAAATCAATGGAGAATAACCAGGAATTTGAATAAATCTCATAAGTGTCGTGAGCAAGAAGATATCCCACCTTCTATCCAGATGATTCCAGATTAGCCTGTTCGGACATATTCCATTATCTTCATGATTCTTATCAAACCAGGATGAACCAATTTGTAATAAGCTTGATTGGGAACCACTAATCAGTGGAGAATAACCAGGAAGTTGAATAAATCTCATAGGAGTTGTGAGTAAGAAGATACCCCACTTTCTATCCAGGTGATTCCAGATTAGCATGTTCGGACATATGGCAATATCCTCATGATTATTATCAAACCAGGATGAACCACGATCTAAGAAGCTTTATTTGGAACCACTAATCAGTGGAGAATAACCAAGAATTTGAATGAATCTCATAGGAGTTGTGAGTAAAAAGATATCCCACTTTCTATCTAGATGATTCCAGATTAGTCTGTTCGGACATATGACAATATCTTCATGATTATTATCAAACCAGGATGAACCAATATGTAAGAAGCTTGATTGGGAACCACTAATCAGTGGAGAATAACCAGGAAGTTGAATAAATCTCAAAGGAGTTATGAGTAAGAAGATATCCCACTTTCTATCCAGATGATTCCAGATTAGCCAGTTGGGACATATGTCATTATCTTCATGATTATTATCAAACCAGGTTGAACCACGATCTAAGAAGCTTTATTTGGAACCACTAATCAGTGGAGAATAACCAGGAAGTTGAATAAATCTCATAAGTGTTGTGAGCAAGAAGATATCCCACCTTCTATCCAGATGATTCCAGATTAGCCTATTAAGACATATGCAATTATCTTCATGATTCTTATCAAACCAGGATGAACCACGATCTAAGAAGCTTTATTTGGAACCACTAATCAGTGGAGAATAACCAGGAAGTTGAATAAATCTGATAGGAGTTATGAGTAAGAAGATATCCCACTTTCTATCCAGATGATTCCAGATTAGCCAGTTGGGACATATGTCATTATCTTCATGATTATTATCAAACCAGGTTGAACCACGATCTAAGAAGCTTTATTTGGAACCACTAATCAGTGGAGAATAACCAGGAAGTTGAATAAATCTCATAAGTGTTGTGAGCAAGAAGATATCCCACCTTCTATCCAGATGATTCCAGATTAGCCTATTAAGACATATGCAATTATCTTCATGATTCTTATCAAACCAGGATGAACCACGATCTAAGAAGCTTTATTTGGAACCACTAATCAGTGGAGAATAACCAGGAAGTTGAATAAATCTGATAGGAATTATGAGTAAGAAGATATCCCACTTTCTATCCAGATGATTCCAGATTAGCCTGTTCGAACATATGCCATTATCTTCATGATTTTTATAAAACCAGGATGAACCACGATCTAAGAAGCTTTATTTGGAACCACTAATCAGTGGAGAATAACCAGGAAGTTGAATAAATCTCATAAGTGTTGTGAGCAAGAAGTTATCCCACCTTCTATCCTGATGATTCCAGATTAGCTTGTTCGGACATATGACATTATCTTCATGATTCTTATCAAACCAGGATGAACCGCGATCTAAGAAGCTTTATTTGGAACCACTAATCAGTGGAGAATAACCAGGAAGTTGAATAAATCTCATAAATGTTGTGAGCAAGAAGATATTCCACCTTCTATCCAGATGATTCCAGATTAGCCTGTTCGGACATATGGCAATTTCTTCATTATTCTTATCAAACAAGGATGAACCACGATCTAACAAGCTTTATTTGGAACCACTATTCAGTGAAGAATGACCAGGAAGTTAAATAAATCTCATAGGAGTTGTGAGTAAGAAGATATCCCACTTTCTATCCAGATGATTCCAGATTAGCCTGTTGAACATATGCCATTATCTTCATGATTCTTATCAAACCAGGATGAACCACTATCTAAGAAGCTTTATTTGGAACCAATAATCAGTGGAGAATAACCAGGAAGTTGAATAAATCTCATAAGTTTTGTGAGCAAAAAGATATCCCACCTTCTATCCAGATGATTCCAGATTAGCTTGTTCAGACATATGCCATTATCTTCATGATTCTTATCAAACCAGGATGAACCACGATCTAAGAAGCTTTATTTGGAACCACTAATCAGTGGAGAATAACCAGGAAGTTGAAGAAATCTCATAGGAGTTGTGAGTAAGAAGGTATCCCACTTTGTATCCAGATGATTCCAGATTAGCCTGTTCGGATATATGGCAATATCTTCATGATTCTTATCAAACCAGGATGAAACAATATGTAAGAAGCTTGATTGGGAACTACTAATCAGTGGAGAATAACCAGGAAGTTTGTAAGAAAATAAGAAACAGATGATGAACAAGAGAGATAAGTGTAGCAAAGAGATAAGAGAAAGAGAGTGAGGCAATGTCGCCAAGAGAGAGGGAGATAAGAAGGATTATTTCCTTAATCATAATGTGAGAGAGGTTACATGAATATATAGGCACATTGCCTTGTTACAGAAAATATTAATCTATCCTAGGCAAGTACATAAACAATAAACAAATAGGTTCTGATCAAGGTATGAAAGTGACAGGTCACAAACGGTTCTCTCCATAAACAGAACATGTGACCATGATTATTTTAATCACTCTCTTTTGTCTCATATATTCCCAACGGTCTCCTTCTCTTCTGATGTCGACCAAGGTGTGTTTTAACTTGCCTTGCCTCTCACTCCACATTAGGTTATGCTCTGGTGCTTTGCACAACAAGTGTTGTACAGATATACTTGTATTTTAAGTAATCTTGAATCTGCTTCTACTTCATGTATCTTTAGCTCCTCTCTCTTTCTGATTTATTTATATCCTTTGTCAATACTCCCCCTCAAGCTTAACCATATAGCATGGTTAAGATTGGAACCCATGAACACATCCCTCATTAAAACCTTTATGTGAAAAACCCAATGGGATAAAAACACATAAAGGAAAAAGAGTAGATGCTCCATGGTATAAGGGGATCATGATCTAGCCAAGTCTATGAGTCCCAATCTTGGATGGATGAACTCACAGACCTTGGTGCTTGCTCCTTTGGTGAAGATGTCAGCTAGCTGGTCTTCACTTCTAGTGTAGCAAGGTAGGATGATCTTCTGCTCCACTGCTTGTCTAACCTTGTGACAATCCACCTCAATATGCTTTGTCCTCTCATGAAACACTGAGTTTGAAGCTATATGAATGGCTGCCTGGTTATCACAGTGCATTGTAATTGGTGTTGTTGTTTCAATGCCCAAGTCTCTCAGCAGGTTCCTGATCCAAATAAGCTCACTGGTCAGCTTCCTCATGGCTCTATATTCTATGAACCAATATGTAAGAAGCTTGATTGGGAACCACTAATCAGTGGAGAATAACCAGGAATTTGAATAAATCTCATAGAAGTTGTGTGTAAGAAGATATCCCACTTTCTATCCATGTGATTCCAGATTAGCCTGTTCGGACATATGGCGATATCTTCATGATTCTTATCAAACCAGGATGAAAAAATATGTAAGAAGCTTGATTGGGAACCACTAATCAGTGGAGAATAACCAGGAAGTTGAATAAATCTCATAGGAGTAGTGAGTAAGAAGATATCCCAATTTCTATCCGGATGATTCCAGATTAGCCTTTTCGAACATATGCCATTATCTTCATGATTCTTATCAAACCAGGATAAACCACGATCTAAGAAGCTTTATTTGGAACCACTAATCAGTGGAGAATAATCAGGAAGTTCAATAAATCTCATAAGTGTTGTGAGTAAGAAGATATCCCACTTCCTATCCAGATGATTCCAGATTACCTGTTCGTACATATGGCAATATCTTCATGATTATTATCAAACCAGGATGAACCACGATCTCAGAAGCTTTATTTGGAACCACTAATCAGTGGAGAATAATCAGGAAGTTGAATAAATCTCATAAGGGTTGTCAGTAAGAAGATATCTCACTTCTTATCCAGATGATTCCAGATTACCCTGTTCGTACATATGGCAATATCTTCATGATTCTTATCAAACCAGGATGAACCACGATCTAAGAAGCTTTATTTGGAACCACTAATCAGTGGAGAATAACGAGGAAGTTGAATAAATCTCATAAGTTTTGTGAGCAAGAAGATATCCCACCTTCTATCCAGATGATTCCAGATTAGCCTGTTCGGACATATGTCATTATCTTTATGATTCTTATCAAACCAGGATGAACCACGATCTAAGAAGCTTTATTTGGAATCAATAATCAGTGGAGAATAACCACGAAGGTGAATAAATCTCATAGGAGTTGTGAGTAAGAAGATATCCCTCCTTCTATCCAGATGATTCCAGATTAGCATGTTCGGACATATACCATTATCTTCATGATTCTTATCAAACCAGGATGAACCACGATCTAAGAAGCTTTATTTGGAACCACTAATCAGTGGAGAATAACCAGGAAGTTGAATAAATCTCATAAGTGTTGTGAACAAGAAGATATCCCACCTTCTATCCAGATGATTCCAGATTAGCCTGTTCGGACATATGCCATTATCATCATGATTCTTATCAAACCAGGATGAACCACGATCAAAGAAGCTTTATCTGGAACTACTAATCAGTGGAGAATAACCAGGAAGTTGAATAAATCTCATAAGTGTGTTGAGCAAGAAGATATCCCACCTTCTATCCAGATGATTCCAGATTAGCCTGTTCGGACATATGCAATTATCTTCATGATTCTTATTAAAACAGGATGAACCAATATGTAAGAAGCTTGATTGGGAACCACTAATCAGTGGAGAATAACCAGGAATTTGAATAAATCTCATAGGAGTTGTGTGTAAGAAGATATCCCACTTTCTATCCATGTGATTCCAGATTAGCCTGTTCGGACATATGGCAATATCCTCATGATTCTTATCAAACCAGGATGAACCACGATCTAAGAAGCTTTATTTGGAACCACTAATCAGTGGAGAATAACAAGGAAGTTGAATAAATCTCATAGGAGTTGTGAGTAAGAAGATATCCCACTTTCTATCCAGATGATTCCAGATTTGCCTGTTCGGACATATGGAAATATCTTAGTGATTATTACCAAACCAGGATGAACCACGATCTAAGAAGATTTATTTGGAACCACTAATCAGTGGAGAATAACCAGGAAGTTGAATAAATCTCATAAGTGTTGTGAGCAAGAAGATATCCCACCTTCTATCTAGATGATTCCAGATTAGCCTGTTCGGACATATGCCATTATCTTCATGATTCTTATCCAACCAGGATGAACAACGATCTAAGAAGCTCTATTTGGAACCACTAATCAGTGGAGAATAACCAGGAAGTTGAATAAATCTCTTAAGTGTTGTGAGCAAGAAGATATCCCACCTTCTATCCAGATGATTCCAGATTAGCCTGTTCGGACATATGCCATTATCTTCATGATTCTTATCAAACCAGGATGAACCACGATCTAAGAATCTTTATTTGGAACCACTAATCAGTGGAGAATAACCAGGAAGTTGAATAAATCTCATAGAAGTTGTGAGTAAGAAGATATCCCACTTTCTATCCAGATGATTCAAGATTAGCCTGTTCGGACATATGGCAATATCTTCATGATTCTTATCAAATCAGGATGAACAAATATGTAAGAAGCTTGATTGGGAACCACTAATCAGTGGAGAATAACCAGGAAGTTGAATAAATCTCATATGATTTGTGAGTAAGAAGATATCCAACTTTCTATCTAGGTGATTCCAGATTAGCCTGTTCGGACATATGGCAATATCCTCATGATTCTTATCAAACCAGGATGAACCACGATCTAAGAAGCTTTATTCAGAACCACTAATCAGTGGAGAATAACCAAGAAGTTGAATAAATCTAATAGGATTTGTGAGTAAGAAGATATCCCACTTTCTATCCAGATGATTCTAGATTAGCCTGTTCGGACATATGGCAATATCTTAGTGATTATTATCAAACCAGGATGAACCACGATCTAAGAAGCTTTATTTGGAACCACTAATCAGTGGAGAATAACCAGGAAGTTTAAGAAATCTAATAGGAGTTGTGAGTAAGAAGATATCCCACTTTCTATCCAGATGATTCCAGATTAGCCTATTCGGACATATGGCGATATCTTCATGATTCTTATCAAACCAGGATGAACCTATATGTAAGAAGCTTGATTGGGAACCACTAATCAGTGAAGAATAACCAGGAAGTTGAATAAATCTCATAAGAGTTGTGAGTAAGAAGATATCCCACTTTCTATCCAGATGATTCCGGATTAGCCGCTCCGAACATATGTCATTATCTTCATGATTCTTATCAAACCATGATGAACCACGATCTAAGAAGCTTTATTTGGAACCAATAATCAGTGGAGAATAACCAGGAAGTTAAATAAATCTCATAGGAGTTGTGAGTAAGAAGATATCCCACTTTCTATCCAGATGATTCCAGATTAACCTGTTCGGACATATGGCAATATCTTCATGATTCTTATCAAACCATGATGAACCAATATGTAAGAAGCTTGATTGGGAACCAATAATCAGTGGAGAATAACCAGGAAGTTGAATAAATCTCATAAGAGTTGTGAGTAAGAAGATATTCCACTTTCTATCCAGATGATTCCAGATTAGCCGCTCCGAACATATGCCATTATCTTCATGATTCTTATCAAACCATGATGAACCACGATCTAAGAAGCTTTATTTGGAACCACTAATCAGTGGAGAATAACCAGGAAGTTAAATAAATCTCATAGGAGTTGTGAGTAAGAAGATATCCCACTTTCTATCCAGATGATTCCAGATTAGCCTGTTCGGACATATGGCAATATCTTCATGATTCTTATCAAACCAGGATGAACCAATATGTAAGAAGCTTGATTGGGAACCACTAATCAGTGGAGAATAACCAGGAAGTTGAATAAATCTCATAGGAGTTGTGAGTAAGAAGATATTCCACTTTCTATCCAGATGATTCCAGATTAGCCTGTTCGAACATATGCCATTATCTTCATGATTCTTATCAAACCATAATGAACCACGATCTAAGAAGCTTTATTTGGAACCACTATTCAGTGGAGAATAACCAGGAAGTTAAATAAATCTCATAGGAGTTGTGAGTAAGAAGATATCCCACTTTTTATCCAAATGATTCCAGATTAGCCTGTTCGGACATATGGCAATATCTTCAAGATTCTTATCAAACCAGGATGAACCACGATCTAAGAATCTTTATTTGGAACGACTAATCAATAGAGAATAACCAGGAAGTTGAATAAATCTCATAGGAGTTGTGAGTAAGAAGATATCCCACTTTCTATCCAGATGATTCCAGATTAGCCTGTTCGGACATATGGCAATATCTTCAAGATTCTTATCAAACCAGGATGAACCACGATCTAAGAATCTTTACTTGGAACCACTAATCAATAGAGAATAACCAGGAAGTTGAATAAATCTCATAGGAGTTGTGAGTAAGAAGATATCCCACTTTTTATCCAAGTGATTCCAGATTAGCCTGTTCGGACATATGGCAATATCCTCATGATTCTTATCAAACCAGGATGAACCACGATCTAAGAAGCTTTATTTGGAAAAACTAATCAGTGGAGAATAACCAGGAAGTTGAATAAATCTCATAAGTGTTGTGAGTAAGAAGATATCCCACCTTCTATCCAGATGATTCCAGATTAGCCTATTCGGACATATGCCATTATCTTCATGATTCTTATCAAACCAGGATGAACCACGATCTAAGAAGCTTTATTTGGAACAACTATTTAGTGGAGAATAACCAGGAAGTTAAATAAATCTCATAGGAGTTGTGAGTAAGAAGATATCCCAATTTCTATCCAGATGATTCCAGATTAGCCTGTTCGGACATATGACAATATCTTCATGATTCTTATCAAACCAGGATGAACCACGATCTAAGAAGCTTTATTTGGAACCACTAATCAGTGGAGAATAACCAGGAAGTTGAATAAATCTCAAAAGTGTTGTGAGCAAGAAGATATCCCACCTTCTATCCAGATGATTCCAAATTAGCATGTTCGGACATATGCCATTATCTTCATGATTCTTATCAAACCAGGATGAACCACGATCTAAGAAGCTTTATTTGGAACCACTAATCAGTGGAGAATAACCAGGAAGTTGAATAAATCTCATAGGAGTTGTGAGTAAGAAGATATCCCACTTTCTATCCAGATGATTCCAGATTAGCCTGTTCGGACATATGGCAATATCTTCATGATTATTATCAAACCAGGATGAACCACGATCTATAAAGCTTTATTTGGAACCACTAATCAGTGGAGAATAACCAGGAAGTTGAATAAATCTCATAAGTGTTGTGAGCAAGAAGATATCCCACCTTCTATCTAGATGATTCCAGATTAGCCTGTTCGAACATATGCCATTATCTTCATGATTCTTATCAAACCAGGATGAACCACAATCTAGGAAGCTTTATTTGGAACCACTAATCAGTGGAGAATAACCAGGAAGTTGTATAAATCTCATAGGAGTTGTGAGTAAGAACTATCCCACTTTCTATCCAGATGATTCCAGATTAGCCTGTTCGGACATATGGCGATATCTTCATGATTCTTATCAAACCAGGATGAACCAATATGTAAGAAGCTTGATTGGGAACCACTAATCAGTGGAGAATAACCAGGAAGTTGAATAAATCTCATAAGAGTTGTGAGTAAGAAGATATCCCACTTTATATCCAGGTGATTCCAGATTAGCCTTTCCGAACATAAGCCATTATCTTCATGATTCTTATCAAACCATGATGAACCACGATCTAAGAAGCTTTATTTGGAACCACTAATCAGTGGAGAATAACCAGGAAGTTAAATAAATCTCATAGGAGTTGTGAGTAAGAAGATATCCCACTTTCTATCCAGATGATTCCAGATTAGCCTGTTCGGACATATGGCAATATCTTCATGATTCTTATCAAAACAGGATGAACCAATATGTAAGAAGCTTGATTGGGAAACACTAATCAGTGGAGAATAACCAGGAAGTTGAATAAATCTCATAGGAGTTGTGGTAAAAAGATATTCCACTTTCTATCCAGATGATTCCAGATTAGCATGTTCGAACATATGCCATTATCTTCATGATTCTTAACAAACCATAATGAACCACGATCTAAGAAGCTTTATTTGGAACCACTATTCAGTGGAGAATAACCAGGAAGTTAAATAAATCTCATAGGAGTTGTGAGTAAGAAGATATCCCACTTTCTATCCAGATGATTCCAGATTAGCATGTTCGGACATATGGCAATATCTTCAAGATTCTTATCAAACCAGGATGAACCACGATCTAAGAATCTTTATTTGGAACCACTAATCCATAGAGAATAACCAGGAAGTTGAATAAATCTCATAGGAGTTGTGAGTAAGAAGATATCCCACTTTCTATCCAGATGATTCTAGATTAGCCTGTTAGGACATATGGCAATATCTTCATGATTATTATTAAACCAGGATGAACCACGATCTATAAAGCTTTATTTGGAACCACTAATCAGTGGAGAATAACCAGGAAGTTGAATAAATCTCATAAGTGTTGTGAGCAAGAAGATACCCCACCTTCTATCTAGATAATTCCAGATTAGCCTGTTCGAACATATGCCATTATCTTCATGATTCTTATCAAACCAGGATGAACCACAATCTAGGAAGCTTTATTTGGAACCACTAATCAGTGGAGAATAACTAGGAAGTTGTATAAATCTCATAGGAGTTGTGAGTAAGAACTATCCCACTTTCTATCCAGATGATTCCAGATTAGCCTGTTCGGACATATGGCGATATCTTCATGATTCTTATCAAACCAGGATGAACCAATATGTAAGAAGCTTGATTGGGAACCACTAATCAGTGGAGAATAACCAGGAAGTTGAATAAATCTCATAAGAGTTGTGAGTAAGAAGATATCCCACTTTCTATCCAGGTGATTCCAGATTAGCCTCTCCGAACATATGCCATTATCTTCATGATTCTTATCAAACCATGATGAACCACGATCTAAGAAGCTTTATTTGGAACCACTAATCAGTGGAGAATAACCAGGAAGTTAAATAAATCTCATAGGAGTTGTGAGTAAGAAGATATCCCACTTTCTATCCAGATGATTCCAGATTAGCCTGTTCGGACATATGGCAATATCTTCATGATTCTTAAAAAAACAGGATGAACCAATATGTAAGAAGCTTGATTGGGAACCACTAATCAGTGGATAATAACCAGGAAGTTGAATAAATCTCATAGGAGTTGTGAGTAAGAAGATATTCCACTTTCTATCCAGATGATTCCAGATTAGCATGTTCGAACATATGCCATTATCTTCATGATTCTTATCAAACCATAATGAACCACGATATAAGAAGCTTTATTTGGAACCACTATTCAGTGGAGAATAACCAGGAAGTTAAATAAATCTCATGGGAGTTGTGAGTAAGAAGATATCCCACTTTCTATCCAGATGATTCCAGATTAGCCTATTCGGACATATGGCAATATGTTCAAGATTCTTATCAAACCTGGATGAACCACGACCTAAGAATCTTTATTTGGAACCACTAATCAATAGAGAATAACCAGGAAGTTGAATAAATCTCATAGGAGTTGTGAGTAAGAAGATATCCCACTTTCTATCCAGATGATTCCAGATTAGCCTGTTAGGACATATGGCAATATCTTCATGATTATTATCAAACCAGGATGAACCACGATCTATAAAGCTTTATTTGGAACCACTAATCAGTGGAGAATAACCAGGAAGTTGAATAAATCTCATAAGTGTTGTGAGCAAGAAGATATCCCACCTTCTATCTAGATGATTCCAGATTAGCCTGTTCGAACATATGCCATTATCTTCATGATTCTTATCAAACCAGGATGAACCACAATCTAGGAAGCTTTATTTGGAACCACTAATCAGTGGAGAATAACCAGGAAGTTGTATAAATCTCATAGGAGTTGTGAGTAAGAACTATCCCACTTTCTATCCAGATGATTCCAGATTAGCCTGTTCGGACATATGGCGATATCTTCATGATTCTTATCAAACCAGGATGAACCAATATGTAAGAAGCTTGATTGGGAACCACTAATCAGTGGAAAATAACCAGGAAGTTGAATAAATCTCATAAGAGTTGTGAGTAAGAAGATATCCCACTTTCTATCCAGGTGATTCCAGATTAGCCTCTCCGAACATATGCCATTATCCTCATGATTCTTATCAAACCATGATGAACCACGATCTAAGAAGCTTTATTTGGAACCACTATTCAGTGGAGAATAACCAGGAATTTAAATAAATCTCATAGGAGTTGTGAGTAAGAAGATATCCCACTTTCTATCCAGATGATTCCAGATTAGCCTGTTCGGACATATGGCAATATCTTCAAGATTCTTATCAAACCAGGATGAACCACGATCTAAGAATCTTTATTTGGAACCACTAATCAATAGAGAATAACCAGGAAGTTGAATAAATCTCATAGGAGTTTTGAGTAAGAAGATATCCCACTTTCTATCCAGATGATTCCAGATTAGCCTGTTAGGACATATGGCAATATCTTCAAGATTCTTATCAAACCAGGATGAACCACGATCTAAGAATCTTTATTTGGAACCACTAATCAATAGAGAATAAACAGGAAGTTGAATAAATCTCATAGGAGTTGTGAGTAAGAAGATATCCCACTTTCTATCCAGGTGATTCCAGATTAGCCTGTTCGGACATATGGCAATATCCTCATGATTCTTATCAAACCAGGATGAACCACGATCTAAGAAGCTTTATTTGGAAAAAACTAATCAGTGGAGAATAACCAGGAAGTTGAATAAATCTCATAAGTGTTGTGAGTAAGATGATATCCCACCTTCTATCCAGATGATTCCAGATTAGCCTATTCGGACATATGCCATTATCTTCATGATTCTTATCAAACCAGGATGAACCAATATGTAAGAAGCTTGATTGGGAACCACTAATCAGTGGAGAATAACCAGGAAGTTAAATAAATCTCATAGGAGTTGTGAGTAAGAAGATACCCCACTTTCTATCCAAATGATTCCAGATTAGCCTGTTCGGACATATGCCATTATCTTCATGATTCTTATCAAACCAAGATGAACCACGATCTAAGAAGCTTTATTTGGAACAACTATTTAGTGGAGAATAACCAGGAAGTTAAATAAATCTCATAGGAGTTGTGAGTAAGAAGATATCCCAATTTCTATCCAGATGATTCCAGATTAGCCTGTTCGGACATATGACAATATCTTCATGATTCTTATCAAACCAGGATGAACCACGATCTAAGAAGCTTTATTTGGAACCACTAATAAGTGGAGGATAACCAGGAAGTTTAATAAATCTCATAAGTGTTGTGAGCAAGAAGATATCCCACCTTCTATCCAGATGATTCCCAATTAGCCTGTTCGGACATATGCCATTATCTTCATGATTCTTATCAAACCAGGATGAACCACGATCTAAGAAGCTTTATTTGGAACCACTAATCAGTGGAGAATAACCAGGAAGTTGAATAAATCTCATAGGAGTTGTGAGTAAGAAGATATCCCACTTTCTATCCAGATGATTCCAGATTAGCCTGTTCAGACATATGGCAATATCTTCATGATTATTATCAAACCAGGATGAACCACGATCTATAAAGCTTTATTTGGAACCACTAATCAGTGGAGAATAACCAGGAAGTTGAATAAATCTCATAAGTGTTGTGAGCAAGAAGATATCCCACCTTCTATCTAGATGATTCCAGATTAGCCTGTTCGAACATATGCCATTATCTTCATGATTCTTATCAAACCAGGATGAACCACAATCTAAGAAGCTTTATTTGGAACCACTAATCAGTGGAGAATAACCAGGAAGTTGTATAAATCTCATAGGAGTTGTGAGTAAGAACTATCCCACTTTCTATCCAGATGATTCCAGATTAGCCTGTTCATACATATGGTGATATCTTCATGATTCTTATCAAACCAGGATGAACCAATATGTAAGAAGCTTGATTGGGAACCACTAATCAGTGGAGAATAACCAGGAAGTTGAATAAATCTCATAAGAGTTGTGAGTAAGAAGATATCCCACTTTCTATCCAGGTGATTCCAGATTAGCCTCTCCGAACATATGCCATTATCTTCATGATTCTTATCAAACCATGATGAACCACGATCTAAGAAGCTTTATTTGGAACCACTAATCAGTGGAGAATAACCAGGAAGTTAAATAAATCTCATAGGAGTTGAGAGTAAGAAGATATCCCACTTACTATCCAGATGATTCCAGATTAGCCTGTTCGGACATATGGCAATATCTTCATTATTCTTATCAAAACAGGATGAACCAATATGTAAGAAGCTTGATTGGGAACCACTAATCAGTGGAGAATAACCAGGAAGTTGAATAAATCTCATAGGAGTTGTGAGTAAGAAGATATTCCACTTTCTATCCAGATGATTCCAGATTAGCATGTTCGAACATATGCCATTATCTTCATGATTCTTATCAAACCATAATGAACCACGATCTAAGAAGCTTTATTTGGAACCACTATTCAGTGGAGAATAACCAGGAAGTTAAATAAATCTCATAGGAGTTGTGAGTAAGAAGATATCCCACTTTCTATCCAGATGATTCCAGATTAGCCTGTTCGGACATATGGCAATATCTTCAAGATTCTTATCAAACCAGGATGAACCACGATCTAAGAATCTTTATTTGGAACCACTAATCAATAGAGAATAACCAGGAAGTTGAATAAATCTCATAGGAGTTGTGAGTAAGAAGATATCCCACTTTCTATCCAGATGATTCCAGATTAGCCTGTTAGGACATATGGCAATATCTTCATGATTATTATCAAACCAGGATGAACCATGATCTATAAAGCTTTATTTGGAACCACTAATCAGTGGAGAATAACCAGGAAGTTGAATAAATCTCATAAGTGTTGTGAGCAAGAAGATATCCCACCTTCTATCTAGATGATTCCAGATTAGCCTGTTCGAACATATGCCATTATCTTCATGATTCTTATCAAACCAGGATGAACCACAATCTAGGAAGCTTTATTTGGAACCACTAATCAGTGGAGAATAACCAGGAAGTTGTATAAATCTCATAGGAGTTGTGAGTAAGAACTATCCCACTTTCTATCCAGATGATTCCAGATTAGCCTGTTCGGACATATGGCGATATCTTCATGATTCTTATCAAACCAGGATGAACCAATATGTAAGAAGCTTGATTGGGAACCACTAATCAGTGGAGAATAACCAGGAAGTTGAATAAATCTCATAAGAGTTGTGAGTAAGAAGATATCCCACTTTCTATCCAGGTGATTCCAGATTAGCCTCTCCGAACATATGCCATTATCTTCATGATTCTTATCAAACCATGATGAACCACGATCTAAGAAGCTTTATTTGGAACCACTAATCAGTGGAGAATAACAAGGAAGTTAAATAAATCTCATAGGAGTTGTGAGTAAGAAGATATCCCACTTTCTATCCAGATGATTCCAGATTAGCCTGTTCGGACATATGGCAATATCTTCATGATTCTTATCAAAACAGGATGAACCAATATGTAAGAAGCTTGATTGGGAACCACTAATCAGTGGAGAATAACCAGGAAGTTGAATAAATCTCATAGGAGTTGTGAGTAAGAAGATATTCCACTTTCTATCCAGATGATTCCAGATTAGCATGTTCGAACATATGCCATTATCTTCATGATTCTTATCAAACCATAATGAACCACGATCTAAGAAGCTTTATTTGGAACCACTATTCAGTGGAGAATAACCAGGAAGTTAAATAAATCTCATAGGAGTTGTGAGTAAGAAGATATCCCAATTTCTATCCAGATGATTCCAGATTAGCCTGTTCGGACATATGACAATATCTTAATGATTCTTATCAAACCAGGATGAACCACGATCTAAGAAGCTTTATTTGGAACCACTAATCAGTGGAGGATAACCAGGAAGTTGAATAAATCTCATAAGTGTTGTGAGCAAGAAGATATCCCACCTTCTATCCAGATGATTCCAAATTAGCATGTTCGGACATATGCCATTATCTTCATGATTCTTATCAAACCAGGATGAACCACGATCAAAGAAGCTTTATTTGGAACCACTAATCAGTGGAGAATAACCAGGAAGTTGAATAAATCTCAAAAGTATTGTGAGCAAGAAGATATCCCACCTTCTATCCAGATGATTCCAAATTAGCCTGTTCGGACATATGCCATTATCTTCATGATTCTTATCAAACCAGGATGAACCACGATCTAAGAAGCTTTATTTGGAACCACTAATCAGTGGAGAATAACCAGGAAGTTGAATAAATCTCATAGGAGTTGTGAGTAAGAAGATATCCCACTTTCTATCCAGATGATTCTAGATTAGCCTGTTCGGACATATGGCAATATCTTCAAGATTCTTATCAAACCAGGATGAACCATGACCTAAGAATTTTTATTTGGAACCACTAATCAATAGAGAATAACCAGGAAGTTGAATAAATCTCATAGGAGTTGTGAGTAAGAAGATATCCCACTTTCTATCCAGATGATTCCAGATTAGCCTGTTAGGACATATGGCAATATCTTCAAGATTCTTATCAAACCAGGATGAACCACGATCTAAAAATCTTTATTTAGAACCACTAATAAATAGAGAATAACCAGGAAGTTGAATAAATCTCATAGGAGTTGTGAGTAAGAAGATATCCCACTTTCTATCCAAGTGATTCCAGATTAGCCTGTTCGGACATATGGCAATATCCTCATAAATTCTTATCAAACCAGGATGAACCACGATCTAAGAAGCTTTATTTGTTAAAAACTAATCAGTGGAGAATAACCAGGAAGTTGAATAAATCTCATAAGTGTTGTGAGTAAGAAGATATTCCACCTTCTATCCAGATGATTCCAGATTAGCCTATTCGGACATATGCCATTATCTTCATGATTCTTATCAAACCAGGATGAACCAATATGTAAGAAGCTTGATTGGGAACCACTAATCAGTGGAGAATAACCAGGAAGTTAAATAAATCTCATAGGAGTTGTGAGTAAGAAGATACCCCACTTTCTATCCAAATGATTCCAGATTAGCCTGTTCGGACATATGCCATTATCTTCATGATTCTTATCAAACCAAGATGAAACACGATCTAAGAATCTTTATTTGGAACAACTATTTAGTGGAGAATAACCAGGAAGTTAAATAAATCTCATAGGAGTTGTGAGTAAGAAGATATCCCAATTTCTATCCAGATGATTCCAGATTAGCCTGTTCGGACATATGACAATATCTTCATGATTCTTATCAAACCAGGATGAACCACGATCTAAGAAGCTTTATTTGGAACCACTAATCAGTGGAGGATAACCAGGAAGTTGAATAAATCTCATAAGTGTTGTGAGCAAGAAGATATCCCACCTTCTATCCAGATGATTCCAAATTAGCCTGTTCGGACATATGCCATTATCTTCATGATTCTTATCAAACCAGGATGAACCACGATCTAAGAAGCTTTATTTGGAACCACTAATCAGTGGAGAATAACCAGGAAGTTGAAAAAATCTCAAAAGTATTGTGAGCAAGAAGATATCCCACCTTCTATCCAGATGATTCCTAATTAGCATGTTCGGACATATGCCATTATCTTCATGATTCTTATCAAACCAGGATGAACCATGATCTAAGAAGCTTTATTTGGAACCACTAATCAGTGGAGAATAACCAGGAAGTTGAATAAATCTCATAGGAGTTGTGAGTAAGAAGATATCCCACTTTCTATCCAGATGATTCCAGATTAGCCTGTTCGGACATATGACAATATCTTCATGATTATTATCAAACCCGGATGAACCACGATCTATAAAGCTTTATTTGGAACCACTAATCAGTGGAGAATAACCGGGAAGTAGTGGAGAATAACCGGGAAGTTGAATAAATCTCATAAGTGTTGTGAGCAAGAAGATATCCCACCTTCTATCTAGATGATTCCAGATTAGCCTGTTCGAACATATGCCATTATCTTCCTGATTCTTATCAAACCAGGATGAACCACAATCTAAGAAGCTTTATTTGGAACCACTAATCAGTGGAGAATAACCAGGAAGTTGTATAAATCTCATAGGAGTTGTGAGTAAGAACTATCCCACTTTCTATCCAGATGATTCCAGATTAGCCTGTTCAGACATATGGCGATATCTTCATGATTCTTATCAAACCAGGATGAACCAATATGTAAGAATCTTGATTGGGAACCACTAATCAGTGGAGAATAACCAGGAAGTTGAATAAATCTCATAAGAGTTGTGAGTAAGAAGATATCCCACTTTCTATCCAGATGATTCCAGATTAGCCTCTCCGAACATATGCCATTATCTTCATGATTCTTATCAAACCATGATGAACCACAATCTAAGAAGCTTTATTTGGAACCACTAATTAGTGGAGAATAACGAGGAAGTTAAATAAATCTCATAGGAGTTGTGAGTAAGAAGATATCACACTTTCTATCCAGATGATTCCAGATTAGCCTGTTCGGACATATGGCAATATCTTCATGATTCTTATCAAAACAGGATGAACCAATATGTAAGAAGCTTGATTGGGAACCACTAATCAGTGGAGAATAACCAGGAAGTTGAATAAATCTCATAGGAGTTGTGAGTAAGAAGATATTCCACTTTCTATCCAGATGATTCCAGATTAGCCTGTTCGAACATATGCCATTATCTTCATGATTCTTATCAAACCATAATGAACCACGATCTAAGAAGCTTTATTTGGAACCACTATTCAGTGGAGAATAACCAGGAAGTTAAATAAATCTCATAGGAGTTGTGAGTAAGAAGATATCCCACTTTCTATCCAGATGATTCCAGATTAGCCTGTTCGGACATATGGTATTATCTTCAAGATTCTTATCAAACCAGGATGAACCACGATCTAAGAATCTTTATTTTGAACCACTAATCAATAGAGAATATATAACCAAGAAGTTGAATAAATCTCATAGGAGTTGTGAGTAAGAAGATATCCTACTTTCTATCCAGATGATTCCAGATTAGCCTG
>JACZFZ010000029.1:0-125133 GCA_019706035.1 Raphanus raphanistrum subsp. raphanistrum | reverse complement strand
GAAGATATCCCACCTTCTATCCAGATGATTCCAGATTAGCTTGTTCGGACATATGCCATTATCTTCATGATTCTTATCAAACCAGGATGAACCACGATCTAAGAAGCTTTATTTGGAACCACTAATCAGTGGAGAATTACCAGGAAGTTGAATAAATCTCCAGATGATTCTAGATTAGTTTGTTCGGACATATGGCAATATCTTCATGATTCTTATCAAACCAGGATGAACCACGATTTAAGAAGATTTATTTGGAACCACTAATCAGTGGAGAATAACCAGGAAGTAGAATAAATCTCATAAGTGTTGTGAGCAAGAAGATATCCCACCTTCTATCCAGATGATTCCAGATTAGCCTGTTCGGACATATGCCATTATCTTCATGATTCTTATCAAACCAGGATGAACCACGATCTAAGAAGCTTTATTTGGAACCACTAATCAGTGGAGAATAACCAGGAAGTTAAATAAATCTCATAGGAGTTGTGAGTAAGAAGATATCCCACCTTCTATCCAGATTATTCAAGATTTGACTGTTCGGACATATGCCATTATCTTCATGATTCTATCAAACCAGGATGAACCACGATCTAAGAAGCTTTATTTGGAACCACTGATCAGTGGAGAATAACCAGGAAGTTGAATAAATCTCATAGGAGTTGTGAGTAAGAAGATATCCCACTTTCTATCCAGATGATTCCAGATTAGCCTGTTCGGACATATGGCAATATCTTCATGATTCTTTTCAAACCAGGATGAACCACGATCTAAGAAGCTTTATTTGGAACCACATATCAGTGGAGAATAACCAGGAAGTTGAATAAATCTCATAGGAGTTGTGAGTAAGAAGATATCCCACTTTCTATCCAGATGATTCCAGATTAGCCTGTTCGAACATATGTCAATATCTTCATGATTCTTATCAAACCAGGATGAACCACGATCTAAGAAGCTTTATTTGAAACCACTAATCAGTTGAGAATAACCAGGAAGTAGAATAAATCTCATAGGAGTTGTGAGTAAGAAGATATCCCACTTTCTATCCAGATGATTCCAGATTAGCCTTTTCGAACATATGGCAATATCTTCATGATTCTTATCAAACCAGGATGAACCACTATCTAAGACGCTTTATTTGGAACCACTAATCAGTGGAGAATATCCAGGAAGTTGAATAAATCTCATACGTGTTGTGAGGAAGAAGATATCCCACTTTCTATCCAGATGATTCCAGATTAGCATGTTCGGACATATGGCAATATCTTCATGATTCTTATCAAACCAGGATGAACCACAATCTAAGCTTTATTTGGAACCACTAATCAGTTGAGAATAACCAGGAAGTAGAATAAATCTCATAAGTGTTGTGAGCAAGAAGATATCCCACCTTCTATCCAGATGATTCCAGATTAGCCTGTTCGGACATATGCCATTATCTTCATGATTCTTATCAAACCAGGATGAACCACGATCTAAGAAGCTTTATTTGGAACCACTAATCAGTGGAGAATAACCAGGAAGTTGAACAAATCTCATAAGTGTTGTGAGCAAGAAGATATCCCACCTTCTATCCAGATGATTCCAGATTAGCCTGTTCGGACATATGCCATTATCTTCATGATTCTTATCAAACCAGGATGAACCACAATCTAAGAAGCTTTATTTGGAACCACTAATCAGTGGAGAATTACCAGGAAGTTGAATAAATCTCAAGATGATTCCAGATTAGCTTGTTCGGACATATGGCAATATCTTCATGATTCTTATCAAACCAGGATGAACCACGATCTAAGAAGCTTTATTTGGAACCACAAATCAGTGGAGAATAACCAGGAAGTAGAATAAATCTCATAAGTGTTGTGAGCAAGAAGATATCCAACCTTCTATCCAGATGATTCCAGATTAGCCTGTTCGGACATATGCCATTATCTTCATGATTCTTATCAAACCAGGATGAACCACGATCTAAGAAGCTTTATTTGGAACCACTAATCAGTGGAGAATAACCAGGAAGTTAAATAAATCTCATAGGAGTTGTGAGTAAGAAGATATCCCACCTTCTATCCAGATAATTCCAGATTAGCCTGTTCGGACATATGCCATTATCTTCATGATTCTTGTCAAACCAGGATGAACCACGATCTAAGAAGCTTTATTTGGAACCACTGATCAGTGGAGAATAACCAGGAAGTGGAATAAATCTAATAGGAGTTGTGAGTAAGAAGATATCCCACTTTCTATCCAGATGATTCCAGATTAGTCTGTTCGAACATATGGCAATATCTTCATGATTCTTATCAAACCAGGATGAACCACGATCTAAGAAGCTTTATTTGGAACCAATAATCAGTGGAGAATACCAAGGAAGTTTAATAAATCTCATAAGTGTTGTGAGCAAGAAGATATCTCACCTTCTATCCAGATGATTCCAGATTAGCATGTTCGGACATATGGCAATATCTTCATGATTCTTTTCAATCCAGGATGATCCACGATCTAAGAAGCTTTATTTGGAACCACATATCAGTGGAGAATAACCAGCAAGTTGAATAAATCTCATACGTGTTGTGAGTAAGAAGATATCCCACTTTCTATCCAGATGATTCCAGATTAGCATGTTCGGACTTATGGCAATATCTTCATGATTCTTATCAAACCAGGATGAACCACGATCTAAGAAGCTTTATTTGGAACCAATAATCAGTTGAGAATAACCAGGAAGTAGAATAAATCTCATAAGTGTTGTGAGCAAGAAGATATCCCACCTTCTATCCAGATGATTCCAGATTAGCCTGTTCGGACATATGTCATTATTTTCATGATTCTTATCAAACCAGGATGAACCACGATCTAAGAAGCTTTATTTGGAACCACTAATCAGTGGAGAATAACCAGGAAGTTAAATAAATCTCATTGGAGTTGTGAGTGAGAAGATATCCCACCTTCTATCCAGATTTGCCTGTTTGGACATTTGCCATTATTTTCATGATTCTTATTAAACCAGGATGAACCACGATCTAAGAAGCTTTATTTGGAACCACTAATCAGTGGAGAATAACCAGGAAGTTGAATAAATCTCCTAGGAGTTGTGAGTAAGAAGATATCCCACTTTCTATCCAGATGATTCCAGATTAGCCTGTTCGGACATATGCCATTATCTTCATGATTCTTATCAAACCAGGATGAACCACGATCTAAGAAGCTTTATTTGAAACCACTAATCAGTGGAGAATAACCAGGAAGTTGAATAAATCTCATAAGTGTTGTGAGCAAGAAGATATCCCACCTTCTATCCAGATGATTCCAGATTAGCCTGTTCGGACATATGCCATTATCTTCATGATTCTTATCAAACCAGGATGAACCACGATGTAAGAAGCTTTATTTGGAACCACTAATCAGTGGAGAATTACCAGAAAGTTGAATAAATCTCCAGATGATTCCAGATTAGCTTGTTCGGACATATGGCAATATCTTCATGATTCTTATCAAACCAGGATGAACCACAATCTAAGAAGCTTTATTTGGAACCACTAATCAGTGGAGAATAACCAGGAAGTAGAATAAATCTCATAAGTGTTGTGAGCAAGAAGATATCCCACCTTCTATCCAGATGATTCCAGATTAGCTTGTTCGGACATATGCCATTATCTTCATGATTCTTATCAAACCAGGATGAACCACGATCTAAGAAGCTTTATTTGGAACCACTAATCAGTGGAGAATAACCAGGAAGTTAAATAAATCTCATAGGAGTTGTAAGTAAGAAGATATCCCACCTTCTATCCAGATTATTCCAGATTAGCCTGTTCGGACATATGCCATTATCTTCATGATTCTTATCAAATCAGGATGAACCACGATCTAAGAAGCTTTATTTGGAACCACTGATCAGTGGAGAATAACCAGGAAGTTGAATAAATCTCATAGGAGTTGTGAGTAAGAAGATATCCCACTTTCTATCCAGATGATTCCAGATTAGCCTGTTCAAACATATGGCAATATCTTCATGATTCTTATCAAACCAAGATGAACCACGATCTAAGAAGCTTTATTTGGAACCACTAATCAGTGGAGAATAACCAGGAAGTTTAATAAATCTCATAAGTGTTGTGAGCAAGAAGATATCCCACCTTCTATCCAGATGATTCCAGATTAGCCTGTTCGGACATATGCCATTATCTTCATGATTCTTATCAAACCAGGATGAACCACGATCTAAGAAGCTTTATTTGGAACCGCTAATCAGTGGAGAATTACCAGGAAGTTGAATAAATCTCCAGATGATTCCAGATTAGCTTGTTCGGACATATGGCAATATCTTCATGATTCTTATCAAACCAGGATGAACCACGATCTAAGAAGCTTTATTTGGAATCACTAATCAGTGGAGGATAACCAGGAAGTAGAATAAATCTCATAAGTGTTGTGAGCAAGAAGATATCCCACCTTCTATCCAGATGATTCCAGATTAGCCTGTTCGGACATATGCCATTATCTTCATGATTCTTATCAAACCAGGATGAACCACGATCTAAGAAGCTTTATTTGGAACCACTAATCAGTGGAGAATAACCAGGAAGTTAAATAAATCTCATAGGAGTTGTGAGTAAGAAGATATTCCACCTTCTATCCAGATTATTCCAGATTAGCCTGTTCGGACATATGCCATTATCTTCATCATTCTTATCAAACCAGGATGAACCACGATCTAAGAAGCTTTATTTGGAACCACTGATCAGTGGAGAATAACCAGGAAGTTGAATAAATCTCATAGGAGTTGTGAGTAAGAAGATATCCCACTTTCTATCCAGATGATTCCAGATTAGCCTGTTCGAACATATGGCAATATCTTCATGATTCTTATCAAACCAGGATGAACCACGTTCTAAGAAGCTTTATTTGGAACCACTAATCAGTGGAGAATAACCAGGAAGTTTAATAAATCTCATAAGTGTTGTGAGCAAGAAGATATCACACCTTCTATCCAGATGATTCCAGATTAGCCTGTTCGGACATATGGCAATATCTTCATGATTCTTTTCAAACCAGGATGAACCACGATCTAAGAAGCTTTATTTGGAACCACATATCAGTGGAGAATAACCAGCAAGTTGAATAAATCTCATACGTGTTGTGAGTAAGAAGATATCCCACTTTCTATCCAGATGATTCCAGATTAGCATGTTCGGACATATGGCAATATCTTCATGATTCTTATCAAACCAGGATGAACCACGATCTAAGAAGCTTTATTTGGAACCACTAATCAGTTGAGAATAACCAGGAAGTAGAATAAATCTCATAAGTGTTGTGAGCAAGAAGATATCCCACCTTCTATCCAGATGATTCCAGATTAGCCTGTTCGGACATATGCCATTATCTTCATGATTCTTTTCAAACCAGGATGAACCACGATCTAAGAAGCTTTATTTGGAACCACTAATCAGTGGAGAATAACCAGGAAGTTGAATAAATCTCATAAGTGTTGTGAGAAAGAAGATATCCCACCTTATATCCAGATGATTCCAGATTAGCCTGTTCGGACATATGCCATTATCTTCATGATTCTTATCAAACCAGGATGAACCACGATCTAAGAAGCTTTATTTGGAACCACTAATCAGTGGAGAATTACCAGGAAGTTGAATAAATCTCCAGATGATTCCAGATTAGCTTGTTCGGACATATGGCAATATCTTCATGATTCTTATCAAACCAGAATGAACAACGATCTAAGAAGCTTTATTTGGAACCATTAATCAGTGGAGAATAACCAGGAAGTTAAATAAATCTCATAGGAGTTGTGAGTAAGAAGATATCCCACTTTCTATACAGATGATTCCAGATTAGCCTGTTCGAACATATGGCAATATCTTCATGATTCTTATCAAACCAGGATGAACCACGATCTAAGAAGCTTTATTTGGAACCACTAATCAGTGGAGAATAACCAGGAAGTTTAATAAATCTCATAAGTGTTGTGAGTAAGAAGATATCCCACCTTCTATCCAGATGATTCCAGATTAGCCTGTTCGGACATATGCCATTATCTTCATGATTCTTATCAAACCAAGATGAACCACGATCTAAGAAGCTTTATTTGGAACCACTAATCAGTGGAGAATAACCAGGAAGTTGAATAAATCTCATAGGAGTTGTGATTAAGAAGATATCCCACTTTCTATCCAGATGATTCCAGATTAGCATGTTCGAACATATGGCAATATTTTCATGATTCTTATAAAACCAGGATGAACCACGATCTAAGAAGCTTTATTTGGAACCACTAATCAGTGTAGAATAACCAGGAAGTCAATAAATCTCATAAGTATTGTGAGCAAGAAGATATCCCACCTTCTATCCAGATGATTCCAGATTAGCCTGTTCGGACATATGTCATTATTTTCATGATTCTTATCAAACCAGGATGAACCACGATCTAAGAAGCTTTATTTGGAACCACTAATCAGTGGAGAATAACCAGGAAGTTAAATAAATCTCATTGGAGTTGTGAGTGAGAAGATATCCCACCTTCTATCCAGATTAGCCTGTTCGGACATATGCCATTATCTTCATGATTCTTATCAAACCAGGATGAACCACGATCTAAGAAGCTTTATTTGGAACCACTAATCAGTGGAGAATTACCAGGAAGTTGAATAAATCTCCAGATGATTCCAGATTAGCTTGTTCGGACATATGGCAATATCTTCATGATTCTTATCAAACCAGGATGAACCACGATCTAAGAAGCTTTATTTGGAACCACTAATCAGTGGAGAATAACCATCAAGTAGAATAAATCTCATAAGTGTTGTGAGCAAGAAGATATCCCACCTTCTATCCAGATGATTCCAGATTAGCATGTTCGGACATATGCCATTATCTTCATGATTCTTATCAAACCAGGATGAACCACGATCTAAGAAGCTTTATTTGGAACCACTAATCAGTGTAGAATAACCAGGAAGTCAATAAATCTCATAAGTATTGTGAGCAAGAAGATATCCCACCTTCTATCCAAATGATTCCAGATTAGCCTGTTCGGACATATACCATTATCTTCATGATTCTTATCAAACCAGGATGAACCACGATCTAAGAAGCTTTATTTGGAATCACTAATCAGTGGAGAATAACCAAGAAGTTTAATAAATCTCATAGGAGTTGTGATTAAGAAGATATCCCACTTTCTATCTAGATGATTCCAGATTAGCCTGTTCGGACATATGGCAATATCTTCATGATTCTTATCAAACTAGGATGAACCAATATATAAGAAGCTTGATTGGGAACCACTAATCAGTAGATAATAACCAGGAAGTTGAATAAATCTCATAGGAGTTGTGAGTAAGAAGATATCCCACTTTCTATCCAGATGATTCCAGATTAGCTTGTTCGGACATATGCCATTATCTTCATGATTCTTATGAAACCAGGATGAACCACGATCTAAGAAGCTTTATTTGGAACCACTAATCAGTGGAGAATAACCAGGAAGTTGAATAAATCTCATAAGTGTTGTGAGCAAGAAGATATCACACCTTCTATCCAGATGATTCCAGATTAGCCTGTTCTGACATATGCCATTATCTTCATGATTCTTATCAAACCAGGATGAACCACAATCTAAGAAGCTTTATTTGGAACCACTAATCAGTGGAGAATAACCAGGAAGTTGAATAAATCAAATAAGTGTTGTGAGCAAGAAGATATCCCACCTTCTATCCAGATGATTCCAGATTAGCCTGTTCGGACATATGCCATTTATCTTCATGATTCTTATGAAACCAGGATGAACCACGATCTAAGAAGATTTATTTGGAACCACTAATCAGTAGAGAATAACCAGGAAGTTGAATAAATCTCATAAATGTTGTGAGCAAGAAGATATCCCACCTTCTATCCAGATGATTCCAGATTAGCCTGTTCGGACATATGCCATTATCTTCATGATTCTTATCAAACCAAGATGAAATACGATCTAAGAAGCTTTATTTGGAACCACTAATCAGTGGAGAATTACCAGGAAGTTGAATAAATCTCCAGATGATTCCAGATTAGCTTGTTCGGACATATGGCAATATCTTCATGATTCTTATCAAACCAGGATGAACCACGATCTAAGAAGCTTTATTTGGAACCACTAATCAGTGGAGAATAACCATCAAGTAGAATAAATCTCATAAGTGTTGTGAGCAAGAAGATATCCCACCTTCTATCCAGATGATTCCAGATTAGCATGTTCGGACATATGCCATTATCTTCATGATTCTTATCAAACCAGGATGAACCACGATCTAAGAAGCTTTATTTGGAACCACTAATCAGTGGAGAATAACCAGGAAGTTAAATAAATCTCATAGGAGTTGTGAGTAAGAAGATATCCCACCTTCTATCAAGATTATTCCAGATTAGCCTGTTCGGACATATGCCATTATCTTCATGATTCTTATCAAACCAGGATGAACCACAATCTAAGAAGCTTTATTTGGAACCACTGATCAGTGGAGAATAACCAGGAAGTTGAATAAATCTCATAGGAGTTGTGAGTAAGAAGATATCCCACTTTCTATCCAGATGATTTCAGATTAGCCTGTTCGAACATATGGCAATATCTTCATGATTCTTATCAAACCAGGATGAACCACGATCTAAGAAGATTTATTTGGAACCACTAATCAGTGGAGAATAACCAGGAAGTTTAATAAATCTCATAAGTGTTGTGAGCAAGAAGATATCCCACCTTCTATAAAGATGATTCCAGATTAGCATGTTCGGACATATGGCAATATCTTCATGATTCTTATCAAACCAAGATGAAATACGATCTAAGAAGCTTTATTTGGAACCACTAATCAGTGGAGAATTAACAGGAAGTTGAATAAATCTCCAGATGATTCCAGATTAGCTTGTTCGGACATATGGCAATATCTTCATGATTCTTATCAAACCAGGATGAACCACGATCTAAGAAGCTTTATTTGGAACCACTAATCAGTGGAGAATAACCAGGAAATTGAATAAATCTCATAAGTGTTGTGAGCAAGAAGATATCACACCTTCTATCCAGATGATTCCAGATTAGCCTGTTCGGACATATGCCATTATCTTCATGATTCTTATCAAACCAGGATGAACCACAATCTAAGAAGCTTTATTTGGAACCACTAATCAGTGGAGAATAACCAGGAAGTTGAATAAATCTCATAAGTGTTGTGAGCAAGAAGATATCACACCTTCTATCCAGATGATTCCAGATTAGCCTGTTCGGACATATGCCATTATCTTCATGATTCTTATCAAACCAGGATGAACCACGATCTAAGAAGCTTTATTTGGAACCACTAATAAGTGGAGAATAACCAGGAAGTAGAATAAATCTCATAAGTGTTGTGAGCAAGAAGATATCCCACCTTCTATCCAGATGATTCCAGATTAGCCTGTTCGGACATATGCCATTTATCTTCATGATTCTTATGAAACCAGGATGAACCACGATCTAAGAAGATTTATTTGGAACCACTAATCAGTAGAGAATAACCAGGAAGTTGAATAAATCTCATAAATGTTGTGAGCAAGAAGATATCCCACCTTCTATCCAGATGATTCCAGATTAGCCTGTTCGGACATATGCCATTATCTTCATGATTCTTATCAAACCAAGATGAAATACGATCTAAGAAGCTTTATTTGGAACCACTAATCAGTGGAGAATTACCAGGAAGTTGAATAAATCTCCAGATGATTCCAGATTAGCTTGTTCGGACATATGGCAATATCTTCATGATTCTTATCAAACCAGGATGAACCACGATCTAAGAAGCTTTATTTGGAACCACTAATCAGTGGAGAATAACCATCAAGTAGAATAAATCTCATAAGTGTTGTGAGCAAGAAGATATCCCACCTTCTATCCAGATGATTCCAGATTAGCATGTTCGGACATATGCCATTATCTTCATGATTCTTATCAAACCAGGATTAACCACGATCTAAGAAGCTTTATTTGGAACCACTAATCAGTGGAGAATAACCAGGAAGTTAAATAAATCTCATAGGAGTTGTGAGTAAGAAGATATCCCACCTTCTATCAAGATTATTCCAGATTAGCCTGTTCGGACATATGCCATTATCTTCATGATTCTTATCAAACCAGGATGAACCACAATCTAAGAAGCTTTATTTGGAACCACTGATCAGTGGAGAATAACCAGGAAGTTGAATAAATCTCATAGGAGTTGTGAGTAAGAAGATATCCCACTTTCTATCCAGATGATTTCAGATTAGCCTGTTCGAACATATGGCAATATCTTCATGATTCTTATCAAACCAGGATGAACCACGATCTAAGAAGATTTATTTGGAACCACTAATCAGTGGAGAATAACCAGGAAGTTTAATAAATCTCATAAGTGTTGTGAGCAAGAAGATATCCCACCTTCTATAAAGATGATTCCAGATTAGCATGTTCGGACATATGGCAATATCTTCATGATTCTTATCAAACCAAGATGAAATACGATCTAAGAAGCTTTATTTGGAACCACTAATCAGTGGAGAATTAACAGGAAGTTGAATAAATCTCCAGATGATTTCAGATTAGCTTGTTCGGACATATGGCAATATCTTCATGATTCTTATCAAACCAGGATGAACCACGATCTAAGAAGCTTTATTTGGAACCACTAATCAGTGGAGAATAACCAGGAAATTGAATAAATCTCATAAGTGTTGTGAGCAAGAAGATATCACACCTTCTATCCAGATGATTCCAGATTAGCCTGTTCGGACATATGCCATTATCTTCATGATTCTTATCAAACCAGGATGAACCACAATCTAAGAAGCTTTATTTGGAACCACTAATCAGTGGAGAATAACCAGGAAGTTGAATAAATCTCATAAGTGTTGTGAGCAAGAAGATATCACACCTTCTATCCAGATGATTCCAGATTAGCCTGTTCGGACATATGCCATTATCTTCATGATTCTTATCAAACCAGGATGAACCACGATCTAAGAAGCTTTATTTGGAACCACTAATAAGTGGAGAATAACCAGGAAGTAGAATAAATCTCATAAGTGTTGTGAGCAAGAAGATATCCCACCTTCTATCCAGATGATTCCAGATTAGCCTGTTCGGACATATGCCATTATCTTCATGATTCTTATCAAACCAGGATGAACCACGATCTAAGAAGGTTTATTTGGAACCACTAATCAGTGGAGAATAACCAGGAAGTTAAATAAATCTCATAGGAGTTGTGAGTAAGAAGATATCCCACCTTCTATCCAGATGATTCCAGATTAGCCTATTCGGACATATGCCATTATCTTCATGATTCTTATCAAACCAGGATGAACCACGATCTAAGAAGCTTTATTTGGAACCACTGATCAGTGGAGAATAACCAGGAAGTTGAATAAATCTCATAGGAGTTGTGAGTAAGAAGATATCCCACTTTCTATCCAGATGATTCCAGATTAGCATGTTCGAACATATGGCAATATCTTCATGATTCTTATCAAACCAGGATGAACCACGATCTAAGAAGCTTTATTTGGAACCACTAATCAGTGGAGAATAACCAGGAAGTTTAATAAATCTCCAGATGATTCCAGATTAGCTTGTTCGGACATATGGCAATATCTTCATGATTCTTATCAAACCAGGATGAACCACGATCTAAGAAGCTTTATTTGGAACCACTAATCAGTGGAGAATAACCAGGAAGTAGAATAAATCTCATAAGTGTTGTGAGCAAGAAGATATCCCACCTTCTATCCAGATGATTCCAGATTAGCCTGTTCGGACATATGCCATTATCTTCATGATTCTTATCAAACCAGGATGAACCACGATCTAAGAAGCTTTATTTGGAACCACTAATCAGTGGAAAATAACCAGGAAGTTAAATAAATCTCATAGTAGTTGTGAGTAAGAAGATATCCCACCTTCTATCCAGATGATTCCAGATTAGCATGTTCGGACATATGCCATTATCTTCATCATTCTTATCAAACCAGGATGAACCACGATCTAAGAAGCTTTATTTGGAACCACTGATCAGTGGAGAATAACCAGGAAGTTGAATAAATCTCATAGGAGTTGTGAGTAAGAAGATATCCCACTTTCTATCCATATGATTCCAGATTAGCATGTTCGAACATATGGCAATATCTTCATGATTCTTATCAAACCAGGATGAACCACGATCTAAGAAGCTTTATTTGGAACCACTAATCAGTGGAGAATAACCAGGAAGTTTAATAAATCTCATAAGTGTTGTGAGCAAGAAGATATCCCACCTTCTATCCAGATGATTCCAGATTAGCCTGTTCGGACATATGGCAATATCTTCATGATTCTTTTCAAACCAGGATGAACCACGATCTAAGAAGCTTTATTTGGAACCACATATCAGTGGAGAATAACCAGCAAGTTGAATAAATCTCATACGTGTTGTGAGTAAGAAGATATCCCACTTTCTATCCAGATTATTCCAGATTAGCATGTTCGGACATATGGCAATATCTTCATGATTCTTATCAAACCAGATGAACCACGATCTAAGAAGCTTTATTTGGAAACACTAATCAGTTGAGAATAACCAGGAAGTAGAATAAATCTCATAAGTGTTGTGAGCAAGAAGATATCCCACCTTCTATCCAGATGATTCCAGATTAGCCTGTTCGGACATATGCCATTATCTTCATGATTCTTTACAAACCAGGATGAACCACGATCTAAGAAGCTTTATTTGGAACCACTAATCAGTGGAGAATAACCAGGAAGTTGAATAAATCTCATAAGTGTTGTGAGAAAGAAGATATCCCACCTTATATCCAGATGATTCCAGATTAGCCTGTTCGGACATATGCCATTATCTTCATGATTCTTATCAAACCAGGATGAACCACGATCTAAGAAGCTTTATTTGGAACCACTAATCAGTGTAGAAAAACCAGGAAGTCAATAAATCTCATAAGTATTGTGAGCAAGAAGATATCCCACCTTCTATCCAGATGATTCCAGATTAGCCTGTTCGGACATATGCCATTATCTTCATGATTCTTTACAAACCAGGATGAACCACGATCTAAGAAGCTTTATTTGGAACCACTAATCAGTGGAGAATAACCAGGAAGTTGAATAAATCTCATAAGTGTTGTTAGAAAGAAGATATCCCAGCTTATATCCAGATGATTCCAGATTAGCCTGTTCGGACATATGCCATTATCTTCATGATTCTTATGAAACCAGGATGAACCACGATCTAAGAAGCTTTATTTGGAACCACTAATCAGTGGAGAATAACCAGGAAATTGAATAAATCTCATAAGTGTTGTGAGCAAGAAGATATCACACCTTCTATCCAGATGATTCCAGATTAGCCTGTTCGGACATATGCCATTATCTTCATGATTCTTATCAAACCAGGATGAACCACAATCTAAGAAGGTTTATTTGGAACCACTAATCAGTGGATAATAACCAGGAAGTTGAATAAATCTCATAAGTGTTGTGAGCAAGAAGATATCACACCTTCTATCCAGATGATTCCAGATTAGCCTGTTCGGACATATGCCATTATCTTCATGATTCTTATCAAACCAGGATGAACCACGATCTAAGAAGCTTTATTTGGAACCACTAATAAGTGGAGAATAACCAGGAAGTAGAATAAATTTCATAAGTGTTGTGAGCAAGAAGATATCCCACCTTCTATCCAGATGATTCCAGATTAGCCTGTTCGGACATATGCCATTATCTTCATGATTCTTATCAAACCAGGATGAACCACGATCTAAGAAGCTTTATTTGGAACCACTAATCAGTGGAGAATAACCAGGAAGTTAAATAAATCTCATAGGAGTTGTGAGTAAGAAGATATCCCACCTTCTATCCAGATGATTCCAGATTAGCCTATTCGGACATATGCCATTATCTTCATGATTCTTATCAAACCAGGATGAACCACGATCTAAGAAGCTTTATTTGGAACCACTGATCAGTGGAGAATAACCAGGAAGTTGAATAAATCTCATAGGAGTTGTGAGTAAGAAGATATCCCACTTTCTATCCAGATGATTCCAGATTAGCCTGTTCGAACATATGGCAATATCTTCATGATTCTTATCAAACCAGGATGAACCACGATCTAAGAAGCTTTATTTGGAACCACTAATCAGTGGAGAATAACCAGGAAGTTTAATAAATCTCCAGATGATTCCAGATTAGCTTGTTCGGACATATGGCAATATCTTCATGATTCTTATCAAACCAGGATGAACCACGATCTAAGAAGCTTTATTTGGAACCACTAATCAGTGGAGAATAACCAGGAAGTTTAATAAATCTCATAAGTGTTGTGAGCAAGAAGATATCCCACCTTCTATCCAGATGATTCCAGATTAGCCTGTTCGGACATATGGCAATATCTTCATGATTCTTTTCAAACCAGGATGAACCACGATCTAAGAAGCTTTATTTGGAACCACATATCAGTGGAGAATAACCAGCAAGTTGAATAAATCTCATACGTGTTGTGAGTAAGAAGATATCCCACTTTTTATCCAGATGATTCCAGATTAGCATGTTCGGACATATGGCAATATCTTCATGATTCTTATCAAACCAGATGAACCACGATCTAAGAAGCTTTATTTGGAAACACTAATCAGTTGAGAATAACCAGGAAGTAGAATAAATCTCATAAGTGTTGTGAGCAAGAAGATATCCCACCTTCTATCCAGATGATTCCAGATTAGCCTGTTCGGACATATGCCATTATCTTCATGATTCTTTACAAACCAGGATGAACCACGATCTAAGAAGCTTTATTTGGAACCACTAATCAGTGGAGAATAACCAGGAAGTTGAATAAATCTCATAAGTGTTGTGAGAAAGAAGATATCCCACCTTATATCCAGATGATTCCAGATTAGCCTGTTCGGACATATGCCATTATCTTCATGATTCTTATCAAACCAGGATGAACCACGATCTAAGAAGCTTTATTTGGAACCACTAATCAGTGGAGAATTACCAGGAAGTTGAATAAATCTCCAGATGATTCCAGATTAGCTTGTTCGGACATATGGCAATATCTTTATGATTCTTATCAAACCAGGATGAACCACGATCTAAGAAGCTTTATTTGGAACCACTAATCAGTGGAGAATAACCATCAAGTAGAATAAATCTCATAAGTGTTGTGAGCAAGAAGATATCCCACCTTCTATCCAGATGATTCCATATTAGCATGTTCGGACATATGCCATTATCTTCATGATTCTTATCAAACCAGGATGAACCACGATCTAAGAAGCTTTATTTGGAACCACTAATCAGTGTAGAATAACCAGGAAGTCAATAAATCTCATAAGTATTGTGAGCAAGAAGATATCCCACCTTCTATCCAAATGATTCCAGATTAGCCTGTTCGGACATATACCATTATCTTCATGATTCTTATCAAACCAGGATGAACCACGATCTAAGAAGCTTTATTTGGAACCACTAATCAGTGAAGAATAACCAGGAAGTTGAATAAATCTCATAAGTGTTGTTAGAAAGAAGATATCCCAGCTTATATCCAGATGATTCCAGATTAGCCTGTTCGGACATATGCCATTATCTTCATGATTCTTATGAAACCAGGATGAACCACGATCTAAGAAGCTTTATTTGGAACCACTAATCAGTGGAGAATAACCAGGAAATTGAATAAATCTCATAAGTGTTGTGAGCAAGAAGATATCACACCTTCTATCCAGATGATTCCAGATTAGCCTGTTCGGACATATGCCATTATCTTCATGATTCTTATCAAACCAGGATGAACCACAATCTAAGAAGGTTTATTTGGAACCACTAATCAGTGGATAATAACCAGGAAGTTGAATAAATCTCATAAGTGTTGTGAGCAAGAAGATATCACACCTTCTATCCAGATGATTCCAGATTAGCCTGTTCGGACATATGCCATTATCTTCATGATTCTTATCAAACCAGGATGAACCACGATCTAAGAAGCTTTATTTGGAACCACTAATAAGTGGAGAATAACCAGGAAGTAGAATAAATTTCATAAGTGTTGTGAGCAAGAAGATATCCCACCTTCTATCCAGATGATTCCAGATTAGCCTGTTCGGACATATGCCATTATCTTCATGATTCTTATCAAACCAGGATGAACCACGATCTAAGAAGCTTTATTTGGAACCACTAATCAGTGGAGAATAACCAGGAAGTTAAATAAATCTCATAGGAGTTGTGAGTAAGAAGATATCCCACCTTCTATCCAGATGATTCCAGATTAGCCTATTCGGACATATGCCATTATCTTCATGATTCTTATCAAACCAGGATGAACCACGATCTAAGAAGCTTTATTTGGAACCACTGATCAGTGGAGAATAACCAGGAAGTTGAATAAATCTCATAGGAGTTGTGAGTAAGAAGATATCCCACTTTCTATCCAGATGATTCCAGATTAGCCTGTTCGAACATATGGCAATATCTTCATGATTCTTATCAAACCAGGATGAACCACGATCTAAGAAGCTTTATTTGGAACCACTAATCAGTGGAGAATAACCAGGAAGTTTAATAAATCTCCAGATGATTCCAGATTAGCTTGTTCGGACATATGGCAATATCTTCATGATTCTTATCAAACCAGGATGAACCACGATCTAAGAAGCTTTATTTGGAACCACTAATCAGTGGAGAATAACCAGGAAGTTTAATAAATCTCATAAGTGTTGTGAGCAAGAAGATATCCCACCTTCTATCCAGATGATTCCAGATTAGCCTGTTCGGACATATGGCAATATCTTCATGATTCTTTTCAAACCAGGATGAACCACGATCTAAGAAGCTTTATTTGGAACCACATATCAGTGGAGAATAACCAGCAAGTTGAATAAATCTCATACGTGTTGTGAGTAAGAAGATATCCCACTTTTTATCCAGATGATTCCAGATTAGCATGTTCGGACATATGGCAATATCTTCATGATTCTTATCAAACCAGATGAACCACGATCTAAGAAGCTTTATTTGGAAACACTAATCAGTTGAGAATAACCAGGAAGTAGAATAAATCTCATAAGTGTTGTGAGCAAGAAGATATCCCACCTTCTATCCAGATGATTCCAGATTAGCCTGTTCGGACATATGCCATTATCTTCATGATTCTTTACAAACCAGGATGAACCACGATCTAAGAAGCTTTATTTGGAACCACTAATCAGTGGAGAATAACCAGGAAGTTGAATAAATCTCATAAGTGTTGTGAGAAAGAAGATATCCCACCTTATATCCAGATGATTCCAGATTAGCCTGTTCGGACATATGCCATTATCTTCATGATTCTTATCAAACCAGGATGAACCACGATCTAAGAAGCTTTATTTGGAACCACTAATCAGTGGAGAATTACCAGGAAGTTGAATAAATCTCCAGATGATTCCAGATTAGCTTGTTCGGACATATGGCAATATCTTTATGATTCTTATCAAACCAGGATGAACCACGATCTAAGAAGCTTTATTTGGAACCACTAATCAGTGGAGAATAACCATCAAGTAGAATAAATCTCATAAGTGTTGTGAGCAAGAAGATATCCCACCTTCTATCCAGATGATTCCATATTAGCATGTTCGGACATATGCCATTATCTTCATGATTCTTATCAAACCAGGATGAACCACGATCTAAGAAGCTTTATTTGGAACCACTAATCAGTGTAGAATAACCAGGAAGTCAATAAATCTCATAAGTATTGTGAGCAAGAAGATATCCCACCTTCTATCCAAATGATTCCAGATTAGCCTGTTCGGACATATACCATTATCTTCATGATTCTTATCAAACCAGGATGAACCACGATCTAAGAAGCTTTATTTGGAACCACTAATCAGTGAAGAATAACCAGGAAGTTGAATAAATCTCATAAGTGTTGTTAGAAAGAAGATATCCCAGCTTATATCCAGATGATTCCAGATTAGCCTGTTCGGACATATGCCATTATCTTCATGATTCTTATGAAACCAGGATGAACCACGATCTAAGAAGCTTTATTTGGAACCACTAATCAGTGGAGAATAACCAGGAAATTGAATAAATCTCATAAGTGTTGTGAGCAAGAAGATATCACACCTTCTATCCAGATGATTCCAGATTAGCCTGTTCGGACATATGCCATTATCTTCATGATTCTTATCAAACCAGGATGAACCACAATCTAAGAAGCTTTATTTGGAACCACTAATCAGTGGATAATAACCAGGAAGTTGAATAAATCTCATAAGTGTTGTGAGCAAGAAGATATCACACCTTCTATCCAGATGATTCCAGATTAGCCTGTTCGGACATATGCCATTATCTTCATGATTCTTATCAAACCAGGATGAACCACGATCTAAGAAGCTTTATTTGGAACCACTAATAAGTGGAGAATAACCAGGAAGTAGAATAAATTTCATAAGTGTTGTGAGCAAGAAGATATCCCACCTTCTATCCAGATGATTCCAGATTAGCTTGTTCGGACATATGCCATTATCTTCATGATTCTTATCAAACCAGGATGAACCACGATCTAAGAAGCTTTATTTGGAACCACTAATCAGTGGAGAATAACCAGGAAGTTAAATAAATCTCATAGGAGTTGTGAGTAAGAAGATATCCCACCTTCTATCCAGATGATTCCAGATTAGCCTATTCGGACATATGCCATTATCTTCATGATTCTTATCAAACCAGGATGAACCACGATCTAAGAAGCTTTATTTGGAACCACTGATCAGTGGAGAATAACCAGGAAGTTGAATAAATCTCATAGGAGTTGTGAGTAAGAAGATATCCCACTTTCTATCCAGATGATTCCAGATTAGCCTGTTCGAACATATGGCAATATCTTCATGATTCTTATCAAACCAGGATGAACCACGATCTAAGAAGCTTTATTTGGAACCACTAATCAGTGGAGAATAACCAGGAAGTTTAATAAATCTCCAGATGATTCCAGATTAGCTTGTTCGGACATATGGCAATATCTTCATGATTCTTATCAAACCAGGATGAACCACGATCTAAGAAGCTTTATTTGGAACCACTAATCAGTGGAGAATAACCAGGAAGTTTAATAAATCTCATAAGTGTTGTGAGCAAGAAGATATCCCACCTTCTATCCAGATGATTCCAGATTAGCCTGTTCGGACATATGGCAATATCTTCATGATTCTTTTCAAACCAGGATGAACCACGATCTAAGAAGCTTTATTTGGAACCACATATCAGTGGAGAATAACCAGCAAGTTGAATAAATCTCATACGTGTTGTGAGTAAGAAGATATCCCACTTTCTATCCAGATGATTCCAGATTAGCATGTTCGGACATATGGCAATATCTTCATGATTCTTATCAAACCAGATGAACCACGATCTAAGAAGCTTTATTTGGAAACACTAATCAGTTGAGAATAACCAGGAAGTAGAATAAATCTCATAAGTGTTGTGAGCAAGAAGATATCCCACCTTCTATCCAGATGATTCCAGATTAGCCTGTTCGGACATATGCCATTATCTTCATGATTCTTTACAAACCAGGATGAACCACGATCTAAGAAGCTTTATTTGGAACCACTAATCAGTGGAGAATAACCAGGAAGTTGAATAAATCTCATAAGTGTTGTGAGAAAGAAGATATCCCACCTTATATCCAGATGATTCCAGATTAGCCTGTTCGGACATATGCCATTATCTTCATGATTCTTATCAAACCAGGATGAACCACGATCTAAGAAGCTTTATTTGGAACCACTAATCAGTGGAGAATTACCAGGAAGTTGAATAAATCTCCAGATGATTCCAGATTAGCTTGTTCGGACATATGGCAATATCTTCATGATTCTTATCAAACCAGGATGAACCACGATCTAAGAAGCTTTATTTGGAACCACTAATCAGTGGAGAATAACCATCAAGTAGAATAAATCTCATAAGTGTTGTGAGCAAGAAGATATCCCACCTTCTATCCAGATGATTCCAGATTAGCATGTTCGGACATATGCCATTATCTTCATGATTCTTATCAAACCAGGATGAACCACGATCTAAGAAGCTTTATTTGGAACCACTAATCAGTGTAGAATAACCAGGAAGTCAATAAATCTCATAAGTATTGTGAGCAAGAAGATATCCCACCTTCTATCCAAATGATTCCAGATTAGCCTGTTCGGACATATACCATTATCTTCATGATTCTTATCAAACCAGGATGAACCACGATCTAAGAAGCTTTATTTGGAACCACTAATCAGTGGAGAATAACAAGGAAGTTTAATAAATCTCATAGGAGTTGTGATTAAGAAGATATCCCACTTTCTATCCAGATGATTCCAGATTAGCCTGTTCGGACATATGGCAATATCTTCATGATTCTTATCAAACTAGGATGAACCAATATATAAGAAGCTTGATTGGGAACCACTAATCAGTAGATAATAACCAGGAAGTTGAATAAATCTCATAGGAGTTGTGAGTAAGAAGATATCCCACTTTCTATCCAGATGATTCCAGATTAGCTTGTTCGGACATATGCCATTATCTTCATGATTCTTATGAAACCAGGATGAACCACGATCTAAGAAGCTTTATTTGGAACCACTAATCAGTGGAGAATAACCAGGAAGTTGAATAAATCTCATAAGTGTTGTGAGCAAGAAGATATCACACCTTCTATCCAGATGATTCCAGATTAGCCTGTTCTGACATATGCCATTATCTTCATGATTCTTATCAAACCAGGATGAACCACAATCTAAGAAGCTTTATTTGGAACCACTAATCAGTGGAGAATAACCAGGAAGTTGAATAAATCAAATAAGTGTTGTGAGCAAGAAGATATCCCACCTTCTATCCAGATGATTCCAGATTAGCATGTTCGGACATATGCCATTTATCTTCATGATTCTTATGAAACCAGGATGAACCACGATCTAAGAAGATTTATTTGGAACCACTAATCAGTAGAGAATAACCAGGAAGTTGAATAAATCTCATAAATGTTGTGAGCAAGAAGATATCCCACCTTCTATCCAGATGATTCCAGATTAGCATGTTCGGACATATGCCATTATCTTCATGATTCTTATCAAACCAAGATGAAATACGATCTAAGAAGCTTTATTTGGAACCACTAATCAGTGGAGAATTACCAGGAAGTTGAATAAATCTCCAGATGATTCCAGATTAGCTTGTTCGGACATATGGCAATATCTTCATGATTCTTATCAAACCAGGATGAACCACGATCTAAGAAGCTTTATTTGGAACCACTAATCAGTGGAGAATAACCAGGAAGTAGAATAAATCTCATAAGTGTTGTGAGCAAGAAGATATCCCACCTTCTATCCAGATGATTCCAGATTAGCATGTTCGGACATATGCCATTATCTTCATGATTCTTATCAAACCAGGATGAACCACGATCTAAGAAGCTTTATTTGGAACCACTAATCAGTGGAGAATAACCAGGAAGTTAAATAAATCTCATAGGAGTTGTGAGTAAGAAGATATCCCACCTTCTATCCAGATTATTCCAGATTAGCCTGTTCGGACATATGCCATTATCTTCATGATTCTTATCAAACCAGGATGAACCACAATCTAAGAAGCTTTATTTGGAACCACTGATCAGTGGAGAATAACCAGGAAGTTGAATAAATCTCATAGGAGTTGTGAGTAAGAAGATATCCCACTTTCTATCCAGATGATTTCAGATTAGCCTGTTCGAACATATGGCAATATCTTCATGATTCTTATCAAACCAGGATGAACCACGATCTAAGAAGATTTATTTGGAACCACTAATCAGTGGAGAATAACCAGGAAGTTTAATAAATCTCATAAGTGTTGTGAGCAAGAAGATATCCCACCTTCTATAAAGATGATTCCAGATTAGCCTGTTCGGACATATGGCAATATCTTCATGATTCTTATCAAACCAAGATGAAATACGATCTAAGAAGCTTTATTTGGAACCACTAATCAGTGGAGAATTACCAGGAAGTTGAATAAATCTCCAGATGATTCCAGATTAGCTTGTTCGGACATATGGCAATATCTTCATGATTCTTATCAAACCAGGATGAACCACGATCTAAGAAGCTTTATTTGGAACCACTAATCAGTGGAGAATAACCAGGAAATTGAATAAATCTCATAAGTGTTGTGAGCAAGAAGATATCACACCTTCTATCCAGATGATTCCAGATTAGCCTGTTCGGACATATGCCATTATCTTCATGATTCTTATCAAACCAGGATGAACCACAATCTAAGAAGCTTTATTTGGAACCACTAATCAGTGGAGAATAACCAGGAAGTTGAATAAATCTCATAAGTGTTGTGAGCAAGAAGATATCACACCTTCTATCCAGATGATTCCAGATTAGCCTGTTCGGACATATGCCATTATCTTCATGATTCTTATCAAACCAGGATGAACCACGATCTAAGAAGCTTTATTTGGAACCACTAATAAGTGGAGAATAACCAGGAAGTAGAATAAATCTCATAAGTGTTGTGAGCAAGAAGATATCCCACCTTCTATCCAGATGATTCCAGATTAGCCTGTTCGGACATATGCCATTATCTTCATGATTCTTATCAAACCAAGATGAAATACGATCTAAGAAGCTTTATTTGGAACCACTAATCAGTGGAGAATTACCAGGAAGTTGAATAAATCTCCAGATGATTCCAGATTAGCTTGTTCGGACATATGGCAATATCTTCATGATTCTTATCAAACCAGGATGAACCACGATCTAAGAAGCTTTATTTGGAACCACTAATCAGTGGAGAATAACCATCAAGTAGAATAAATCTCATAAGTGTTGTGAGCAAGAAGATATCCCACCTTCTATCCAGATGATTCCAGATTAGCATGTTCGGACATATGCCATTATCTTCATGATTCTTATCAAACCAGGATGAACCACGATCTAAGAAGCTTTATTTGGAACCACTAATCAGTGGAGAATAACCAGGAAGTTAAATAAATCTCATAGGAGTTGTGAGTAAGAAGATATCCCACCTTCTATCCAGATTATTCCAGATTAGCCTGTTCGGACATATGCCATTATCTTCATGATTCTTATCAAACCAGGATGAACCACAATCTAAGAAGCTTTATTTGGAACCACTGATCAGTGGAGAATAACCAGGAAGTTGAATAAATCTCATAGGAGTTGTTAGTAAGAAGATATCCCACTTTCTATCCAGATGATTTCAGATTAGCCTGTTCGAACATATGGCAATATCTTCATGATTCTTATCAAACCAGGATGAACCACGATCTAAGAAGATTTATTTGGAACCACTAATCAGTGGAGAATAACCAGGAAGTTTAATAAATCTCATAAGTGTTGTGAGCAAGAAGATATCCCACCTTCTATAAAGATGATTCCAAATTAGCCTGTTCGGACATATGGCAATATCTTCATGATTCTTTTCAAACCAGGATGAACCACGATCTAAGAAGCTTTATTTGGAACCACTAATCAGTGGAGAATAACCAGGAAGTTAAATAAATCTCATAGGAGTTGTGAGTAAGAAGATATCCCACCTTCTATCCAGATTATTCCAGATTAGCCTGTTCGGACATATGCCATTATCTTCATGATTCTTATCAAACCAGGATGAACCACAATCTAAGAAGCTTTATTTGGAACCACTGATCAGTGGAGAATAACCAGGAAGTTGAATAAATCTCATAGGAGTTGTGAGTAAGAAGATATCCCACTTTCTATCCAGATGATTTCAGATTAGCCTGTTCGAACATATGGCAATATCTTCATGATTCTTATCAAACCAGGATGAACCACGATCTAAGAAGATTTATTTGGAACCACTAATCAGTGGAGAATAACCAGGAAGTTTAATAAATCTCATAAGTGTTGTGAGCAAGAAGATATCCCACCTTCTATAAAGATGATTCCAGATTAGCCTGTTCGGACATATGGCAATATCTTCATGATTCTTTTCAAACCAGGATGAACCACGATCTAAGAAGCTTTATTTGGAACCACATATCAGTGGAGAATAACCAGCAAGTTGAATAAATCTCATACGTGTTGTGAGTAAGAAGATATCCCACTTTCTATCCAGATGATTCCAGATTAGCAAGTTGAATAACCAGGAAGTAGAATAAATCTCATAAGTGTTGTGAGCAAGAAGATATCCCACCTTCTATCCAGATGATTCCAGATTAGCCTGTTCGGACATATGCCATTATCTTCATGATTCTTATCAAACCAGGATGAACCACGATCTAAGAAGCTTTATTTGGAACCACTAATCAGTGGAGAATAACCAGGAAGTTAAATAAATCTCATAGGAGTTGTGAGTAAGAAGATATCCCACCTTCTATCCAGATTATTCCAGATTAGCCTGTTCGGACATATGCCATTATCTTCATGATTCTTATCAAACCAGGATGAACCACAATCTAAGAAGCTTTATTTGGAACCACTGATCAGTGGAGAATAACCAGGAAGTTGAATAAATCTCATAGGAGTTGTGAGTAAGAAGATATCCCACTTTCTATCCAGATGATTTCAGATTAGCCTGTTCGAACATATGACAATATCTTCATGATTCTTATCAAACCAGGATGAACCACAATCTAAGAAGATTTATTTGGAACCACTGATCAGTGGAGAATAACCAGGAAGTTTAATAAATCTCATAAGTGTTGTGAGCAAGAAGATATCCCACCGTCTATAAAGATGATTCCAGATTAGCCTGTTCGGACATATGGCAATATCTTCATGATTCTTTTCAAACCAGGATGAACCACGATCTAAGAAGCTTTATTTGGAACCACATATCAGTGGAGAATAACCAGCAAGTTGAATAAATCTCATACGTGTTGTGAGTAAGAAGATATCCCACTTTCTATCCAGATGATTCCAGATTAGCATGTTCAGACATATGGCAATATCTTCATGATTCTTATCAAACCAGGATGAACCACGATCTAAGAAGCTTTATTTGGAACCACTAATCAGTTGAGAATAACCAGGAAGTAGAATAAATCTCATAAGTGTTGTGAGCAAGAAGATATCCCACCTTCTATCCAGATGATTCCAGATTAGCCTGTTCGGACATATGCCATTATCTTCATGATTCTTATCAAACCAGGATGAACCACGATCTAAGAAGCTTTATTTGGAACCACTAATCAGTGGAGAATAACCAGGAAGTTGAATAAATCTCATAGGAGTTGTGAGTAAGAAGATATCCCACTTTCTATCCAGATGATTCCAGATTAGCCTGTTCCGACATATGGCAATATCTTCATGATTCTTATCAAACCAGGATGAACCACGATCTAAGAAGCTTTATTTGGAACCACTAATCAGTGGAGAATAACCAGGAAGTTTAATAAATCTCATAAGTGTTGTGAGCAAGAAGATATCCCACCTTCTATCCAGATGATTCTAGATTAGCATGTTCGGACATATGGCAATATCTTCATGATTCTTTTCAAACCAGGATGAACCACGATCTAAGAAGCTTTATTTGGAACCACATATCAGTGGAGAATAACCAGCAAGTTGAATAAATCTCATACGTGTTGTGAGTAAGAAGATATCCCACTTTCTATCCAGATGATTCCAGATTAGCATGTTCGGACATATGGCAATATCTTCATGATTCTTATCAAACCAGAAAGAACCACGATCTAAGAAGCTTTATTTGGAACCACTAATCAGTTGAGAATAACCAGGAAGTAGAATAAATCTCATAAGTGTTGTGAGCAAGAAGATATCCCACCTTCTATCCAGATGATTCCAGATTAGCCTGTTCGGACATATGCCATTATCTTCATGATTCTTATCAAACCAGGATGAACCACAATCTAAGAAGATTTATTTGGAACCACTAATCAGTGGAGAATAGCCAGGAAGTTAAATAAATCTCATTGGAGTTGTGAGTAAGAAGATATCCCACCTTATATCCAGATTAGCCTGTTCGGACATATGCCATTATCTTCATGATTCTTATTAAACCAGGATGAACCACGATCTAAGAAGCTTTATTTGGAACCACTAATCAGTGGAGAATAACCAGGAAGTTGAATAAATCTCCTAGGAGTTGTGAGTAAGAAGATATCCCACTTTCTATCCAGATGATTCCAGATTAGCATGTTCGAACATATGGCAATATCTTCATGATTCTTTTCAAACCAGGATGAACCACGATCTAAGAAGCTTTATTTGGAACCACATATCAGTGGAGAATAACCAGCAAGTTGAATAAATCTCATAAGTGTTGTGAGCAAGAAGATATTCCACCTTCTATCCAGATGATTCCAGATTAGCCTGTTCGGACATATGCCATTATCTTCATGATTCTTATCAAACCAGGATTGTTAAACTGAAGTGTATAACTGGTGAGGAAGAGTTCAAGATGGGTTTATGAAGCTAAGGGATCATTTGGGAGAAGTGGTGTAATAGTAAATAGTAACATGACTACTATTTACTATTACAAGAGTTACTATACACTATTTGGAGACTTGCAACTCAAGGAAGGTACAAGGTCGACCATAAGTGAAGTAAGGAGGGATGGAGAGCTTAAGGGAAGAGCGCATACTGTTACTGACCGTTGGAGGATAAGCTTTCTTATCCTTAAGCTCAGCCAGACCGAGACAGCCTGTAAAGCAAGGCGCACCACTTTCACCTTTTGACCAAAGCATGTGTGCAATCTTAGCCAAGTATTGCCTTGACTCCACATGCTTTGAATAGTGTTCTGAAAGCCCTAGTCTTTACTCTTCTCCTCTTTATATACTCTTGTATTGTCGACATTTTGAGTTTATGAAATCAGAGACACATTTTCTCTTAAGCTTTGCAACAATGGTTACATAATCTCTTAATCTCTTTACAAACAATCTCTCTCTTCACTCGGATTCTCTCTATTTCTCCTCTATTCTCTCAATACCATTCTTATTCTCTAAAATCATATGGTATCAGAGCCAGGTTGGCTTTGGTATTGAGATCTGGGTTCGTGTTCTTCAGTTCGATTCAAGTGAAGATTCAAAAGTGTTCTTGGCGGGAAGAAAAACATGGAGGATAACTACAACAACAACAAGGTGATCTCGGTTCCGGTTGCTCTCAAGGGAGGAAGCAACTACTTGCTGTGGTCTAGGCTGGTGAAAACAGCTATTGGAAGGCTAGGGCTTTGGAGTCACATCACGGATGAAGCTCAAACAAAGCCAGTGGCCAAGGAAGATGAAGATGAGAAGGAAAAGGAGAAAGCTTTAGCTGAGTTCAAGCGATGGGTGAAAGATGATCTTATGGTGCTATCCGTGCTTCAGGGATCTCTTGAGCTGCATCTCCTTGAAGCCTACAGCTACTGCGAGACTCCTAAGCATCTTTGGGAGGTGCTTCAAAAGACTTATGGTAACAAAACCAACTTAAGTCGTGTGTTTGAGTTGAAAGGAGCTATCAATGCTCTGGTTCAAGATGGTGAGGAGTTCGCCAAGCACTTGGGGAAGTTCAGAGCTCTTTGGAACGAGCTGGAGGGCTTGAGACCCAACACTACTGATCAAGACACACTCGCGGAGAGAAGGGAGCAAGATCAAGTGTTCGGGCTTATGATGACATTGGATCCGGCCTACAAGGATGTGATAGCACACATCTTGACGTCTACTACACTTCCATCCATGGAAGAGGTGTGCGCGCAGCTACAGAAGGAGGAGGGATCTATTGGTCTCTTTGGAGGGAAGAAGGATCTTTCCTTGGCGCACAAGGCTGAAGAAGTACAAGCTAACAAGGCTATGTACAAAGGTGGAGATAGAAAGTATGGTGAAAGGTTCTCGGGTGATTGTGATCATTGCAAGAAGACAGGCCATAGGAAGAGCCAGTGCTGGGTCTTACACCCACACCTCAAACCGGCGAAGTTCACAAAAGGTGGAGATGCAAGAGCAAATCTCTCAGCTGAAGCAAATGGAGCTGGTTCATCCGGGGCTAGTCCTAGCGTGAAGGCAGGTGAAAGCGAGGGTAAAGCCATGGCATCACAACAATTGGGCAGTAAGAGTGGAGACAATGAACCCATAAGGAGGTCTGACATCGAGTCCCTCATCAAAGCTCTTAAGGAGTCTGGTAACACACTCGAAAACACTCTTGGCTACTCATATAATGCTCATCTTGTATCAAATGTTCCTGATAGGTTGCTAGACATGATTGAGCATGCTTGTATTTCTGAAAAAGCCTTGAATGTTTCTGATAAGTTGCTAGATGTGATTGAAAGCTTGCGGAATAGAAGTGATTATCCTAGGACTCATATTGCTCAAAACATGCATAAGCCTTTAATTATTGATTCAGGTGCATCTCATCACATGATAAGTGATTGTAAGCTCATTAAAGATTTAGAACCGGCTCAAGGGCATGTTATGATTGCAAATGGTGCTAGGATTCCTATCAAAGGAGTTGGAAAACTCAAGTTGTTTGATAGGGATTCTAAAGCCTTTTACATGCCCGAGTTCACTTCTAATCTTTTATCTGTGAAAAGATGCACCAATGATCTTCAATGCAATGTTATCTTCACCCCTAATGAGGTTATGTTTCAGGATATTGAGAGTAGAAAGCTCATTGGACAAGGTGTTACCAAGGGAGAGCTCTATCTACTTCAAGACACTTTACCCATTTCTAGTTCCTGTTGTTCTTTCAATTCGGTCTCTTCTAATAATGATGCATTATGGCATGCTAGACTAGGTCATCCTCACCTTAGAGCTTTAAGCTTGATGTTACCAGGTGTTGTTTTTCAAAACAATGATTGTGAAGCTTGTATTTTGGGAAAACATTGTAAAACTGTGTTTCAAAGATCAACTACTGTTTATGAAAATTATTTTGATTTAATCCATTCTGATGTGTGGACATCTCCTTGTTTATCCAGAGATTGATACAAGTACTATGTCACCTTCATTGATGAGAAATCGAAATACACCTGGATAACTCTCATTAAAACAAAGGATAGGGTGATAGATGCATTCAAGAATTTTCATGACTATGTGACTAACCAATATAATGCCAAGATCAAGATTTTCAGGTCTGATAATGGTGGAGAGTACATAGGTCATGCCTTTAAAGACTATCTGTCCAAGCATGGGATCTTGCATCAAACTAGCTGTCCTTACACACCACAACAGAATGGTGTGGCTGAGAGGAAGAACCGGCATCTGATGGAAGTTGCACGAGCTCTTATGTTTCAAACAAGTGTACCAAAGAGATATTGGAGTGATGCTGTCTTAGCAGCTTGCTACTTGATCAACAGAACACCAACCAAGATACTGAAGGATCAAGCACCTTTTGAGGTACTTAACAAGAACAAACCAGTGCTAGATCACTTGAGAGTATTTGGTTGTGTGTGTTATGTGCTGGTACCAGGAGAAACAAGGAACAAGCTTGAAGCAAAGAGCTCCAAGGCAATGTTTATTGGGTATTCTACATCCCAAAAGGGATACAAGTGCTATGATCCGGATGCAAGAAGAGTTCTGGTCTCCAGAGATGTTAAGTTCATGGAGGAGAAAGGATATTATCAAGGCAAGAATTGGGAGGAGCTAGAAGAACTAGCTAGACCATCTGATAGAGCAGCCAGTCTACGGATGATATTTGAAGGACTTGGGATAGGAGTGACCCAGGATCAAGGGAGGCAACACACGCCTCCTACAAATGGAACTGAAGAACCCACTCAGCTTGATCATGAGGGAGGCAATACACCTGAAGCTGGAGGTCAAGGAGATCAAAGTTCAGGCAATGGTCATGATCAAGTTGAGATGGGAGAAGGAAATGGAAGTCAGTCTGAGCAAGAGGATCAGACTCAACAAGAAGAAACGAGTGGAGTTCAAGAGGGACAATCAGAACCAGTGCAAGAAGTTCAACAAGTACCTGTCTTAAGGAGAAGCACACGACAAAGGAGAGATGCTTCCAACTGGGTAAACACGAGAGTGTACTACAATGCCCAGGCTGTGGAGCATCCCTCTCAAGCTGTATGCTCGTTTGCTGAGTTTCCAGAAGAGCATTGTGCCTTTCAAGTAAGCTTGGATGAAAGTTATGTTCCAAGAAGCTATGAAGAAGCAATGCTAATACAAGAATGGAGAGATTCAGTCAATGCTGAGGCAGATGCTATGATTAAAAATGATACTTGGTATGAGAGTGAACTACCTAAAGGGAAGAAGGCAGTGACTAGCAAGTGGATCTTCACCATCAAGTATCTTCCAAATGGCAAGATAGATAGGCGCAAGACCAGACTAGTTGCAAGAGGGTTCACTCAGACATGGGGAGAAGATTATATAGATACATTTGCTCCTGTTGCTAAGCTCCATACAATCCGGGTTGTGCTATCACTAGCTGTGAACCAAGAGTGGGAGTTGTGGCAAATGGATGTCAAGAATGCTTTCTTGCAAGGAGAGATTGAAGATGAGGTCTATATGCTTCCACCTCATGGTCTTGAACACTTAGTGAAGAAAGGGAATGTTTTGAGATTGAAGAAGGCTATCTATGGTCTCAAGCAATCACCTCGAGCTTGGTACCATAAGTTAAGCACCACACTGAATGGAAGAGGTTTCAGGAAGTGTGAACTCGATCATACCCTATTCACTTTGGTTACACCATCAGGTATCATTGTAATCCTTGTATATGTGGATGATATTATCATTACTGGTTCTGATAAAGCAGGTATCAAGGAAACTAAGGACTTTCTCAAATCTGTGTTTGAGATTAAAGACTTGGGAGAGATGAAATATTTCCTTGGAATTGAGTTATGTAGATCCAAGGAAGGCTTGTTCATCTCTCAAAGGAAATATACACTTGATCTCTTGAAAGATGCAGGTGAATATGGAGGCAAGGTAGCTAAGATGCCCATGGAGGATGGGTACAAGGTTCCACGTGAGGGGGAGATTGAAGATAGCAAGCCATTCCATGATCCAAAGCTTTATAGAAAGCTTGTAGGTAAGTTGATTTACTTAACCATCACACGGCCTGACATTTGTTTTGCTGTGAATCAGGTGAGTCAACATATGCAAACTCCAAAGGAACATCACTGGCGTATGGTGGAAAGGCTGTTGATGTATCTGAATAGAACTCAAGGTCTTGGTGTTTGGATGGGTGGCAACAAAAGCACTGAAGTGGTGGGCTACTGTGATGCTGATTGGGCAGGAGACCGGGTTGATAGAAGATCAACTACTGGCTATTGCACTTTCATTGGTGGGAACTTGGTTACTTGGAAAAGTAAGAAGCAGAAGGTGGTCTCTTGTTCTAGTGCAGAAGCTGAGTATAGAGCTATGCTGAAGCTTACAAACGAGCTGGTGTGGATTAAAGGGATTCTGAAGCACTTGGAGATTGATCAAGCTACACCAATGACCATGCATTGTGATAACCAAGCAGCTATTCACATTGCATCCAACTCGGTGTTCCATGAGAGGACCAAGCACATAGAGGTTGATTGCCACAAGGTTAGGCAGATGATTGTGCTCGGGGTAACCTTACCTTGCTACACAAGGAGTGAAGATCAGTTGGCTGATGTGTTCACCAAAGCAGCTAGGCAGAAGACAATGGAGTCCATACATATCAGACTAGGACTCATTGATCTTTCTCCTAGCCGGAGCTGATCCCCTTAGCTATGGAACTCTCACTCTTTTTCCCTCATCAAGGTTTTGTCCCACTGGGTTTTCCTTGGTGAGGTTTTTAATGAGGAGAGTTTCATGGCTTTCCAAGCTTGACTTGTTCCATATGGTCAAGCTTGAGGGGGAGTGTTAAACTGAAGTGTATAAATGGTGAGGAAGAGTTCAAGATGGGTTTATGAAGCTAAGGGATCATTTAGGAGAAGTGGTGTAATAGTTAATAGTAACATGACTACTATTTACTATTACAAGAGTTACTATACACTATTTGGAGACTTGCAACTCAAGGAAGGTACAAGGTCGACCATAAGTGAAGTAAGGAGGGATGGAGAGCTTAAGGGAAGAGCGCATACTGTTACTGACCGTTGGAGGATAAGGTTTCTTATCCTTAAGCTCAGCCAGACCGAGACAGCCTGTAAAGCAAGGCGCACCACTTTCACCTTTTGACCAAAGCATGTGTGCAATCTTAGCCAAGTATTGCCTTGACTCCACATGCTTTGAATAGTGTTCTGAAAGCCCTAGTCTTTACTCTTCTCCTCTTTATATACTCTTGTATTGTCGACATTTTGAGTTTATGAAATCAGAGACACATTTTCTCTTAAGCTTTGCAACAATGGTTACATAATCTCTTAATCTCTTTACAAACAATCTCTCTCTTCACTCGGATTCTCTCTATTTCTCCTCTATTCTCTCAATACCATTCTTATTCTCTAAAATCATAAGGATGAACCACAGTCTAAGAAGCTTTATTTGGAACCACTAATCAGTGGAGAATAACCAGGAAGTTTAATAAATCTCATAAGTGTTGTGAGCAAGAAGATATCCCACCTTCTATCCAGATGATTCCAGATTAGCATGTTCGGACATATGCCATTATCTTCATGATTCTTATGAAACCAGGATGAACCACGAACTAAGAAGCTTTATTTGGAACCACTAATCAGTGGAGAATAACCAGGAAGTTGAATAAATCTCATAGGAGTTGTGAGTAAGAAGATATCCCACTTTCTATCCAGATGATTCCAGATTAGCATGTTCGAACATATGACAATATCTTCATGATTCTTATCAAACCAGGATGAACCACGATCTAAGAAGCTTTATTTGGAACCAATAATCAGTGGAGAATAACCAGGAAGTTTAATAAATCTCATAAGTGTTGTGAGCAAGAAGATATCCCACCTTCTATCCAGATGATTCCAGATTAGCCTGTTCGGACATATGCCATTATCTTCATGATTCTTTTCAAACCAGGATGAACCACGATCTAAGAAGCTTTATTTGGAACCACATATCAGTGGAGAATAACCAGGAAGTTGAATAAATCTCATACGTGTTGTGAGTAAGAAGATATCCCACCTTCTATCCAGATGATTCCAGATTAGCCTGTTCGGACATATGCCATTATCTTCATGATTCTTATCAAACCAGGATGAACCACGATCTAAGAAGCTTTATTTGGAACCACTAATCAGTGGAGAATAACCAGGAAGTTGAATAAATCTCATAGGAGTTGTGAGTAAGAAGATATCCCACTTTCTATCCAGATGATTCCAGATTAGCCTGTTCGAACATATGGCAATATCTTCATGATTCTTATCAAACCAGGATGAACCACGATCTAAGAAGCTTTATTTGGAACCAATAATCAGTGGAGAATAACCAGGAAGTTTAATAAATCTCATAAGTGTTGTGAGCAAGAAGATATCCCACCTTCTATCCAGATGATTCCAGATTAGCCTGTACGGACATATGCCATTATCTTCATGATTCTTTTCAAACCAGGATGAACCACAATATAAGAAGCTTTATTTGGAACCACATATCAGTGGAGAATAACCAGGAAGTTGAATAAATCTCATACGTGTTGTGAGTAAGAAGATATCCCACCTTCTATCCAGATGATTCCAGATTAGCCTGTTCGGACATATGCAATTATCTTCATGATTCTTATCAAACCAGGATGAACCACGATCTAAGAAGCTTTATTTGGAACCACTAATCAGTGGAGAATAACCAGGAAGTTAAATAAATCTCGTAGGAGTTGTGAATAAGAAGATATCCCACCTTCTATCCAGATTATTCCAGATTAGCCTGTTCGGACATATGCCATTATCTTCATGATTCTTATCAAACCAGGATGAACCACGATCTAAGAAGCTTTATTTGGAACCACTAATCAGTGGAGAATAACCAGGAAGTTGAATAAATCTCATAGGAGTTGTGAGTAAGAAGATATCCCACTTTCTATCCAGATGATTCCAGATTAGCCTGTTCGAACATATGACAATATCTTCATGATTCTTATCAAACCAGGATGAACCACGATCTAAGAAGCTTTATTTGGAACCAATAATCAGGGGAGAATAACCAGGAAGTTTAATAAATCTCATAATTGTTGTGAGCAAGAAGATATCCCACCTTCTATCCAGATGATTCCAGATTAGCTTGTTCGGACAAATGCCATTATCTTCATGATTCTTTTCAAACCAGGATGAACCACGATCTAAGAACCTTTATTTGGAACCACATATCAGTGGAGAATAACCAGGAAGTTGAATAAATCTCATACGTGTTGTGAGTAAGAAGATATCCCACTTTCTATCCAGATGATTCCAGATTAGCATGTTCGGACATATGGCAATATCTTCATGATTCTTATCAAACCAGGATGAACCACGTTCTAAGAAGCTTTATTTGGAACCACTAATAAGTGGAGAATAACCAGGAAGTTGAATAAATCTCATAAGTGTTGTGAGCAAGAAGATATCCCACCTTCTGTCCAGATGATTCCAGATTAGCCTGTTCGGACATATGCCATTATCTTCATGATTATTTTCAAACCAGGATGAACCACGATCTAAGAAGCTTTATTTGGAACCACTAATCAGTGGAGAAAAACCAGGAAGTTAAATAAATCTCGTAGGAGTTGTGAGTAAGAAGATATCCCACCTTCTATCCAGATTATTCCAGATTAGCCTGTTCGGACATATGCCATTATCTTCATGATTCTTATCAAACACGGATGAACCACGATCTAAGAAGCTTTATTTGGAACCACTAATCAGTGGAGAATAACCAGGAAGTTGAATAAATCTCATAGGAGTTGTGAGTAAGAAGATATCCCACTTTCTATCCAGATGATTCCAGATTAGCCTGTTCGAACATATGGCAATATCTTCATGATTCTTATCAAACCAGGATGAACCACGATCTAAGAAGCTTTATTTGGAACCAATAATCAGTGGAGAATAACCAGGAATTTTAATAAATCTCATAAGTGTTGTGAGCAAGAAGATATCCCACCTTCTATCCAGATGATTCCAGATTTGCCTGTTCGGACATATGCCATTATCTTCATGATTCTTTTTAAACCAGGATGAACCACGATCTAAGAAGCTTTATTTGGAACCACATATCAGTGGAGAATAACCAGGAAGTTGAATAAATCTCATACGTGTTGTGAGTAAGAAGATATCCCACTTTCTATCCAGATGATTCCAGATTAGCATGTTCGGACATATGGCAATATCTTCATGATTCTTATCAAACCAGGATGAACCACGTTCTAAGAAGCTTTATGTTGAACCACTAATAAGTGAAGAATAACCAGGAAGTTGAATAAATCTCATAAGTGTTGTGAGCAAGAAGATATCTCACCTTCTATCCAGATGATTCCAGATTAACCTGTTCGGACATATGCCATTATCTTCATGATTCTTATCAAACCAGGATGAACCACGATCTAAGAAGCTTTATTTGGAACCACTAATCAGTGGAGAATAACCAGGAAGTTGAATAAATCTCATAGGAGTTGTGAGTAAGAAGATATCCCACTTTCTATCCAGATGATTCCAGATTAGCTTGTTCGGACATATGGCAATATCTTCATGATTCTTATCAAAGCAGGATGAACCACGATCTAAGAAGCTTTATTTGGAACCAATAATCAGGGGAGAATAACCAGGAAGTTTAATAAATCTCATAAGTGTTGTGAGCAAGAAGATATCCCACCTTCTATCCAGATGATTCCAGATTAGCTTGTTCGGACAAATGCCATTATCTTCATGATTCTTTTCAAACCAGGATGAACCACGATCTAAGAAGCTTTATTTGGAACCACATATCAGTGGAGAATAACCAGGAAGTTGAATAAATCTCATACGTGTTGTGAGTAAGAAGATATCCCACTTTCTATCCAGATGATTCCAGATTAGCATGTTCGGACATATGGCAATATCTTCATGATTCTTATCAAACCAGGATGAACCACGTTCTAAGAAGCTTTATTTGGAACCACTAATAAGTGGAGAATAACCAGGAAGTTGAATAAATCTCATAAGTGTTGTGAGCAAGAAGATATCCCACCTTCTGTCCAGATGATTCCAGATTAGCCTGTTCGGACATATGCCATTATCTTCATGATTCTTTTCAAACCAGGATGAACCACGATCTAAGAAGCTTTATTTGGAACCACTAATCAGTGGAGAACAACCAGGAAGTTAAATAAATCTCGTAGGAGTTGTGAGTAAGAAGATATCCCACATTCTATCCAGATTATTCCAGATTAGCCTGTTCAGACATATGCCATTATCTTCATGATTCTTATCAAACACGGATGAACCACGATCTAAGAAGCTTTATTTGGAACCACTAATCAGTGGAGAATAACCAGGAAGTTGAATAAATCTCATAGGAGTTGTGAGTAAGAAGATATCCCACTTTCTATCCAGATGATTCCAGATTAGCCTGTTCGAACATATGGCAATATCTTCATGATTCTTATCAAACCAGGATGAACCACGATCTAAGAAGCTTTATTTGGAACCAATAATAAGTGGAGAATAACCAGGAATTTTAATAAATCTCATAAGTGTTGTGAGCAAGAAGATATCCCACCTTCTATCCAGATGATTCCAGATTCGCCTGTTCGGACATATGCCATTATCTTCATGATTCTTTTTAAACCAGGATGAACCACGATCTAAGAAGCTTTATTTGGAACCACATATCAGTGGAGAATAACCAGGAAGTTGAATAAATCTCATACGTGTTGTGAGTAAGAAGATATCCCACTTTCTATCCAGATGATTCCAGATTAGCATGTTCGGACATATGGCAATATCTTCATGATTCTTATCAAACCAGGATGAACCACGTTCTAAGAAGCTTTATGTGGAACCACAAATAAGTGAAGAATAACCAGGAAGTTGAATAAATCTCATAAGTGTTGTGAGCAAGAAGATATCTCACCTTCTATCCAGATGATTCCAGATTAGCCTGTTCGGACATATGCCATTATCTTCATGATTCTTATCAAACCAGGATGAACCACGATCTAAGAAGCTTTATTTGGAACCACTAATCAGTGGAGAATAACCAGAAAGTTGAATAAATCTCATAGGAGTTGTGAGCAAGAAGATATCCCACTTTCTATCCAGATGATTCCAGATTAGCCTGTTCGGACATATGCCATTATCTTCATGATTCTTATCAAACCAGGATGAACCACGATCTAAGAAGCTTTATTTGGAACCACTAATTAGTGGAGAATAACCAGGAATTTTAATAAATCTCATAAGTGTTGTGAGCAAGAAGATATCCCACCTTCTATCCAGATGATTCCAGATTCGCCTGTTCGGACATATGCCATTATCTTCATGATTCTTTTTAAACCAGGATGAACCACGATCTAAGAAGCTTTATTTGGAACCACATATCAGTGGAGAATAACCAGGAAGTTGAATAAATCTCATACGTGTTGTGAGTAAGAAGATATCCCACTTTCTATCCAGATGATTCCAGATTAGCATGTTCGGACATATGGCAATATCTTCATGATTCTTATCAAACCAGGATGAACCACGTTCTAAGAAGCTTTATGTGGAACCACAAATAAGTGAAGAATAACCAGGAAGTTGAATAAATCTCATAAGTGTTGTCAGCAAGAAGATATCTCACCTTCTATCCAGATGATTCCAGATTAGCCTGTTCGGACATATGCCATTATCTTCATGATTCTTATCAAACCAGGATGAACCACGATCTAAGAAGCTTTATTTGGAACCACTAATCAGTGGAGAATAACCAGGAAGTTGAATAAATCTCATAGGAGTTGTGAGTAAGAAGATATCCCACTTTCTATCCAGATGATTCCAGATTAGCTTGTTCGGACATATGGCAATATCTTCATGATTCTTATCAAACCAGGATGAACCACGATCTAAGAAGCTTTATTTGGAACCACTAATCAGTGCAGAATAACCAGGAAGTTGAATAAATCTCATAGGAGTTGAGAGTAAGAAGATATCCCACTTTCTATCCAGATGATTCCAGATTAGCTTGTTCGGACATATGGCAATATCTTCATGATTCTTATCAAACCAGGATGAACCACGATCTAAGAAGCTTTATTTGGAACCACTAATCAGTGGAGAATAACCAGGAAGTAGAATAAATCTCATAAGTGTTGTGAGCAAGAAGATATCCCACCTTCTATCCAGATGATTCCAGATTAGCCTCTTCGGACATATGCCATTATCTTCATGATTCTTATCAAACCAGGATGAACCACGATCTAAGAAGCTTTATTTGGAACCACTAATCAGTGGAGAATAACCAGGAAGTTAAATAAATCTCATAGGAGTTGTGAGTAAGAAGATATCCCACCTTCTATCCAGATTATTCCAGATTAGCCTGTTCGGACATATGCCATTATCTTATGATTCTTATCAAACCAGGATGAACCACGATCTAATAAGCTTTATTTGGAACCACTAATCAGTGGAGAATAACCAGGAAGTTGAATAAATCTCATAGGAGTTGTGAGCAAGAAGATATCCCACTTTCTATCCAGATGATTCCAGATTAGCCTGTTCGGACATATGCCATTATCTTCATGATTCTTATCAAACCAGGATGAACCACGATCTAAGAAGCTTTATTTGGAACCACTAATCAGTGGAGAATAACCAGGAAGTTGAATAAATCTCATAAGTGTTGTAAGCAAGAAGATATCCCACCTTCTATCCAGATGATTCCAGTTAGCATGTTCGGACATATGGCAATATCTTCATCATTCTTATCAAACCAGGATGAACCACGATCTAAGAAGCTTTATTTGGAACCACTAATCAGTGGAGAATAACCAGGAAGTAGAATAATCTCATAAGTGTTGTGAGCAAGAAGATATCCCACCTTTTATCCAGATGATTCCAGATTAGCTTGTTCGGACATATGCCATTATCTTCATGATTCTTATCAAACCAGGATGAACCACGATCTAGGAAGCTTTATTTGGAACCACTAATCAGTGGAGAATAACCAGGAAGTTGAATAAATCTCATAGGAGTTGTGAGTAAGAAGATATCCCACTTTCTATCCAGATGATTCCAGATTAGCCTGTTCGGACATATGGCAATATCTTCATGATTCTTATCAAACCAGGATGAACCACGATCTAAGAAGCTTTATTTGGAACCACTAATCAGCAGAGAATAACCAGGAAGTTGAATAAATCTCATAAGTGTTGTGAGCAAGAAGATATCCCACCTTCTATCCAGATGATTCCAGATTAGCATGTTCGGACATATGGCAATATCTTCATGATTCTTATCAAACCAGGATGAACCACGTTTTAAGAAGCTTTATTTGGAACCACTAATAAGTGGAGAATAACCAGGAAGTTGAATAAATCTCATAAGTGTTGTGAGCAAGAAGATATCCCACCTTCTATCCAGATGATTCCAGATTAGCCTGTTCGGACATATGCCATTATCTTCATGATTCTTATCAAACCAGGATGAACCACGATCTAAGAAGCTTTATTTGGAATCACTAATCAGTGGAGAATAACCAGGAAGTAGAATAAATCTCATAAGTGTTGTGAGCAAGAAGATATTCCACCTTCTATCCAGATGATTCCAGATTAGCCTGTTCGGACATATGCCATTATCTTCGTGATTCTTATCAAACCAGGATGAACCACGATCTAAGAAGCTTTATTTGGAACCACTAATCAGTGGAGAATAACCAGGAAGTTGAATAAATCTCATAAGTGTTGTGAGCAAGAAGATATCCTACCTTCTATCCAGATGATTCCAGATTAGCCTATTCGGACATATGCCATTATCTTCATGATTCTTATCAAACCATGATGAACCACGATCTAAGAAGCTTTATTTGGAACCAATAATCAGTGGAGAATAACCAGGAAGTTGAATAAATCTCATAGGAGTTGTGAGCAAGAAGATATCCCACTTTCTATCCAGATGATTCCAGATTAGCCTGTTCGGACATATGCCATTATCTTCATGATTCTTATCAAAACAGGATGAACCACTATCTAAGAAGTTTTTTTTGGAACCACTAATCAGTTGAGAATAACCAGGAAGTAGAATAAATCACATAAGTGTTGTGAGCAAGACGATATCCCACCTTCTATCCAGATGATTCCAGATTAGCATGTTCGGACATATGCCATTATCTTCATGATTCTTATCAAACCAGGATGAACCACAATCTAAGAAGCTTTATTTGGAACCACTAATCAGTGGAGAATAACCAGGAAGTTAAATAAATCTCATTGGAGTTGTGAGTAAGAAGATATCCCACCTTCTATCCAGATTAGCCTGTTCGGACATATGCCATTATCTTCGTGATTCTTATTAAACCAGGATGAACCACGATCTAAGAAGCTTTATTTGGAACCACTAATCAGTGGAGAATAATCAGGAAGTTTAATAAATCTCATAAGTGTTGTGAGCAAGTAGATATCCCACCTTCTATCCAGATGATTCTAGATTAGCATGTTCAGACATATGCCATTATCTTCATGATTCTTATGAAAACAGGATGAACCATGAACTAAGAAGCTTTATTTGGAACCACTAATCAGTGGAGAATAACCAGGAAGTTGAATAAATCTCATAGGAGTTGTGAGCAAGAAGATATCCCACTTTCTATCCAGATGATTCCAGATTAGCCTGTTCGGACATATGCCATTATCTTCATGATTCTTATCAAACCAGGATGAACCACGATCTAAGAAGCTTTATTTGGAACCACTAATCAGTGGAGAATAACCAGGAAGTTAAATAAATCTCATTGGAGTTGTGAGTAAGAAGATATACCACCTTCTATCCAGATTAGCCTGTTCGGACATATGCCATTATCTTCATGATTCTTATCAAACCAGGATGAACCACGATCTAAGAAGCTTTATTTGGAACCACTAATCAGTGGAGAATAACCAGGAAGTTTAATAAATCTCATAAGTGTTGTGAGCAAGAAGATATCCCACCTTCTATCCAGATGATTCAAGATTAGAATGTTCGGACATATGCCATTATCTTCATGATTCTTATCAAACCAGGATGAACCACGAACTAAGAAGCTTTATTTGGAACCACTAATCAGTGGAGAATAACCAGGAAGTTGAATAAATCTCATAGGAGTTGTGAGCAAGAAGATATCCCACTTTCTATCCAGATGATTCCAGATTAGCCTGTTCGGACATATGTCATTATCTTCATGATTCTTATCAAGCCAGGATGAACCACGATCTAAGAAGCTGGATTGGGAACCACTAATCAGTGGAGAATAACCAGGAAGTTGAATAAATCTCATAGGAGTTGTGAGTAAGAAGATATCCCACTTTCTATCCAGATGATTCCAGATTAGCTTGTTCGGACATATGACAATATCTTCATGATTCTTATCAAAACAGGATGAACCACGATCTAAGAACCTTTATTTGGAACCACTAATCAGTGGAGAATAACCAGGAAGTAGAATAAATCTCATAAGTGTTCTGAGCAAGAAGATATCCCACCTTCTATCCAGATGATTCCAGATTAGCCTGTTCGGACATATGCCATTATCTTCATGATTCTTATCAAACCAGGATGAACCACCATCTAAGAAGCTTTATTTGGAACCACTAATCAGTGGAGAATAACCAGGAATTTGAATAAATCTCATAGGAGTTGTGAGCAAGAAGATATCCCACTTTCTATCCAGATGATTCCAGATTAGCCTGTTCGGACATATGCCATTATCTTCATGATTCTTATCAAACCAGGATGAACCACGATCTAAGAAGCTTTATTTGGAACCACTAATCAGTGGAGAATAACCAGGAAGTTGAATAAATCTCATACGACTTGTGAGTAAGAAGATATCCCACTTTCTATCCAGATGATTCCAGATTAGCCTGTTCGGACATATGGCAATATCTTCATGATTCTTATAAAACCAGAATGAACCACGATCTAAGAAGCTTTATTTGGAACCACTAATCAGTGGAGAATAACCAGGAAGTTTAATAAATCTCATAAGTGTTGTGAGCAAGAAGATATCCCACCTTCTATCCAGATGATTCCAGATTAGCCTGTTTGGACATATGCCATTATCTTCATGATTCTTATCAAACCAGGATGAACCACGATCTAAGAAGCTTTATTTGGAACCACTAATCAGTGTAGAATAACCAGGAAGTTGAATAAATCTCATAAGTGTTGTGAGCAAGAAGATATCCCACTTTCTATCCAGATGATTCCAGATTAGCCTGTTCGAACATATGGCAATATCTTCATGATTCTTATCAAACCAGGATGAACCACGATCTAAGAAGCTTTATTTGGAACCACTAATCAGTGAAGTTTAATAAATCTCATAAGTGTTGTGAGCAAGAAGATATCCCACCTTCTATCCAGATGATTCCAGATTAGCCTGTTCGGACATATGCCATTATCTTCATGATTCTTATCAAACCAGGATGAACCACGGTCTAAGAAGCTTTATTTGGAACCACTAATCAGTGGAGAATAACCAGGAAGTAGAATAAATCTCATAAGTGTTGTGAGCAAGAAGATATTCCACCTTCTATCCAGATGATTCTAAATTAGCCTGTTCGGACATATGCCATTATCTTCTTGATTCTTATCAAACCAGGATAAACCACGATCTAAGAAGCTTTATTTGGAACCACTAATCAGTGGAGAATAACCAGGAAGTTAAATAAATCTCATAGGAGTTGTGAGTAAGAAGATATCTCACCTTCTATCCAGATTATTCCAGATTAGCCTGTTCGGACATATGCCATTATCTTCATTATTCTTATCAAACCAGGATGAACCACGATCTAAGAAGCTTTATTTGGAACCACTAATCAGTGGAGAATAACCAGGAAGTTGAATAAATCTCATAGGAGTCGTGAGTAAGAAGATATCCCACTTTCTATCCAGATGATTCCAGATTAGCCTGTTCGAACATATGGAAATATCTTCATGATTCTTATCAAACCAGGATGAACCACGATCTAAGAAGCTTTATTTGGAACCACTAATCAGTGGAGAATAACCAGGAAGTTGAATAAATCTCATAGGAGTTGTGAGCAAGAAGATATCCCACTTTCTATCCAGATGATTCCAGATTAGCCTGTTCGGACATATGTCATTATCTTCATGATTCTTATTAAACCAGGATGAACCACGATGTAAGAAGCTTTATTTGGAACCACTAATCAGTGGAGAATAACCAGGAAGTTGAATAAAACTCATACGAGTTGTGAGTAAGAAGATATCCCACTTTCTATCCAGATGATTCTAGATTAGCCTGTTCAGACATATGGCAATATCTTCATGATTCTTATCAAACCAGGATGAACCACGATCTAAGAAGCTTTATTTGGAACCACTAATCAGTGGAGAATAACCAGGAAGTTGAATAAATCTCATAAGTGTTGTGAGCAAGAAGATATCCCACCTTCTATCCAGATGATTCCAGATTAGCCTCTTCGGACATATGCCATTATCTTCATGATTCTTATCAAACCAGGATGAACCACGATCTAAGAAGCTTTATTTGGAACCACTAATCAGTGGAGAAAAACCAGGAAGTTGAATAAATCTCATAAGTGTTGTGAGCAAGAAGATATCCCACTTTATATCCAGATGATTCCAGATTAGCCTGTTCGAACATATGGCAATATCTTCATGATTCTTATAAAACCAGGATGAACCACGATCTAAGAACCTTTATTTGGAACCACTAATCAGTGGAGAATAACCAGGAACTTTAATAAATCTCATAAGTGTTGTGAGCAAGAAGATATCCCACCTTCTATCCAGATGATTCCAGATTAGCCTGTTTGGACATATGCCATTATCTTCATGATTCTTATCAAACCAGGATGAACCACGATCTAAGAAGCTTTATTTGGAACCACTAATCAGTGTAGAATAACCAGGAAGTTGAATAAATCTCATAAGTGTTGTGAGCAAGAAGATATCCCACTTTCTATCCAGATGATTCCAGATTAGCATGTTCGGACATATGGCAATATCTTCATGATTCTTATCAAACCAGGATGAACCACGATCTAAGAATCTTTATTTGGAACCACTAATCAGTGAAGTTTAATAAATCTCATAAGTGTTGTGAGCAAGAAGATATCCCACCTTCTATCCAGATGATTCCAGATTAGCCTGTTCGGACATATGCCATTATCTTCATGATTCTTATCAAACCAGGATGAACCACGATCTAAGAAGCTTTATTTGGAACCACTAATCAGTGGAGAATAACCAGGAAGTAGAATAAATCTCATAAGTGTTGTGAGCAAGAAGATATTCCACCTTCTATCCAGATGATTCTAAATTAGCCTGTTCGGACATATGCCATTATCTTCATGATTCTTATCAAACCAGGATAAACCACGATCTAAGAAGCTTTATTTGGAACCACTAATCAGTGGAGAATAACCAGGAAGTTGAATAAATCTCATAAGTGTTGTGAGCAAGAAGATATCCCACCTTCTATCCAGATGATTCCAGATTAGCCTGTTCGGACATATGGCAATATCTTCATGATTCTTATCAAACCAGGATGAACCACGATCTAAGAAGCTTTATTTGGAACCAATAATCAGTGGAGAATAACCAGGAAGTAGAATAATCCCATAAGTGATGTGAGCAAGAAGATATCCCACCTTCTATCCAGATGATTCCAGATTAGCCAGTTCGGACATATGCCATTATCTTAATGATTCTTATCAAACCAGGATGAACCACGATCTAAGAAGCTTTATTTGGAACCACTAATCAGTGGAGAATAACCAGGAAGTTAAATAAATCTCATAGGAGTTGTGAGTAAGAAGATATCCCACCTTCTATCCAGATTATTCCAGATTAGCCTGTTCGGACATATGCCATTATCTTCATTATTCTTATCAAACCAGGATGAACCACGATCTAAGAAGCTTTATTTGGAACCACGAATCAGTGGAGAATAACCAGGAGTTGAATAAATCACATAGGAGTCGTGAGTAAGAAGATATCCCACTTTCTATCCAGATGATTCCAGATTAGCCTGTTCGAACATATGGAAATATCTTCATGATTCTTATCAAACCAGGATGAACAACAATCTAAGAAGCTTTATTTGGAACCACTAATCAGTGGAGAATAACCAGGAAGTTGAATAAATCTCATAGGAGTTGTGAGCAAGAAGATATCCCACTTTCTATCCAGATGATTCCAGATTAGCCTGTTCGGACATATGTCATTATCTTCATGATTCTTATTAAACCAGGATGAACCACGATGTAAGAAGCTTTATTTGGAACCACTAATCAGTGGAGAATAACCAGGAAGTTGAATAAAACTCATACGAGTTGTGAGTAAGAAGATATCCCACTTTCTATCCAGATGATTCTAGATTAGCCTGTTCAGACATATGGCAATATCTTCATGATTCTTATCAAACCAGGATGAACCACGATCTAAGAAGCTTTATTTGGAACCACTAATCAGTGGAGAATAACCAGGAAGTTGAATAAATCTCATAAGTGATGTGAGCAAGAAGATATCCCACCTTCTATCCAGATGATTCCAGATTAGCCTGTTCGGACATATGCCATTATCTTCATGATTCTTATCAAACCAGGATGAGCCACGATTTAAGAAAGCTTTATTTGGAACCACTAATCAGTGGAGAATAACCATAAAGTTGAATAAATCTCATAGGAGTTGTGAGCAAGAAGATATCCCACTTTCTATCCAGATGATTCCAGATTAGCTTGTTCGAACATATGGCAATATCTTCATGATTCTTATCAAACCAGGATGAACCACGATCTAAGAAGCTTTATTTTGAACCACTAATCAGTGGAGAAAAACCAGGAAGTTGAATAAATCTCATAAGTGTTGTGAGCAAGAAGATATCCCACTTTCTATCCAGATGATTCCAGATTAGCCTGTTCGAACATATGACAATATCTTCATGATTCTTATCAAACCAGGATGAACCACGATCTAAGAAGCTTTATTTGGAACTACCAATCAGTGGAGAATAACCAGTAAGTTAAATAAATCTCATAGGAGTTGTGAGTAAGAAGATATCCCACCTTCTATCCAGATTATTCCAGATTAGCCTGTTCGGACATATGCCATTATCTTCATGATTCTTTTCAAACCAGGATGAACCACGATCTAAGAAGATTTATTTGGAACCACTAATCAGTGGAGAATAACCAGGAAGTTGAATAAATCTCATAGGAGTTGTGAGTAAGAAGATATCCCACTTTCTATCCAGATGATTCCAGATTAGCATGTTCGGATATATGGCAATATCTTCATGATTCTTATCAAACCAGGATGAACCACGATCTAAGAAGCTTTATTTGGAACCACTAATCAGTGGAGAATAACTAGGAAGTAAGAAGATATCCCACCTTTTATCCAGATGATTCCAGATTAGCCTGTTCGGACATATACCATTATCTTCATGATTCTTATCAAACCAGGATGAACCACGATCTAAGAAGCTTGATTGGGAACCACTAATCAGTGGAGAATAACTAGGAAGTTGAATAAAGCTCATAGGAGTTGTGAGTAAGAAGATATCCCACTTTCTATCCAGATGATTCCAGATTAGCCTGTTCGGACAGATGGCAATATCTTCATGATTCTTATCAAACCAGGATGAACCACGATCTAAGAAGCTTTATTTGGATTCACTAATCAGTGGAGAATAACCAGGAAGTTGAATAAATCTCATAAATGTTGTGAGCAAGAAGATATCCCACCTTCTATCCAGATTAGCCATTTCGGACATATGCCATTATCTTCATGATTCTTATCAAACCAGGATGAACCACGATCTAAGAAGCTTTATTTGGAACCACTAATCAGTGGAGAATAACGAGGAAGTTGAATAAATCTCATAAGTGTTGTGAGCAAGAAGATATCCCACCTTCTATCCTGACACACTCCTAGGATGCTTCTCTGGTTATATGGGGGATAGATCCTTGCAAGGAAGAATCAGTGACTCAAGTTCTTCAAGGGTTGTGGATTGAATGGTGACACAAGAGATGTGAAAGTGCTCTTGATACTCCTAGATATCTAATCCGGATATGACACACCGAAGAAGAGATCCTTGGGCTCTTTGATATTACACACCAGAAGTTGGATATTACACACCAACACTCAATCTACTCGACAAGCAAGAAGAAAAGAGAAAACAAAGGTTTTTGATAAAATGATGGATGATAATACAAGAGGGCCACAACCACAATATAAAGGAGAAGCCTTGTACATGCACAAGGTCTCGAAACTTGAAATAAAAATAAAGGTAACAGGCTCCCTTGGAAACTAAACAAAGACCAAGTTTTCGAAAACTAAATAACATAAAAACATAGCTATAAAAATAAGATAAGGTCTTCATGTGGACAGACCAAGATCAATCATCTAGGAGATAGGAGAAGTAGACTTGTGGCCTCGTTAAAAACCTTCCTTTGGAAAACCCAGTGGGACAAAACCAAAGGTTAGGAAAAGAGCACACACAAGCTACTTGCCTAGATGATGATCAGCTTGAAGGTGGAGTAGCTTGAATGATGGTTAAGGTGTCTTGGATGATCAAGCTTCGGCCAAGACAATTGTATTCTTCTTGTTTCCAAGCATTCTTCGATGTTGCATCCTCAGCTACAAGCTCTTCATGATCAGGCTCATGATTCCATTTCCTTGTGCTATCCAGAATCATATCATCCCCTCCCTCTTGAAAAGGATTTGTCCTCAAATCTGTTTTACCTGATACATCAAAACAGAGCAAGTTAGCACATGGAAATTTATCAAAGAGTAATAACCTTATCCCAAATTCATTTCTGCTCGGTTTTGGCTTGTATGCTGCATCTGGAGGTGCTTCTTTAATGATAATGAAGCCAGGGACGTTTTGATGTTTCTCCTGGTTCAAATCAGGTGGCATGAACCCAAATTCTTCCTCATGCTTGTTCTTCCTTCTTGTATGCTTCCAAGCTCTCTTAAAATCTGCACATGGCTCTTTTGACAAAAACAAGTGCATCATATCTGTGTAATCAATAAAAGAACTCTTTAATACATAATCACTTACCTTAGAATGCTCACCTGGTCGCCATAGATAGGATTGAGATGTTCTAAACTCAGAAAAGTTCAAACAAAGCACACAGAGGATCGCCTGACTTGTAGAACCCATAACTCCTTCACCTGAGAAGCTTTGGACGTGATTCCAATTTGACGTGAGACCCTGATGAGTTAAGTTTCCGTAGCAGTTGAGTTTGTTGAAAAATTCCTTTTGGTTGCTGAGATATGATCCTCGGACTGTTCCTATGTCAAAGCTGGCGGCAAGAGAGTTTCCAAGGTTTGATTGTTGCATCTCCAGCTTAGCCAAGGACTTATCAGTATAGCCCCTCTTTTCACCTGTACACTTCTCAGATTCTTTTGGACAAGTTGTTGGAATTCATGAGTGTTTGTCTCATGTCAAGAGAATATTCAGTTAACTTGTAACTGAATCCCCTTCAACCAAGCAACAGGAACTCACCATTAAAAGGAAGAGACAATCATCTGATGATTGAATCCTCTTACAGCTTAACAATACAACCAAATGTCCTAGAGAGTACACTGGTTATATGAAGCAGCCTACACTATAACCAAAATCCTGGATAGTAAACTGGTTATGTGTGGAAAAGATCTCTAGTTTGAATCTAATTCTTGAAGAGTGACACAACACTTTTAGTTTGTTCACTTAAGAAGAATGAGAATCAGAATCAGTAATCTAGAGCTTAAGAGAAGATAAAGAAGAGTTTAGAGAGAGTTTTACAAGTATTAGGCTGCCTTAAGAGAAAGAGAGTTAAGGCAGCCTCTAAACCATAACTCTAAACTCCTTACATTGTGAATATTGTTTAGACACAAGAAAGGGAGAGAGAGCCACGAAATTAGACTGAAAGAAACTTGTATTGATACTTGATAAATGTTACAAGAGGTGGTGAAGTCTTTAAATAGACAATCACTTACAATAAACAATGATTAAACAAGTGAATGACTAAACAAATATTATTGTGGGGTTTCTGATGAAGCCAGAAGGATGCAGCCAAGGTTAATCTCGACCAGAGGGAGTGAGAGTGACAGGAGAGAGGTTTACACAGCCTGGTTGAGTGAAAGTGACAGGTCCAGCTGCTTCTCTTAAGCAACATGTGACTTCTTCTTTTCAAATTCAAACCAGGCTCTCATATTTTAATTCAAACATGTTTCCTTGACATCTCAGTGTTTCCCACATCCATATTAAGTCTCCAAACTCCTTTCTTGCCTTGAAAGGTAAGTTAGGTCAAGATAGTAGCTTGTGGAGCAAGACTGCACAAACAGAACCAAATTGGCTTCTCTTGATGAATTCTCTTTGGATCATCAACCAGCTTCTTCTTCTTCTGGTCATTCCTTTAACACTCCCCCTCAAGCTTGACCATAGGAGATCCTTGGGCAAGCTTGGAACTGAGAACACTTGCCTCATTAAAAACCTAAGTGTGGAAAACCTCATGGGATAAAACCATCACTTAGGGAAAAAGAGTGCAACTACCCTCAGCCTAGGGATTGGCCAGTGGGTTTATGAGTCTTATGATCAAGTTTAGGGACTCATAAACCCTGGATCATGGCCTTACTTCAATTGGAAGCTGGCACCAATGCCTTCCTTGCTTCACACTCAAAACTGCTTGGAACTCTCCATGTTGCTGGTTCTTTGTCTCCCCCTTTCTTCTGACCTCCTGCCATCATCAAAGGGTTTGATCCACGACCAGACTCTCCATTATGAACTCCAAGTACCTGATTCAAACAATGCACACACACATGCATCAATTCTCAAGGGGCAAACCTATTCAATCATAAGCATAAGCATATATTAAGGTACTTCCCTTGCATAAGTTGAATGGACATTGGCTTCTCATATTAACACCCCTCCTCAAGCTTGACCTAAGAATAAGAGTATGTGGTCAAGCTTGGAAGATGAGAGCCAATGATGATAACCAATGCCTTGAGACCACAAGCTTCATCAACCAGGTACAAGCACACATGCTATGGGCTGATTCATAGCTTCCCAAATGAAGGTAACTGTTCTAACTTCATATAGAAGCTGATCCATAGCTTCCCAACCATAAGGTAACTGTTCTAACTCCATGCCTTGGGCTGATTCATAGCATTCCAATCAGCTTGACTCTCCACCTGATCTTCTTGTCAAGTAGTCTCTGATGGCCATCTGTTCTAACACCAAGTTGTTGCTGTCCTTGTTGAATTCTTCTTGCAGTGGCTTCTAGACAGGCCATGGAAGCTCATTTACAGCCGCCCTCAAGCTTGAATCCGAGTATAGGGGAGGAGACAAGCTTGATGAGCTTTTAAGCCTCCTGGTCTACTCAAAAATTATTTCTCCATGGTCAGGAATATGCATCTTGTGCAGGCTCTGATCAACATGGACAATCTGTCAAACCAACACTAAGACAAGCATCAGTAGACAACAAGAGACCAGAACATTGGTTTTCACCAAGTCTGATCTTTAAACACACAATTTAAATAAGCAATGGACAGATATCTTCATGATTCTATCCTAGTAATGTTGAGATGAAGCAATAAAGAGATAAGTGTGATAGCTAAGATGAAGAGAGGCGCCTGGAATGATCAAGGAAGCAAGTAGACTTATCCGTACAGTTTGGTCTAAGAGAGACCTAACCTAGCTTAGAAGTCAAGTTACTTATTACCTTGAGAAGGAAGGGAGCGAGTTGTTATTCAAATGAGAGATGGTATCGACAAAGGAGCAGAGAGACGTTGGAGGAAAGAGTCACGGGTGAGAAGAAGAGAGAAGGAGCCGTTATCACCTGTCACTATCCAACAAGGCTGGACGAGCCACTGCGCAAGATCAGAGCCATTTCTTTATTGTTTAACCTTTGTCAACTTGTCTTAGTTTATTATACTCTTCAGTCTATTTAAAGACATTGTAACATGAACAAATATATCAAGTGAAAGAGTTTCACATTCTCTTTGTCTCTCAATACTCTCTCGCCAACTCTCTTTACTTGTCACAATGTCTCAACTATTCTCTCTTTGATTCTCTTATACTATCAATTCTCACATGGTATCAGAGCTTTAAGCTCCTGAAACCTATTTCTTCCGCAAACTCTTTGATTTTTCTTTTCTATTTTGGGTAAAGTTCATCTTGTTCTTGAGGTGTTCTTCCTTTTCTGTTCCAGAATTTGCCAAAAATAGCAAAGTTCTTCTTTTACTCAAAACTTCTTGTTCTTGATGGATTCTACTGGTGAACACTCACGGATGGTGACCATTCCAGTTACGCTCAAGGGAGCTAACTATCTACATTGGGCGAGGCTAACTAAAACCGCTCTTGGAGGCAGAGGGCTCTGGGAGGTGGTTGAAGAAGGCAGGAGCAACAAGAAGAAGACTGTCCTAGGAGAGGATGGCAAAGAAGTGGTGCAAGCTGAAGCTGATGACAAGAAGTGAGTTCAAGAGGATCTCCTGGTCTTGTCTATCATCCAACACAGCCTTGAGGCATCAATCTTGGAGTCTTACGCCTACTGTGAGACTTCAAAAGAGCTATGGGATACACTCCAAAAGGTGTTTGGTAATGTATCCAACATTAACCGAGTGTTTGAAGTCAAGAGGGCTATCAACAACTTGTGTCAAGAGGATACTGAGTTTGATAAACACTTTGGGAAGTTCAGATCTCTATGGGCAGAGCTGGAGATGTTGAGACCAGCAACCCTTGACCCGGATGTACTAAATGAGAGAAGAGAGCAGGATAAGGTCTTTGCCTTGCTATTCTCTCTTAACCCCGGGTACAATGAGTTGATCAAGCACATACTGAGGGGAGTGAGTCTCCCATCTCTGGATGAGGTCTGTGCTCAGATCCAAAAGGAGCAAGGCTCAGTTGGTCTCTTTGGAGGGAAGAAAGACCTTGTGATAGCAAACCAAGCAGAAGGTGTCGCTAACAAAGGCTACTTCAAACCTGAAGACAAGAAGGTGTGGGTGTGTGACCACTGCAAGAAGAAGGGGCATGGGAAAGACAAGTGCTGGTTGCTTCATCCTCATTTGAAGCCACAGAAGTTCCGGACTAGCACCAATGAAGCAAGAGCTAACTACTCAGGCGACATAGGTGAACCCGGAGCAGGCAATGGAGGAGAAAAGGCTCTAGCTTCCAGTTCCACCAGCTCAACCGTGAGGAACACTCAAGATGAGACTATCAGGCGCTCTGACATTGAAGCTCTCATCAAAATCCTCAAAGATAACTCTGGTAACACTCTTGGTACATCCCTCCATGCGCTTATGAGTAATGTCTCTATGAATGCTTTAACTAGTTCTAAATTGATGAAACCACTAGTTATTGATTCAGGAGCAAGTCATCACATGATTAGTGATGTGAGCTTGATTAAAAACATTGTCCCTGCTCTAGGAAATGTGATGATAGCTAATGGAGATAAGATACCAATTAAAGGCATAGGAGATCTTAAATTGTTTAACAAGGATTCAAAAGCTCTTTATATGCCTAGCTTTGCCTCTAATTTGTTATCTGTGAAAAGAGTGACTAATGATTTAAATTGCAGTGTTACATTCACTCCTAACCAAGTGTACTTTCAGGATATTGAGACTAGTAGGTTGCTTGGCAATGGTGTGACTAAGGGAGACTTGTACTTGCTTGAAGACACCAAGTCATCAGCCGATTTATCTACTGCTTTAAACTCTGTTTCTGATTTCCCTAAAGATGTATTGTGGCATGCTAGATTAGGTCATCCTCATTCTCGTGCTTTGAACATCATGTTGCCTAGTATTTCCTTTAAAACTGATTGTGAAGCTTGTATCTTAGGGAAACATTGCAAAACAGTGTTCCCTAGTTCAAGTAAAATTTATGAAAGTTGTTTTGATTTGATTCACTCTGATGTTTGGACCGCACCATGTGTTTCTAGAGAGCATCACAAATATTTTGTCACATTTATAGATGAGAAGTCTAAGTACACATGGATCACATTATTGCCATCCAAAGATAGAGTCTTAGAAGCTTTCATAAACTTTCAAAATTATGTCACTAATCATTTCAATGCTAAGATAAAGATATTGAGATCAGATAATGGAGGGGAATATACAAGCAATGCGTTCAAACAACACTTAGCCATACATGGGATGATCCATCAAACTAGCTGTCCATACACTCCACAACAAAATGGTGTAGCTGAGAGGAAGAACCGGCATCTCATGGAGGTAGCTAGGAGTATGATGTTCCACACCAGTATGCCTAAACGTTTCTGGAGTGATGCTGTCTCAACAGCTTGTTATTTGATCAATAGAACTCCCACCAAAGTTCTGAAGGATCAATCTCCTTATGAGGTACTGAATCACACTAAACCTTCTATTGAACATATGCGTGTGTTTGGTTGCCTTTGCTTTGTCTTTGTTCCAGGTGAACAAAGAGATAAACTGGCACCAAAGAGTACTAGAGCTGTGTTCATTGGATATTCTCCTCATCAGAAGGGGTATAAGTGCTTTGTACCAGAGACCAGGAGGGTCTTAATCTCAAGGGATGTGAAGTTCATTGAATCCAAGGGTTACTATGATGGGAGGAATTGGGAGGATTTGGAAAATCTATCTCAATCTGCTTCAGATAGAGCCAGCAATCTCAAGAAGGTTATGGAAAGCCTTGGCATCAGGATACCTAGTGAGAGGTCAACCGGTGTCCAAGAAACAACACCAGCACCAGAAGGGTCCGGAGGTGATGATGATAGCTTGGAAATCACTCACCTTGATCCTGAAGGGGAGAATCAAACTGAACCACATCAAGAGGATAGTTCAGTGAGTCATGATCAAGCTGAGCCACAAGCTCAAGGGGAGCAACATCACAACACTCAAGAGGAGACAGTTGTGAGTACAAGCCAGCAGCATAGTGAACCAGTGATATCTGAGGATAATCCACATCAAGCACAGCCAAGAAGGAGTTCTAGGATCAGACAACCAGCATCAAACTGGAAGAACAACAGAGTCTACTTCAACTCTCAGGCTGTAGCACATCCAATACAAGCAATGTGTTCTTTAGCCCAGTATCCGCAAGAACATGTAGTGTTTATTGCGGAGTTGGATCAGGAATACATCCCTAAGACCTATGAAGAAGCAATGGAGCATGCTGAGTGGAGAGAATCAGTGGGTTGTGAAAGTAATGCTATGATCATCAATGACACCTGGTATGAGTCAGAGCTACCCAAAGGCAAGAGGGCAGTAACAAGTCGCTGGATCTTCACTATCAAATACAATGCTGATGGTACAGTGGAGAGGCGCAAGACAAGATTAGTAGCAAGAGGCTTCACTCAGACTTATGGAGAAGACTATCTTGATACCTTTGCACCAGTTGCAAAACTCCATACAATCAGGATAGTCTTATCATTGGCAGTGAATCTAGAATGGGATCTCTGGCAAATGGATGTGAAGAATGCATTCTTACAAGGAGAGTTGGAAGATGAAGTGTACATGAAGCCACCTCCTGGTTTAGAGCATCTAGTGAAGCCTGGAAATGTACTTAGACTGAAGAAAGCCATCTACGGTCTGAAGAAATCACCTAGGGCCTGGTATCACAAGCTAAGCACCACACTTAATGGGAGAGGTTTTAGGAAGTCAGAAGCTGATCATACCTTGTTCACTCTCACCAGTAAGAAGGGAATCATTGTGATCTTGGTCTATGTGGATGATATCATCATCACTGGCAGTGATAAAGAAGGGATACTTGCAACCAAGACATATCTCAAGTCATCATTTGATATCAAGGATTTGGGAGAGCTCAAATATTTCCTAGGCATTGAGATATGTCGATCCAAGGAGGGATTGTTCTTATCTCAAAGGAAGTATGCTTTGGATTTGCTGAAAGAGGCTGGTGATCTAGGAGGAAGAGCTGCAAAGACCCCACTTGAAGATGGGTATAAAGTGATGCGTGAGGGGGAGATTGATAATCAACCATACACTGATGTCAAGCACTATAGAAGAATGGTTGGAAAACTTATCTACCTCACCATAACAAGACCAGATGTGTGCTTTGCGGTTAATCAAGTGAGTCAACATATGCAAGCTCCCAAGATGCATCACTGGAATATGGTGGAAAGAATACTAAGGTACCTAAGAGAGGCACCAGGACAGGGAGTATGGATGGGATGCAACAAGAGCACAGAGATAGTAGGCTACTGTGATGCTGATTGGGCAGGAGATAGAGTTGATAGGAGATCAACCACTGGATATTGCACATTCATTGGAGGGAACTTGGTAACCTGGAAAAGCAAGAAGCAAAAGATTGTGTCATGTTCCAGTGTTGAAGCTGAATACAGAGCCATGAGGAAGCTTACAAGTGAACTTATTTGGATCAGGAACCTCCTCCAAGACTTGGGCATAGAAACCTCATCTCCAATCACCATGCACTGTGACAATCAAGCGGCCATACACATAGCATCCAACAATGTGTTTCATGAGAGGACTAAACACATTGAAGTTGATTGCCATAAGGTGAGGCAAGCGGTTGAGCAGAGAATCATCCTTCCATGCTACACCAGAAGTGAAGACCAGCTAGCTGACATCTTCACCAAGGCTGCAAGCTCTAAGGTCTGCGAGTTCATTCTTTCAAAGCTTGGACTTGTGGATCTTTCATCTCAGTGATCCCCTCGCCATTGAAGTGTTCTACTCTTTCCTTGATATGTTTTTGTCCCACTGGGTTTTGCATATCAAGGTTTTAATGAGGGAATGCTTCATGGTCTTCCAAGCTTGACTTGTTCCACATGGTCAAGCTTGAGGGGGAGTGTTGAGATGAAGCAATAAAGAGATAAGTGTGATAGCTAAGATGAAGAGAGGCGCCTGGAATGATCAAGGAAGCAAGTAGACTTATCCGTACAGTTTGGTCTAAGAGAGACCTAACCTAGCTTAGAAGTCAAGTTACTTATTACCTTGAGAAGGAAGGGAGCGAGTTGTTATTCAAATGAGAGATGGTATCGACAAAGGAGCAGAGAGACGTTGGAGGAAAGAGTCACGGGTGAGAAGAAGAGAGAAGGAGCCGTTATCACCTGTCACTATCCAACAAGGCTGGACGAGCCACTGCACAAGATCAGAGCCATTTCTTTATTGTTTAACCTTTGTCAACTTGTCTTAGTTTATTATACTCTTCAGTCTATTTAAAGACATTGTAACATCAACAAATATATCAAGTGAAAGAGTTTCACATTCTCTTTGTCTCTCAATACTCTCTCGCCAACTCTCTTTACTTGTCACAATGTCTCAACTATTCTCTCTTTGATTCTCTTATACTATCAATTCTCACAAGTAACACTCTCTGAATCATAATCAACAAGACTAAGCATTCAGGCAACAAGAGAATTTATTTTCCTAAGGGCAGAAGCAAGATAATTTCTTTTAAGACATCTTAACTTCAACAGTTTAACAACCTTAGGCAGTTTCTAAACAAGATTGTGAGAATAGAGAATTAATTAACCAGAGAATAAGTAGAGAGTGGAGAATTATGTAACCAGAGTATTAGTAGCCAGAGAATGGGAGAATGATGGAGAATAAGTAACCTGGGAATCAGAGAATTAGAAAAGAGAGAATAGAGAGTTTGCTCAAGAGTTCTAATGGACAGAGTTTTGCTCTGTTTTCTTGAGTTTTGCGGAAGCATTAACAGCCAGGAGCAACCAATACTCCTCATGAGTTTGGTGCTTTAGTAGCTGCAACACAATGGAACATTGAACAATTAATTTGCTCACTGATCTTAGAAAAGTACCACTGGAATAACTCATGAACTGATGTTTTCCAGGGCTTGCAACAAGAGAACCATCAGAATAACACATAAACAAGTGTTTTCTATGGCTCACACAACAAAGAGACCAATGGATCAAAACAGTTTGTCCACTGGTCAAATATTTTTAAAACATTTTTCAGAATCAGATTACTCAAGAATCTGTTCAAAAACATTTTTCAGAAATTTTTTTTTTTTAAGTGATTTCAAGATGCAAGAATAATCTTTTCTCCCTCCCTCAGGCTGGTAACAACATATTTCAGTCTTTTATCCAAACCTTAAACAATGAGGAGATCAAGGGGAGAGTCATTGATTTAAAAAGAAAGCATTTAAAGATTGCATCCTGAATTTTGAAAAACATACTTCATCTAACCTCTCTACTGCTCATGTTTTGAATCCTAGCCACACAGCTCATCAAAAACAATTTCAAAGTGAGAGAGAAAGAGCTTCAGGATGAAGTAGAACAGAGTGAGTTCAGCCCAAGAGAGCAACTAGGCTCTGATACCATGTTGGAATTCATGATTGTTTGTCTCATGTCAAGAGAATATTCAGTTAACTTGTAACTGAATCCCCTTCAACCAGGCAACAGGAACTCACCATTAAAAGGAAGAGACAATCATCTGATGATTGAATCCTCTTACAGCTTAACAATACAACCAAATGTCCTAGAGAGTACACTGGTTATATGAAGCAGCCTACACTATAACCAAAATCCTGGATAGTAAACTGGTTATGTGTGGAAAAGATCTCTAGTTTGAATCTAATTCTTGAAGAGTGACACAACACTTTTAGTTTGTTCACTTAAGAAGAATGAGAATCAGAATCAGTAATCGAGAGCTTAAGAGAAGATAAAGAAGAATTTAGAGAGAGTTTTACAAGTATTAGGCTGCCTTAAGAGAAAGAGAGTTAAGGCAGCCTCTAAACCATAACTCTAAACTCCTTACATTGTGAATGTTGTTTAGACACAAGAAAGGGAGAGAGAGCCACGAAATTAGACTGAAAGAAACTTGTATTGATACTTGATAAATGTTACAAGAGGTGGTGAAGTCTTTAAATAGACAATCACTTACAATAAACAATGATTAAACAAGGGAATGACTAAACAAATATTATTGTGGGGTTTCTGATGAAGCCAGAAGGATGCAGCCAAGGTTAATCTCGACCAGAGGGAGTGAGAGTGACATAAGAGAGGTTTACACAGCCTGGTTGAGTGAAAGTGACAGGTCCAGCTGCTTCTCTTAAGCAACATGTGACTTCTTCTTTTCAAATTCAAACCAGGCTCTCATATTTTAATTCAAACATGTTTGATGAGGTCATCGACCACAACCAGGACACCATAACCATCCCCAAGGCATCTGAAGGACCCATGACCCGATCCAAGCAAAGAATACTTAACCAAGGCTTTGCACTTGCGGTCCAAGCTATCTTAGATAGCTTAGCTGAGCCACCACCTATGATTCTAGCTGATCCACCCAAGAGAGGACATATCAACACGACAAGTGATGACTTGAGCAATGCCTTTGCGCAACTCAATATCACTCAAGGTAAGCCAGCTTATATGAATGGTGCTGATTCAAATGTTTACTTGGCAGGAACTGAAGCTGAAGAAGAACCCGTCCTTGAAGAAACCAACAAGATTGAAGCTGAAGATAGTAAAGAGAAGACTGAAGAAGAGCTTGAAGAAGAAGAGCAAGACAAGACATCTTTCAAGAATGAACCAAGTATGCTCAACTTCAAGAATATCACAAAGGAGTTCCACCATGAACCAAGGGAAGTGTTTTCATTATTTACAATTTGTGCAGGTAAGATGGGTCAGTCTAGTGGTTCCTAGAACTCTCCCATCTCAGTAGCAACCCTGGTTCAAGACCCAAACTCGTTTAAGTTTCTTTTCTTTTGAGTTTTTGCAAACTTTCCTTTTGGGGCATTTTTATTACTTTGCGTAGAACCTTAAGTCCTGTCGTTTTGGAGTCTTTTTATTTTGCTTTGAGTCAGCTGAAGGACTATTAATAAAGTCCCATACGCAGCTTGTAACACACAACTTTTTACCTAATCAATATATGAGTCAGTTTGCCCCCTAAGCAAGCCGCCAACCCTCTTCCTCCTTGTGTGATTCAAGCAGCAAGAGTCCGAACTGTATCAAGGATCTCTCATCATCCTTGTGGTGTTCTTCACTCCATCATCAACCTCATCAACCGGTCCAACAAGAGAGTGCGTCAAAGCCAGCTTGTTAGATCCCATACCACTTGATCCATCTAGTCAAGTGCCATCACCTTCAACCACCCTTTGTTCTCAAGAGAGTGCGTGAAAGCCAGCTTGAGGATCCATCTCCACCACCTTCCAAAGGCTCCATCCGAGTCTTATATCATTTTGGTATCAGAGCCAAAGGATCCAATCCTTTGGTTGTTCTTACCCTAGTCTTTGTTCCATTTAGTTCTCGTTTGCTGTCTTATTTTCATAACTCAAAAACCCCATAAAAATTTTACTTGTTCTTGTTGCATCTGCTTTGATTCAAAAAAAATTTCGAAAACCCACAAATATTTGTTCTTTCCTTTTGTTCATCACGCAAGACATCTAGCTTTCCTTTTATAGGATATTGCGAGATTGCTTGCCTTGTTTTCCAAAACTTTCAAAAAAAAAAATTTCCAAAAAGAATTTCCTTTTTATTCCTTTGCCTTTTATTTAATTGTCTTAAGATTTTACAAAAAAAGTTTCGAAGTTCCATATTTGAATTCTAGTTACCGTTGGTATTTAAATTTCTTGTTGTTTTTGTTGAGTTTTAGCAAACCAAGTCATGGGTGATGAAAACGCCAACAATGGGGCTAACCCTCCAACCATGGAGCAGATCATGGCTGCCATGAGAGAAGAGATGAGGGCTGTTGTAGGAGAGCTTGGCCAGCAGATCAACACTCGCTTGAACCGGTTGGAGCAACCTCAAAGGAGAGTTCCAATCCGCAACCAAAACCCCATCCATGAAGATGAAGATGGAGAGCAAGGAGATGATGATAGTATGCCGAGACTAGATGATGATGATCCTCTCCAGAACCGCAATCCTAGGAGACAGGATCCACTTAGACACAACCGTGCAAGGGAAGCTAATCATAGAGAGCACAACAAAGACATTAAAATTGTTCCCCCTATTTTTACAGGAAAATCTGATCCAGGAGCTTACATGGATTGGGAGAAGCGCTTAGAGTATATCTTTGAGTGCTATGGCTACGGAGAGCACAAGAAGGTTGCCCTAGCAGCTGCTCAGCTCACCGAGAATGCACTTGCCTGGTGGGACAGAACTGTAGCTGAGAGGAGGAGGAACCGCTTTGGAGCTGTCACAACTTGAGCTGACATGAAGTATCTCCTAAGGTTAAGATATGTTCCTGATTATTATCATAGAGACTTACAAAAACGTTTTCGCAAGTTGTCTCAAGGTAATAGGTCAGTAGAAGAATACTTTGAAGAGTTTGAGAAGCTGATGAACTCACTGGAGTTAGAAGAATCTGAGGAAGCTTTGATGGCTCAATTCATTGATGGACTTCAAGAGCGTATCTCCAGGAAGGTAGAAAGAGCTCAATATAGTGGTTTACATGAACTAATGCACTTAGCTGTGCAGGTTGAGAAGCAAATCAAGCGTAAGACCGCTACTAGTAGGTCTAGAAACTCACAACCTTGGACTTCTAATGTCAACAAACCGAATGACAAAGGTAAAGCTGTAGAGATTGATTCTCGGTTCAAGAGTAAGGGTGATGATTCAAACAAGGGTCCTAGACAAGATCAAAACAAAAGTACTAACAATCAAAGAGCTAGAGATGTTACTTGTTTTAGATGTCAGGGACGAGGTATGGCTAGGGAGTGCCCAAACCAACGAGTCATGACTATCACCACCAATGGAGACTATGAGTCTCAAGATGAAGCCGAAATGGAAGCAATGGACTCTGGGAAGAAGTAGAGTATCCGGACACTGGAGAGTTGTTGGTCACTCGGAGAGTACTAAGTACAATGACCAATCCTGAAGAGAAAGCTCAAAGAGAGAACCTCTTCCACACTCGCTGCACCATCAAGGCTAAGGTATGTAACTTGGTTATAGATGGAGGATCTTGTACTAACGTGGCTAGCAAGTATATGGTGGACAGGTTAGGTCTTGAGACAACCAAGCACCCTCGGCCCTATAGGTTGCAATGGTTAGACAACAAGACTGAGCTGAAGGTCACTGAGCAAGCAAAGATATCTTTTAGTATTGGTAAGTACCAAGATGAAGTAGTGTGTGATGTGGTACCAATGCAAGCCGGACACATCCTGCTGGGGAGACCTTGGCAATTTGATAGAGCCACCTTCCACAATGGACGCACCAACTACTACTCTTTCAAGTTCAAGGACCGTAAGTACAATTTAGCTCCTTTGAGCCCATCTGAGGTACATGAGTTACAAACCAAGATGAACAAGGAAGACCAGGTAAGTAAAACTAACCTTATGATTTCTCCTGGAGCTGTTTTAAAGACCTTGAGTGGTCAAGGCACTGTACTACTAATGGTTTTAAAAGAATGTTTAAGTACAGGAAGCTCAGAAGTTCAACAAGTTCCTAAACCAGCTCAAGCCGTGCTAGACAAGTTTCAAGACTTGTTCCCTGAAGAGATCCCAGCTGGATTACCTCCAATCAGAGGGATTGAGCATCAGATTGATCTCGTGCCAGGTTCAGCTTTGCCAAACAAACCAGCATACAGAATGAACCCGGAGGAGACCAAGGAGCTAGAAAAACAAGTTCAAGACTTGATGAACAAAGGGTACATCCGAGAGAGTCTAAGCCCATGTGCAGTACCAGTTCTTCTAGTTCCCAAGAAGGATGGATCATGGAGGATGTGTGTAGATTGCCGTGCCATCAACAACATCACCATCAAATACCGACACCCAATCCCACGCCTAGATGACATGCTTGATGAGCTTAGTGGAGCAACTATCTTTTCCAAGATAGATTTAAGAAGTGGTTACCATCAAGTAAGGATGCGTGAAGGAGATGAGTGGAAGACTGCCTTCAAGACCAAGCAAGGTCTATATGAGTGGTTGGTTATGCCCTTTGGACTAACCAATGCACCAAGCACTTTCATGAGGCTCATGAACCAGGTTCTTAGATCATTCATAAGTAAATTTGTTGTTGTCTATTTTGATGATATACTTATTTACTCTAAGAGCTTAGATGAACATCTAAAACATCTAGAACTTGTGTTGCTTACACTTCGGAAGGAAGGTTTATATGCCAACCTAAAGAAGTGCACCTTTTGTACTGATCAGCTTGTTTTCTTAGGCTTTGTAGTGAGTAAACACGGATTACAAGGGGATGAAGAGAAGATCAAAGCCATACAAGAGTGGCCTCTTCCAACATCCATTGCACATGTTAGGAGTTTCCATGGTTTGGCTAGTTTCTACAGGCGCTTTGTTAGAGATTTCAGCACCATAGCTGCTCCATTGACTGTTGTGATCAAGAAGAATGTTGCTTTCTCATGGGGGGAGCTACAAGAAGCTGCTTTCAATGCCTTGAAGTACAAGCTAACTCACGCACCAGTGCTAGCTCTACCTGACTTTGACGAGATGTTTGAAGTAGAGTGTGATGCATCAGGAGTGGGTATAGGAGCCGTGCTACATCAGAGGAAGAAACCAGTAGCCTTCTTCAGTGAGAAGCTAAGTGGAGCCACCCTCAACTACCCTACGTATGACAAGGAGTTATATGCATTGGTTAGAGCTTTGGAAACTTGGCAACACTACTTAAGGTCCAAGGAGTTCATTATCCATACTGATCATGAAACCCTCAAGCACTTAAGAGGCCAGACTTCACTTAAGAGAAGACATGCTAAGTGGTTGGAGTTTATTGAGACCTTTCCATATGTAATCAAGTACAAGAAGGGGAAGGAAAATGTGGTAGCTGATGCCTTATCGAGAAGACATGCTTTGATCACTACCATGGATGCTAAGGTACTAGGATTTGAGCACATCAAGGAGCTATACAAAGATGATCCGGAGCTGAAAGAAGCCTTCCAATCATGTGGGAAAGGAGCTTTCCAATCCTATCACTTGCATGAAGGGTTTCTATTTAAGGATAAGAGGTTGTGTATTCCCCAAAGTTCCATGAGAGACCTTATACTTCAAGAAGCACACGGTGGAGGTCTTATGGGTCATTTTGGAGTAGACAAGACCTTGGCTATTGTTACTGATCACTTCTTTGGCCACATCTCAAGAGAGACGTTGAGAGACATTGTGCAAGATGTGTTCCTTGCCACAAAGCCAAGTCCAGGTCACATCCTCACGGTTTATACTTACCTTTACCAATTCCTAATGCTCCTTGGGAGGATATTTCTATGGATTTTGTTTTAGGTTTGCCCAAGATAAGACACAAGGATTCAATCTTTGTGGTGGTGGACCGGTTCTCAAAGATGGCTCACTTCATACCATGTGACAAGTCCAATGATGCATCTCAAACCGCAGACTTGTTCTTTAAAGAAGTGGTGCGCTTACATGGGATACCAAGGACCATTGTATCTGACAGAGATACCAAGTTCTTGAGTCATTTCTGGAGAACCTTGTGGAAGAAGCTAGGAACCAAGCTACTCTTCTCAACAACTTGTCATCCTCAAACGGATGGACAAACTGAAGTGGTAAACCGAAACCTATCTACTTTACTTAGAGTTACTCTTGGTCGCAACTTAAGTACTTGGTTAGATTGTCTTCCATTGATTGAATTTGCTTATAACCATGCTACACATTCTGCTACTAAGATGTCTCCTTTTGAAGTTGTTTATGGGTTTAATCCACTAACCCCTTTGGATCTTAAGCCAATACCACAAGTTGAGCAAATTAATCAGGATGGTTTAAAGAGAGGAGAGGCAATCAAGAAGATACACCAGCAAGCTAAGGAAAATGTCATCAAGAAAACTGAGGAGTACAAGAGGAATGCTGATAAGAGGCGCAAGCCCATGATCTTTGAACCAGGAGAGTGGGTGTGGATCCACATGAGGCAGGAGAGGTTCCCACAGAAAAGGAGTTCTAAGCTAGCTCCTAGGGGAGATGGTCCATTCCGTGTGCTAGAAAAGATCAATGACAATGCTTACCTTTTGGAATTGCCTGATGAGTTTAACATCTCCCATACTTTTAATGTTGCGGATTTAACCCCTTATCTTGCAGATGATTCAGTTTTGAGGTCAAAACCTTCTGAAGGGGGAGGGAATGATGAGGTCATCGACCACAACCAGGACACCATAACCATCCCCAAGGCATTTGAAGGACCCATGACCCGATCCAAGCAAAGAAGACTTAACCAAGGCTTTGCACTTGCGGTCCAAGCTATCTTAGATAGCTTAGCTGAGCCACCACCTATGATTCTAGCTGATCCACCCAAGAGAGGACATATCAACACGACAAGTGATGACTTGAGCAATGCCTTTGCGCAACTCAATATCACTCAAGGTAAGCCAGCTTATATGAATGGTGCTGATTCAAATGTTTACTTGGCAGGAACTGAAGCTGAAGAAGAACCCGTCCTTGAAGAAACCAACAAGATTGAAGCTGAAGATAGTAAAGAGAAGACTGAAGAAGAGCTTGAAGAAGAAGAGCAAGACAAGACATCTTTCAAGAATGAACCAAGTATGCTCAACTTCAAGAATATCACAAAGGAGTTCCACCATGAACCAAGGGAAGTGTTTTCATTATTTACAATTTGTGCAGGTAAGATGGGTCAGTCTAGTGGTTCCTAGAACTCTCCCATCTCAGCAGCAACCCTGGTTCAAGACCCAAACTCGTTTAAGTTTCTTTTCTTTTGAGTTTTTGCAAACTTTCCTTTTGGGGCATTTTTATTACTTTGCGTAGAACCTTAAGTCCTGTCGTTTTGGAGTCTTTTTCTTTGCTCTGAGTCAGCTGAAGGACTATTAATAAAGTCCCATACGCAGCTTGTAACACACAACTTTTTACCTAATCAATATATGAGTCAGTTTGCCCCCTAAGCAAGCCGCCAACCCTCTTCCTCCTTGTGTGATTCAAGCAGCAAGAGTCCGAACTGTATCAAGGATCTCTCATCATCCTTGTGGTGTTCTTCACTCCATCATCAACCTCATCAACCGGTCCAACAAGAGAGTGCGTCAAAGCCAGCTTGTTAGATCCCATACCACTTGATCCATCTAGTCAAGTGCCATCACCTTCAACCATCCTTTGTTCTCAAGAGAGTGCGTGAAAGCCAGCTTGAGGATCCATTTCCACCACCTTCCAAAGGCTCCATCCGAGTCTTATATCAATGTTTCCTTGACATCTCAGTGTTTCCCACGTCCATATTAAGTCTCCAAACTCCTTTCTTGCCTTGAAAGGTAAGTTAGGTCAAGATAGTAGCTTGTGGAGCAAGACTGCACAAACAGAACCAAATTGGCTTCTCTTGTTGAATTCTCTTTGGATCATCAACCAGCTTCTTCTTCTTCTGGTCATTCCTTTATTTATTTCAACACAAGTCAAGTGAGATATCATGTCAAAGAAAGTATTGTAGACAAGAATATCTCCAAAACACAAAACAGTATGATTCCTCCATCTATTCTGCTTATCAAATAAAATATTACAGACCCAAATGTCAGTAAGGAACAAGTTCACACACTCAGAATCAATGAACTCTAATTTCAGTTGTGCAGCAGGTTTATCAAAGAAAGTGTTATACACTAGAATATCCTCAAAGAACAACCCTACACGTTTAAAATCATTTTCAGCACACAAACAAACAATCTCAAACTCAGAGAACTTTGCAGACTTCACAAATTCAAATCTAATATCAGATTGATGCAATTTCGGTTCATGAAACTTCCTAGGTTCTTTCAAGAGACAAGTAGATGCAAGAAAATCATCAGTGAGCAGATCATGCCTAGGAAAGTTCTCAACAAAACTCTTATCTTCAGTTCTAGCAAATAAATCACAAGGCTTAAAACAGAAATCAGATTGTTTCAAATCAGGCTCAAAAACCTTTTCATAGTGATCAAAACTTTTGCTATGCTTCATAAAATGATCAAGACTCAAAACATGACCAGAAAGATGGTTATTATCAGTTTGAAAATGTTTTTGATCAAAGAGGTTTTCTGGTTTAAGTTCCTTAAAAGATTTAGACATGTTATCAAAAACAGATTTTGAAACACAAAAATCTTTTATTTTGTCAAGACCAAAACGGTTTATATCTTCAGTGCTCACTTTAACAAACATTTCAGCAACAGAGACAACAACCATATTAACCTTCTTACAGTGCTCTTGCAGGTCATAAGACAAGGATTCATGAGATGTTTCAGACTGCAAGATGTTCAGTTGTTCCAACTCTTCTCCTTGTGTTGCTTGTTCTGGTTCTTTCTCTGCTGAGTCTTCTTTTGCAACCTGTAACACTGAAACAATTCTACTCGGTTGCATCGGTTCAAGACAAGTTAGTTCATCAAAGGAATTATTAAAATTAAATTCAGACTGAGATAAGAATAGAGAAAACTCTTGTCCTTTTTCAAACTTTCCTTTTACCAAAGATGTTTCGGTTTGAGCTTCTTGAAATGGGGCAGCTGAGTCTGATTCTGCATCATTGAGTTCTGAGACAGTAGTAACTGGTTCTTGATTCTTTGGGAGCTTCTTCAGCTTGTCTAAGGGCTTGATGGTCTTAAGAATCTCCTTAACAAGGCTGCTGATTTCTTTCTCATAATCAGCCATCTTGGTTTCTTCTTTTCTTGTTCTTTTCTGCCTTTGAAGTACTTCTTTGTAGTACTGTCTTGGAACATACTCTCTACGCATCACAGAGCTCAGCATAAGCCATGTTTCCACTGGTTCTTTTCCATCAAGTCTTCTGGACTTTCTCAATTTATTCCACCAGCTTGAAGCATAACCATAAAACTCATCAGTAGCCAGTTGCACCTTCTTTCTTTCAGCATAGTTTTGACTACTGAAAATCAACTCCAGCTTCTCTTCCCACTCCACATATATAGCAGGATCAGCATTGTGAGATTTAAAGATTAAGTGTGAAGATTGATGAGAATGAGTAACTAAGAGAGTGAGGTTGAGAGAATCCGAGAGAGAGTTTAGTGAAGTGGTTTCATGTTTCATTTACTTAACTTAAAATGGTTCACATACAACATAGATATATCGACATACTGAGCATAAGAGAACAAAGGAGAAAAGCATAAACAAATGAGCAAGTGGTCTGGTCGCCTGGTCTTGGATAGCGACCTCTCATGAACGGCTCCAAGGCAAGAGTAAAACAATATTAAACTCTTGCCGACATCCCCCTTCTTGTCTTCACACTCCAACGTCTCTCTCTTCTTTCAAACACATCAGAGGCGACTTGGGAAGGATCTCCTTGCTGTTCAAGTCTCGTTTACAAGTTGTAGTGTTGCCTTGTCTCACAAGTTGTACGGCCATACTTGTGTTCCAAGGTAACACCACTTCCTTGTAACATTTGAATCTCTTCTTCTCCTCTGATTACTCTTATGTCTCTATGCTTCATCTCAACACTCCCCCTCAAGCTTGACCATGTGAAACAAGTCAAGCTTGGAAGTCATGAAGCATTCCCTCATTAAAACCTTGGCTAGGTAAAACCACATGGGACAAAAACCACGCCAAGGGAAAAGAGTAGAACACTTCATGAAGGAGAGAATCAGTGAGATGATATGTCTATGAGTCCAAGCTTTGAATGGATGAACTCACAGACCTTTCGGCTTGCAGCTTTGGTGAAGATGTATGCCAGTTGCTCTTCACTTCTGGTGTAACATGGTAGTATGATGCGTTGCTCCACTGCTTGTCTGACTTTATGGCAAATAACTTCAATGTGTTTGGTTCTTTCATGGAACACATTGTTGGAGGCTATATGGATGGCTGCCTGGTTATCACGATGCATTGTGATGGGATCTTTGCTTTCAATTCCCAAATCCCTTAGCAGGTTCTTCATCCAGATTAGCTCACTGGTGAGTTTCCTCATTGCTCTATACTCAGCTTCTGCACTAGAGCATGAGACTATCTTCTGCTTCTTGCTCTTCCAAGTGACTAAGTTGCCTCCTATGAAGGTACAATATCCAGTAGTAGACCTCCTGTCCACTCTGTCTCCAGCCCAATCTGCATCACAATACCCCACTATCTCAGTGCTCTTGTTGCACCCTAGCCATACTCCTTGTCCTGGTGCCTCTCTTAGGTATCTCAGAATCCTTTCCACCATGTTCCAATGGTGCATCTTTGGCGCTTGCATGTGCTGACTGACTTGGTTCACAGCAAAGCATACATCCGGTCTTGTAATGGTTAGATAGATGAGCTTTCCCACCATTTTCCTATAGTGCCTTGTATCCTTCTTCTAGTGGTGTTTTAGCAGCTCTACTGTCAAGATCACCAGCTTGTTTTAACAGATCCAAAGTGTATTTTCTTTGTGATAGGAACAGCCCTTCCTTAGATCTGCAAATCTCAATCCCTATGAAGTACTTGAGCTCTCCCAAGTCCTTGATGTCGAATGTTGCTTTAAGAAATGCTTTGGTTGAGCTGATCCCTTCTTTGTTACTGCCTGTGATGATTATATCATCTACATAGATGAGTATAACAATGATCCCTTGCTTGCTGGTCAGAGTGAACAAGGTGTGATCAGCCTCAGATTTTACAAAGCCCCTTCCATTCAGTGTTGAGCTCAGCTTGTGATACCAGGCTCTTGGGGATTGCTTCAGACCATATATTGCTTTCCTCAGTCTCAAAACATTGCCAGGCTTGACCATGCTTTCCATTCCAGGTGGTGGGCGCATGTATACTTCATCTTCTAGCTCTCCTTGTAAGAATGCATTCTTGACATCCATTTGCCAAAGATCCCATTCCAAATTCACAGCAAGAGAGAGCACAACCCTTATGGTGTGTAACTTTGCTACTGGAGCAAACGTTTCTAGATAATCCTCACCATACACTTGGGTGTAGCCTCTTGCTACTAGCCTGGTCTTCTTCCTTTCAGGTTTCCCATTAGCTAGATACTTGATTGTGAACAGAAGCATGCTGGTCACTGCCTTCTTGCCTTTGGGAAGCTCACTCTCAAAGTAGGTTCCATTCTTCTCCATAGCCCCCATCTCATCCTCCACAGACTCTCTCCATTCATCTATCTCCATGGCTTCTTTATAGCTTCTCGGAATGAATTCTTGATCCACATTTGCCATAAAGACTTGGTGGTTCTCGGGAAACTGAGCTAGAGAGCATGTGGCTTGGATGGGATGAGCCACGGCTTGTGAGTTGAAATACACTCTTGTATTCACCCAATCTGTTGGAGGACGTCTGATCCTCTCACTTCTTCTTGGTGGTTGAGCTTGAGCTGGTTCTTCTAGTATTGTAGCCTCATTATCCATCTGATCTCTGCTACCCACTGATCCTTCTGGTTGCTCTGCTTGATCATGAGAAACTGAGCTTTGTGGTTGTATCTCAGTTATCTTCCCCCCCTCAGGATCAAGAGGAGCATCCGCAGCAGCTTCATTACTAGGACCCTCCTGGTCTCTATTGCTTGTGGAACCCTCCTGATGAGGGCTTGACTCAGCTGTTGTATTCCCTCCTGGTATACTGATGCCAATGCCCCTCATAACTCTTCTCAAGTTCTCGGCCCTATCTGATGCTGATTGAGACAAGTCTTTTACTTCATCCCAACTCTTTTCTGCATAGTAGCCTTTGGACTCAACAAACCTCACATCCCTGGATACTAGAACCCTCTTGGTATCTGGCACATAGCACTTGTATCCTTTTTGGTGAGGAGAGTAGCCTATAAACATGGCTCTGGTGCTCTTTGGTTCCAGCTTGTTTCTTTGTTGTCCTGGAATCAAAACAAAGCACACACACCCAAATACCCGAAGGTGATCTATAGATGGACGATATTTGTTTAATACCTCATGTGGTGACTGATCTTGCAAGATTTTGGTTGGTATCTTGTTGATCAGGTAGCATGCTGTCATCACTGCATCGCCCCAAAACCTCTTTGGCACATTCATGTGGAACATCATACTCCTAGCAACCTCCATAAGGTGCCTATTCTTTCTCTCAGCCACTCCATTTTGTTGTGGAGTGTATAGACAGCTTGTTTGATGGATCACTCCATGCTTGGATAGGTGTTGTTTAAATGCGGTGCTTGTGTATTCCCCACCATTATCTGATCTCAAAATTTTTATCTTGGCATTGTAATGGTTAGATACATAATTTTGAAAATTTATAAAAGCATCTAACACCCTATCCTTTGATTGAAGCAAGGTGATCCAAGTATACTTGGTTTTCTCATCTATGAATGTCACAAAGTATTTATGAAACTCCCTAGATGTGCATGGTGCAGTCCAAACATCAGAGTGAATTAAATCAAAGGCACATTCATAGATAGTACTCGATTTAGGAAACACAGTTTTACAATGCTTTCCTAAGATACAAGCTTCACAATCTTTTTGAAAAGAAATACTAGGCAACATGATGTTCAAGGCACGAGAGTGAGGATGACCTAATCTAGCATGCCACATTACATCTTTAGGGAAATTAAAACATGAATTTAAAGCAAGAGATAAATCGGAAGCAAGCTTAGTGTCTTCAAGCAAGTACAAGTCTCCCTTGGTTACACCTTTGCCAAGGAACCTACTAGTTTCAATATCCTGAAACAAAACATCATTAGGAGTGAAGGTAACATGGCAATTTAAATCAGTGGCAACCCTTTTTACTGATAACAAGTTGGAAGTGAAACTAGGCATATAAAAGGCTTTAGAGTCTTTTTCAAATATCCTAAGATCACCCACCCCTTTAATTGGAACCAACTCTCCATTAGCTACACAAACATTTCCTAGGGCAGGAACAATATTTTTAATCAACCCTAGATCACTTATCATATGATGACTAGCCCCTGAATCAATCATTAAAGGTTTGTTCATTTTAGAGCTAGCAATCGCATTCAAGGAATAGTCAATATTAGTAGCATGTAAAGAGGTACCAAAGGTGTTACCAGAGTGGTCCTTGAGGGCCCTGATGAGAGCCTCAATGTCAGATCTCTTGATGGTATCATCAGGAGTGATTCTCAAGGTACTGGAGTTGCTTGATACAAGCGCTTTGCCTTCACCAGCTGGATTGGTGTTTGAGATGGCTCGTGTGGTGTTTGGGGTGCTTGGTTCACCCATCTCACCAGAGTAGTTGGCTCTTGCATCATTGAGAGGAGTCCTGAACTTCATTGGCTTGAGGTGAGGGTGGAGGATCCAGCACTTGTCCTTGCCATGCCCTTTCTTCTTGCAATGGTCACAAACCCACACTTTCTTGTCCTCCGGCTTGTACTGACCCTTGTTTGCTGTGCCTTCAGCTTGGTTCACCAACACAAGCTCTCCTTTGCCTCCAAAGAGTCCAACCGACCCTTGTTCCTTCTGGATTTGAGAGCATACTTCTTCCAAGGTTGGTAGCTTCTCGGCCCTCAGCAAGTGTTTAATGAGGTCGTTGTAACCGGGGTTCATTGTGAGGAGCAAGGCAAACACCTTGTCTTCTTCTCTCCGGTCTTTAAGTATGCTAGGGTCCACAGTACATGGCCTCAGCATCTCCAACTCAGCCCACAAGGCTCGGAACTTGCCGAAATGCTGGTTGAAATCCATGTCTTCTTGGTGGAGTGAGCTAATGGCCCTCTTGACCTCAAACACTCTACTCAAGTTTGATATGTTGCCATACACCTTCTGAAGAGTGTTCCACAACTCTTTGGGAGTCTCACAGTAAGAGTAAGCTTCCAGGATTGGTGCGTCAAGGCTGCTTTGGATGATAGACAACACCAAGAGATCCTCCTGATCCCACTTGTCTTCGGTAGCAACCACAACTTCAGTACTGTCCCCTCCTTGGACAGTCTCTTTAGAGGGCTTGTCTTCTGTTATGTGAGAACAGAGACCTCTTCCTCCCAAGGCTGTTTTAACAAGCCTAGACCACAAGAGATAGTTTACACCAGTGAGTGTAACCGGAATGGAGACTTTGGATGACTTTTCCATTTTTGGCAAATTCTGGAGTGATAAGTGAAGAACACTCAAGAACACAAAGAAATTTTGCTAAAAAGGGAAAGTTAAGAACAGAGACTATGCGGAAGTGAAAAAGAAATTAAGGTCTCAAGAGCAAGAGAGCTCTGATACCATGTGAGATTTAAAGATTAAGTGTGAAGATTGATGAGAATGAGTAACTAAGAGAGTGAGGTTGAGAGAATCCGAGAGAGAGTTTAGTGAAGTGGTTTCATGTTTCATTTACTTAACTTAAAATGGTTCACATACAACATAGATATATCGACATACTGAGCATAAGAGAACAAAGGAGAAAAGCATAAACAAATGAGCAAGTGGTCTGGTCGCCTGGTCTTGGATAGCGACCTCTCATGAACGGCTCCAAGGCAAGAGTAAAACAATATTAAACTCTTGCCGACATCCCCCTTCTTGTCTTCACACTCCAACGTCTCTCTCTTCTTTCAAACACATCAGAGGCGACTTGGGAAGGATCTCCTTGCTGTTCAAGTCTCGTTTACAAGTTGTAGTGTTGCCTTGTCTCACAAGTTGTACGGCCATACTTGTGTTCCAAGGTAACACCACTTCCTTGTATCATTTGAATCTCCTCTTCTCCTCTGATTACTCTTATGTCTCTATGCTTCATCTCAACAAGCATCACCATAGAAAGGAGGAATTTTCAGCTTTTGATCAGCAAAATAATCTCTGCGATTGCTTCTGCCTTCATACCCACGTCTCTGTCTCCTCTCACTGCTTCTAGACTCAAGATTGGGACCAGTAGCTTGTTGAAGTGCCTGTCTAAACTCCTGTCGAAATTTATCAAGGCTGGGCTTCATGTTTTGCTGCAGTTGAGCATTCATAGCCTTCAGTAAGAGCTTTTCATCTGTAGTGAGTTGTCCTTTCTGATCTCCTGCCATGGTACCTGAAACACAAGAGAGAACACAGCCAGTAAGAAGTTCACACAAATGAGAACAAAGAATTTCAGAACAGATCAAACAAAAACGAAATTGAACTCTTATCAGATCAGATTCAAATTGATTACTTTCTCAGAAGAGTCTAAACACATAAATCAGATCAAAGAACCTTGCTTTAAGAGATTTCGATTTTAATATCACAGATCTGATCAAACTAATCAAGAATATGAACAGATCTAACAGATTTAACACAAGAAAACACAGATCTGATTTTTTTTTTCTGCAAAATACATGAACAGTGAAAACGAAAATCAGATTGAAAGATGAACACTTCCCTTCCAGAGATGCTCTGATACCACTTGACACACTCCTAGGATGCTTCTCTGGTTATATGGGGGATAGATCCTTGCAAGGACGAATCAGTGACTCAAGTTCTTCAAGGGTTGTATATTGAATGGTGACACAAGAGATGTGAAAGTGCTCTTGATACTCCTAGATATCTAATCCGGATATGACACACCGAAGAAGAGATCCTTGGGCTCTGGATATTACACACCAGAATTTGGATATTACACACCAACACTCAATCTACTCGACAAGCAAGAAGAAAAGAGAAAACAAAGGTTTTTGATAAAAAGATGGATGATAATACAAGAGGGCCACGACCACAATATAAAGGAGAAGCCTTGTACATGCACAAGGTCTCGAAACTTGAAATAAAAATAAAGGGAACAGGCTCCCTTGGAAACTAAACAAAGACCAAGTTTTCGAAAACTAAATAACATAAAAACATAGCTATAAAAATAAGATAAGGTCTTCATGTGGATAGACCAAGATCAATCATCTAGGAGATAGGAGAAGTAGACTTGTGGCCTCGTTAAAAACCTTCCTTTGGAAAACCCAGTGGGACAAAACCAAAGGTTAGGAAAAGAGCACACACAAGCTACTTGCCTAGATGATGATCAGCTTGAAGGTGGAGTAGCTTGAATGATGGTTAAGGTGTCTTGGATGATCAAGCTTCGGCCAAGACAATTGTATTCTTCTTGTCTCCAAGCATTCTTCGATGTTGCATCCTCAGCTACAAGCTCTTCATGATCAGGATCATGATTCCATTTCCTTGTGCTATCCAGAATCATATCATATCCAGATGATTCCAGATTAGCCTGTTCGGACATATGCCATTATCTTCATGATTCTTACCAAACCAGGATGAACCACGATCTAAAAAGCTTTATTTGGAACCACTAATCAGTGGAGAATAACCAGGAAGTTGAATAAATCTCATAGGAGTTGTGATTAAGAAGATATCCCACTTTCTATCCAGATGATTCCAGATTAGCCTGTTCGGACATATGGCAATATCTTCATGATTCTTATCAAACCAGGATGAACCAATATATAAGAAGTTTGATTGGGAACAACTAATCAGTGGAGAATAACCAGGAAGTTGAATAAATCGCATAGGAGTTGTGAGTAAGAAGATATCCCACCTTCTATCCAGATGATTCCAGATTAGCCTGTTCGGACATATACCATTATCTTCATGATTCATATCAAACCAGGATGAACCACGATCTAAGAAGCTTGATTGGGAACCACTAATCAGTGGAGAATAACTAGGAAGTTGAATAAAGCTCATAGGAGTTGTGACTAAGAAGATATCCCACTTTCTATTCAGATGATTCCAGATTAGCCTGTTCGGACAGATGGCAATATCTTCATGATTCTTATCAAACCAGGATGAACCACGATCTAAGAAGCTTTATTTGGAACCACTAATCAGTGGAGAATAACCAGGAAGTTGAATAAATCTCATAAGTGTTGTGAGCAAGAAGATATCCCACCTTCTATCCAGATGATTCCAGATTAGCCTGTTCGGACATATGCCATTATCTTCATGATTCTTATCAAACCAGGATGAACCACGATCTAAGAAGCTTTATTTGGGACCACTAATCAGTGGAGAATAGCCAGGAAGTTGAATAAATCTCATAAGTGTTGTGAGCAAGAAGATATCCCACCTTCTATCCAGATGGTTCCAGATTAGCCTGTTCGGACATATGCCATTATCTTCATGATTCTTATCAAACCAGGATGAACCACGATCTAAGAAGATTTATTTGGAACCACTAATAAGTAAAGAATAACTAGGAAGTTGAATAAAGCTCATAGGAGTTGTGAGTAAGAAGATATCCCACTTTCCATTCAGATGATTCCAGATTAGCATGTTCGGACAGATGGCAATATCTTCATGATTCTTATCAAACCAAGATGAACCACGATCTAAGAAGCTTTATTTTGAACCACTAATCAGTGGAGAATAACCAGGAAGTTGAATAAATCTCATAAGTGTTGTGAGCAAGAAGATATCCCACCTTCTATCCAGATGATTCCAGATTAGCATGTTCGGACATATGCCATTATCTTCATGATTCTTATCAAACCAGGATGAACCACGATCTAAGAAGCTTTATTTGGGACCACTAATCAGTGGAGAATAGCCAGGAAGTTGAATAAATCTCATAAGTGTTGTGAGCAAGAAGATATCCCACCTTCTATCCAGATGGTTCCAGATTAGCCTGTTCGGACATATGCCATTATCTTCATGATTCTTATCAAACCAGGATGAACCAATATATAAGAAGTTTGATTGGGAATAACTAATCAGTGGAGAATAACCAGGAAGTTGAATAAATCTCATAGGAGTTGTGAGTAAGAAGATATCCCACCTTCTATCCAGATGATTCCAGATTAGCCTGTTCGGACATATACCATTATCTTCATGATTCATATCAAACCAGGATGAACCACGATCTAAGAAGCTTGATTGGGAACCACTAATCAGTGGAGAATAACTAGGAAGTTGAATAAAGCTCATAGGAGTTGTGAGTAAGAAGATATCCCACTTTCTATTCAGATGATTCCAGATTAGCCTGTTCGGACAGATGGCAATATCTTCATGATTCTTATCAAACCAGGATGAACCACGATCTAAGAAGCTTTATTTGGAACCACTAATCAGTGGAGAATAACCAGGAAGTTGAATAAATCTCATAAGTGTTGTGAGCAAGAAGATATCCCACCTTCTATCCAGATGATTCCAGATTAGCCTGTTCGGACATACGCCATTATCTTCATGATTCTTATCAAACCAGGATGAACCACGATCTAAGAAGCTTTATTTGGGACCACTAATCAGTGGAGAATAGCCAGGAAGTTGAATAAATCTCATAAGTGTTGTGAGCAAGAAGATATCCCACCTTCTATCCAGATGGTTCCAGATTAGCCTGTTCGGACATATGCCATTATCTTCATGATTCTTATCAAACCAGGATGAACCACGATCTAAGAAGATTTATTTGGAACCACTAATAAGTGGAGAATAACTAGGAAGTTGAATAAAGCTCATAGGAGTTGTGAGTAAGAAGATATCCCACTTTCCATTCAGATGATTCCAGATTAGCCTGTTCGGACAGATGGCAATATCTTCATGATTCTTATCAAACCAGGATGAACCACGATCTAAGAAGATTTATTTTGAACCACTAATCAGTGGAGAATAACCAGGAAGTTGAATAAATCTCATAAGTGTTGTGAGCAAGAAGATATCCCACCTTCTATCCAGATGATTCCAGATTAGCATGTTCGGACATATGCCATTATCTTCATGATTCTTATCAAACCAGGATGAACCACGATCTAAGAAGCTTTATTTGGGACCACTAATCAGTGGAGAATAGCCAGGAAGTTGAATAAATCTCATAAGTGTTGTGAGCAAGAAGATATCCCACCTTCTATCCAGATGGTTCCAGATTAGCCTGTTCGGACATATGCCATTATCTTCATGATTCTTATCAAACCAGGATGAACCACGATCTAAGAAGATTTATTTGGAACCACTAATCAGTGGAGAATAAACAGGAAGTTGAATAAATCTCATAGGAGTTGTGATTAAGAAGATATCCCACTTTCAATCCAGATGATTCCAGATTAGCCTGTTCGGACATATGGCAATATCTTCATGATTCTTATCAAACCAGGATGAACCAATATATAAGAAGCTTGATTGGGAACAACTAATCAGTGGAGAATAACTAGGAAGTTGAATAAATCTCATAGGAGTTGTGAGTAAGAAGATATCCCACTTTCTATCCAGATGATTCCAGATTAGCCTGTTCCGACATATGGCAATATCTTCATGATTCTTATCAAACCAGGATGAACCACGATCTAAGAAGCTTTATTTGGAACCACTAATCAGTGGAGAATAACCAGGAAGTTGAATAAATCTCATAGGAGTTGTGAGTAAGAAGATATCCCACTTTCTATCCAGATGATTCCAGATTAGCCTGTTCGCACAAATGGCAATATCTTCATGATTTTATCAAACCAGGATGAACCACGATCTAAGAAGCTTTATTTGGAACCACTAATCAGTGGAGAATAACCAGGAAGTTGAATAAGTCTCATAAGTGTTGTGAGCAAGAAGATATCCCACCTTCTATCCAGATGATTCCAGATTAGCTTGTTCGGACATATGCCATTATCTTCATGATTCTTATCAAACCAGGATGAACCACGATCTAAGAAGCTTTATTTGGAACCACTAATCAGTGGAGAATAACCAGGAAGTTGAATAAATCTCATAAGTGTTGTGAGCAAGAAGATATCCTACCTTTTATCCAGATGATTCCAGATTAGCCTGTTCGGACATATGCCATTATCTTCATGATTCTTATCAAACCAGGATGAACCACGATCTAAGAAGCTTTATTTGGAACCAATAATCAGTGGAGAATAACCAGGAAGTTGAATAAATCTCATAGGAGTTGTGAGCAAGAAGATATCCCACTTTCTATCCAGATGATTCCAGATTAGCCTGTTCGGACATATGCCATTATCTTCATGATTCTTATCAAACCAGGATGAACCACGATCTAAGAAGCTGGATTGGGAACCACTAATCAGTGGAGAATAATGGAGAATAACCAGGAAGTTGAATAAATCTCATAACTGTTGTGAGCAAGAAGATATCCCACCTTCAATCCAGATGATTCCAGATTAGCCTGTTCGGACATATGCCATTATCTTCATGATTCTTATCAAACCAGGATGAACCACTATCTAAGTAGCTTTATTTGGAACAACTAATCAGTGCAGAATAACCAGGAAGTTGAATAAATCTCATAGGAATTGTGAGTAAGAAGATATCCCACTTTCTATCCAGATGATTCCAGATTAGCATGTTCGGACATATGGAAATATCTTCATGATTCTTATCAAACCAGGATGAACCACGATCTAAGAAGCTTTATTTGGAACCAATAATCAGTGGAGAATAACCAGGAAGTTGAATAAATCTCATAGGAGTTGTGAGCAAGAAGATATCCCACTTTCTATCCAGATGATTCCAGATTAGCCTGTTCGGACATATGCCATTATCTTCATGATTCTTATCAAACCAGGATGAACCACGATCTAAGAAGCTGGATTGGGAACCACTAATCAGTGGAGAATAATGGAGAATAACCAGGAAGTTGAATAAATCTCATAACTGTTGTGAGCAAGAAGATATCCCACCTTCAATCCAGATGATTCCAGATTAGCCTGTTCGGACATATGCCATTATCTTCATGATTCTTATCAAACCAGGATGAACCACTATCTAAGTAGCTTTATTTGGAACAACTAATCAGTGCAGAATAACCAGGAAGTTGAATAAATCTCATAGGAGTTGTGAGTAAGAAGATATCCCACTTTCTATCCAGATGATTCCAGATTAGCCTGTTCGGACATATGGAAATATCTTCATGATTCTTATCAAACCAGGATGAACCACGATCTAAGAAGCTTTATTTGGAACCACTAATCAGTGGAGAATAACCAGGAAGTTGAATAAATCTTAAGTGTTGTGAGCAAGAAGATATCCCACCTTCTATCCAGATGATTCCAGATTAGCCTGTTCGGACATATGCCATTATCTTCATGATTCTTATCAAACAAGGATGAACCACGATCTAAGAAGCTTTATTTGGAACCACTAATCAGTGGAGAATAACCAGGAAGTTGAATAAATATCATAGGAGTTGTGAGTAAGAAGATATCCTACTTTCTATCCAGATGATTCCAGATTAGCCTGTTCGAACAAATGGCAATATCTTCATGATTTTATCAAACCAGGATGAACCACGATCTAAGAAGCTTTATTTGGAAGCACTAATCAGTGGAGAATAACCAGGAAGTTGAATAAGTCTCATAAGTGTTGTGAGCAAGAAGATATCTGATATGATCATGGACCAGTCAAGCAAAGAAGACAAGGAGACCATGGAGGAACCAGCTGATGAAGATGCTCTCACCATGCCTAAGGGTCCCATGACTCGAGCCAGAAGCAAGCAACTCAAAGAAGCCATTGGAGGACTACTTAAGACATCCATGAAGCAAGAAGAAAGTCTTGGAAGAAGCTTGATCAACCAAGACACACTTACTACCATCCAAGCCATCTCAGCTCCAAGATAGACATCAAGTGAGCAAGTAACATATGTGTGCTCTTTTTCCCTATCTTTGGTTTTGTCCCACTGGGTTTTCCAAAGATAGGTTTTTAACGAGGCCATATGTTGCTTTCCTATCACTCACTTGATGATCTCGGTTCAAGACTACAATAAGACTCTTTTATAATTTATCATATGTTTTATTTTTAGACTATGGTTTTGTTATTTGATACATTTCGAGACTAAGGAGTATGTTCCTTACTCTCTCTATATATATGTGTCTCGAAACCCTAATGAAGTTATCCAACCTTTTATTCTATTCTCTTGTTCTCTCTGTCGGCTGCTAGTTCCTTGTAATCTGAGTGTTCTTGAGTCTTTTGTTAGTGAGTCATATCTAACAAAACCCATAAGAGTGATTATCAAGGTGTGTCATATCCGAGATCATCACTTAGGAGTATCAAGAGATCATACATCCCTCTTGTGTCACCATTCGATCCACCACCTTGAAGAAGATTGAGTCCCTGATTCTCTACTTGCAAGGATCTATCCCATTTCTATCCAGAGAAGCATCCTAGGAGTGTATTATGTGGTATCAGAGCAACTCTGGCTAGGGAAGTGTTGTTTACTCGATTTTTATTATAGATCTGTTCATCTATTTCATCACTATTGCTAGATCTGTGTATGTTTGTCTCAGAACTGATAGATCTAAGTATTTCGACTAGGATTTCTAAAGAGTCCATTCATATTCTTGTTGTCTACGGTTTTGAAACTTCTAGATCTATAAGTTGTTTGTGTTTGCTTGGTTCGATCTGTTCAAATCCATAGATCTGTGATTGTTGAGTCATATCATCAGTTGTTGAACTTGATCTATTGGTGTAAGTGTGGAAAGAATTTTTCTTAAATTCAAAATCTGATCCGTGTTGCTCAAGTTCTATCATCATTTGTTGTTTCCTTATTTGAATCTATTTCGTTTTTGTTTTGTTTCGTGAACTACTTACTGGTTACTTTCTTTTGTTTATCTCAGGTACTATGGGTAACGAGAGTGAGGAAGAGGCAGAACTGATGAGAAGGAACAAGATGTTGATGGAAGCCATGACTGCTCAGCTTAATAAGACTATGTTGGAGAGCATGAATGAGATGATGAAACAAAACATGGAAGAGATCAGAAAGGAGATTAGACAAGCTACTGGTCAAGGTCACAGTAATGAGAGCAGGAGGAACCGTCAAACTCACACTCCGCAAGAGCATGGTGGTTCACAAGAGACTGATAACTACTATGAGCGCCACCGAAGTGAGAGGAGTGGTTCTTCCTCAGCATCACGAGGTAGTAGAAGGAGAACTCGTCGTGATCATGATGAAAGAAGACCTTACCGTGATGATCTTTCTGGTTTGAAGCTTAAGATCCCTCCCTTCCATGGCAAAGTTGATCCTGATGCTTATCTTGAATGGAAGAAGAAGATTGAGATTGTATTCAACTGCAAACACTACACCAATATTCAGAGGATTCAATTTGCTGCAACTGAGTTCTATGATTATGCTCTGAGTTGGTGGGATCAACTGGTGACTACTAGGAGGATGAATCAAGAGTACCCGGTTGAGACTTGGCAAGAGATGAAGTCTCTTATGCGCAAAAGGTTTGTGCCTAACCACTACCACAGGGATCTTCATCAGAAATTGAGGAGACTTACACAAGGATCCAAGACTGTGGAAGAGTACTTCCAGGAGATGGAGTTGCTGATGTTGAGAGCTGGTATATCTGAGGACAGAGAAGCTTCTATGGCTCGGTTTCTTGGAGGACTTAACCGCGAGATTCAAGACAATGTGGAGATGCAACACTACATTGAGATAGAAGAGATGTTGCACAAAGCTATCCTGGTGGAGCAACAGATTAAGAGAAAGCATCACTCGCGAGGCAACTATGGGTCCAGCAAGTATCAGTACACTAAAGAAGAGAAACCATCCCATCTGAAAGATAGCAAGCCTCAGCCGAAAGAAGAATCCAAGTCTAGCATCCCATACAGCAAAGAGAAAAGCAAGGCGGGAGCTACAAGCTCTAGAACTAGAGATGTGAAGTGTTTCAAGTGTCAAGGCAGAGGACACTATGCCAATGAGTGCGCCAACAAGAAAGTGATGATTCTACTTGAGAATGGAGAGTATGAATCAGAAGAAGAGCACTCCGGGTCTGATCAAGACAGGTCTGATGAAGGAAGTGAAGTAGAACCAGTGAAAGGAAGATTGTTGGTGACAAGAAGACTTTTGAACTTGCAAACTAAGGCTGAAGAGACTGAGCAGCGCGAGAACCTCTTCTACACTAGGTGTATGGTTCAGGGTAAGGTGTGCAGCCTTATTATTGATGGTGGGAGCTGTGTCAATGTAGCTAGTGAGACCATGGTGAAGAAATTGGGTTTGAAAGTTCAGAAACATCCTAGACCTTACCGGCTGCAATGGCTCAATGAAGAAGGTGAGATGAGAGTCTCCAATCAAGTGCTGATCCCTATAGCCATTGGTAGATATGAAGATGAGATCTTGTGTGATGTTTTACCAATGGAAGCTAGCCATATCCTTCTTGGTAGACCCTGGCAGTTTGATAGGCGAGTGGTTCATGATGGTTTCAGTAACAAGCACTCTTTTGAGTTCAATGGAAAGAAGACAGTGCTAGTACCTTTGTCACCTAAAGAAGTTCAAGCAGATCATCTCCAGCTTCAGAAAAAGAAGGAGATCGACCTGAAGCCTGATCAGAAACATCACAGCCTCTATACGAAACAGGGAGATATCAAAAGAATTCTCTACTCTCAATCATCTATTGTTTTACTTATGTTTAAAGAGACTTTACTAACAGTCACTGATCTTACACAGGATTATCCTAGTGAACTAGTCTCTCTTTTGCAGGAGTATACTGATGTGTTTCCAGAAGATAACCCCATAGGATTGCCACCAGTGCGCGGGATTGAGCATCAGATTGACTTTGTTCCTGGCTCCACTCTTCCTAACCGACCAGCATACAGAACCAATCCTGTTGAGACCAAAGAGTTGCAAAGACAAGTGGAGGAACTGATGGAGAAGGGCCACATCCGAGAGAGTATGAGTCCATGTGCTGTTCCAGTTCTCCTTGTGCCCAAGAAAGATGGTAGCTGGCGCATGTGTGTTGATTGCAGAGCCATCAACAACATAAGAGTGAAGTATCGCCACCCTATTCCTAGATTAGATGATATGCTTGATGAATTGCATGGCTCTAGTATCTTTTCTAAGATAGACCTTAAGAGTGGATATCATCAAATTAGGATGAAAGAGGGAGATGAGTGTATTATTTTTAGTAATCTGAGTAGTTATGAAGGGTTGAAAGAGATTAAGAGACTAAGAGAATCAAAGATTGGTGAAATAGATTTCCAGATGTAATAGTTTATAGTAAACTCGAGACTGAGAGAGAAAGAGACTCAAGAATTGCTTGGATTAATAATGAGAGAGTGTTTACAAATATATATGGAGAGGTTAACAAGGGTTTGCGACAAGGATAAGAAGTCTAAGCACTATTCTAAGCATGTGGAGTCAAGACTGGTTTAGGCGCCTCTTTTGAATACTTGGACCATATGCTTCACATGCTTGATACCTTTAGCATCTTGACCAGATGCTCTTTGCCTTTCCAGCCTTGTCCAGCCTGTCATGGCGAGTCTCAACCTGATCTTTAAACGGTCACAAGCTTCCTCTCTTAACCCTCCTTTTGGTTAAGAGTATCCGACATCCTTTTCACCTCTTCTCTTCTCCATTTAGCTCAGTAACTTCTTTTCACCACAGTAACTAAAAGTTACTGTAATAGTAACTTCCAAATAGTAACTCAAGATCATTTTTCTCCTCTTCTCTCCATGTTAACCTCCTTTCTCAACACTTCATCTCAACACTCCCCCTCAAGCTTGACCATATGGAACAAGTCAAGCTTGGAAAGCCATGAGATCTTCCTCATTAAAAACCTCACCAAGGAAAACCCATTGGGACAAAACCTTGATGAGGGAAAAAGAGTGAAGACCTCATAGCTAAGGGGATCAGCTCCTCTTGCTCAAATCAATGAGGCCCAACCTGATATGGATGGACTCCATTGTCTTCTGTCTCGCAGCCTTAGTGAACACATCAGCCAACTGATCTTCACTTCTTGTGTAGCATGGTAAGATCACTCCAAGTACAATCATAATGAAACCCTTGTCGGTTTTGAATCCCTTTTGGATGGATCTGAGGGTGATATGGGTTGTGTTTTGCGGATTAGAACAAGGATGGTATTGTCTCCTTGATAGACGGTGAGATGGTTGATGGATTGAGATAGATATGGTGATGAACTTCAGTGTAGATCGATGGGAAGATCAAACACTTGTGTAGATGTGCTAGAGATCGTGAGTATTACGCCCACAAACAATGATCTCAAGCCAAAGCCTTGCAGAGAATCAACTCCTAGGCAAACAGTGTTCAGAAACTGAACAAAAGGATTCACAAGAACAAAAGGAATGATTTTTATTTGAAAAGTGAATGAATCTTATTCTTGGCAACTTAGGCCTTTTAATAGGTTACAATGTGTAGATTTTCGAAAATAGAAAATGCTAAAAACAAGACTTTGAAACTATGAAGCAAAGACTTGACTGAAACAAAGAACTAGGCAAGACTTCACCAGAATTAAGTGTTTCTTTGAATCTCTCTTTCCAAGCCACGACCAGGACTTCTTTCTTTGATATTTCTTGATGAGAAAGGCTTGAAATGGACTGAAGAATGGGCTGGTCGAATTTGGCAAGAAACAGACCCATATTGAACATTTTATGAACTTTTCTTTGGGCTGAAAATAGCCCATCTCGCCCAGCAACTAAACAAGCTCCATCTTCAGTGTAACTTAGCTCATTCAGCTCCAGCTTAGTGTCACTTAGCTCACTTAGCTCCAAAGTAATGTCACTCAGCTTGTTCAGCTCATCTTTAGTAACTTCAGCTGGTTTCAGCTCAACATCAGTCTCCTTAGCTAGTTTCAGCTCAACATCAGTCTCCTTAGCTGGTTTCAGCTCAACATCATTCTCCTTAGCTGGTTTCAGCTTGTCCTCAGTGTCATCAGCTGGTCTTAGCTCGTCCAAGGTTGCATAGCTGATCAGGTTTGCATCATCCCCTCCTCCTTTAAAAGGATTTGTCCTCAAATCTGTATCTCCTACATCAAAAGGAAACAAGTAAGAAGCAAGACAAAGGTTCAAGTAAAGAAACAAGTAAACAACATGGAAGTAAAGTTTCAGAAAGAAACTTCCTTGGAATGTTGTTGAAATCGTTTTTATCAAATACTTCCAACTGCATATCTTAGACTGATTGTGTATCCCCTTGTTCCTTGCCTTCTCCTCCGTCTGATGCTGCTGTTCCTGGATACTCAAAACAAAGCCTAGAGATCCAGGGTCATAAGTGAAATACATGTTCTGTTTTTTATCATAAACCAAACATTCTTTTCTCAGTACATGCAGCTTAACTCTCAGACAATTATAGAGAAGATCAAAGAAAGTATTATACACCAAAATGTTATCAAGGCACAAAACAACACAGTTTTTAAAGAGCAATTTCAGAACATGCACAAATTTCTCAGATTTAGAACACAAGAGATCAAGATCAAACTGAGAAAAACTTAACCAAGGCTCAGCATGTTTATCAAAGAAAGTGTTGTAAATCAGAATGTTTTCAAGGCAGGAAATACCATAGAACAACTTCAAAACGTGCCTATCTTGATCAGGATCAAGACACAAAAGTTTAAGTTCAGAATTATCACAAACAGATTTCAAGATAGAATCATTAGCAAACTCGGTTTCAGCCCTAAGTGCTTTCAGTTCCTGCAACTTTCTAGGTTTATTCAAAGCAGATGCAAACAAATCACCAGTGATCAGTTCATGCTTAGGAAAACTCAGATCAAAGCCATTATCAAAACAAGCAAGAATACAAGGTTTTCTGAAAAAGAAATCAGATTGCTCAATTCTGTTTTCAGGGTGATCAAGGCTTTTCTTATGTTCCATAAACTGATCAAAACTCAAAATAAGACCAGGGTTGAGTTCACTAACAGACTGAAAACGTTTTTGAGCAGAGATATTGTCAGGTTCAAGTTTCTTAAAAGAATGAATCATTTTATCAAAAACAGAACTTGAAACACAGAATTCTTTCACATTACCCAGACCAAATCGTTTCACATCATCAGAACTAACCCTAACAAACATGTCAGGAACAAATTTGATGACACTAACTTCCTTACAGTGCTCTTGCAGGTTGGGGAACAGAGACTTAGGAATTGTGCTCGGCTCCAAGCTGCTCAGCTGCTTCATCACTTCGTCTTGTGCTAGACTCTTCTCTTCTGTTTCTGGTGAGTGTTCTTCTGAGACCTGAGACACTGAAACAAGACTACTCGGTTGCTCCGGTTTAAAACAAGTTAGGTTATCAAAGGTATTACTGTTATCAAGTTTAGATTGAGAAGATAGAAGAGAAAACTCATAATCTGTCTCAGTTTCTTTTGTTACCTTAGATGGCTCTGTTTTCAGCTCTTGGATAGCTTGCTCTTTCTTGCTACAACTCCTTGGACCATCAACCTTTGAAGAGGGACGTGGGTGTGGCTTTCTTTGCTGTTTTGACTGAGACTTTCTTGGGTGACAACACTCATTGCACCATGGCTCGGTTTGTTTTCTGTAGATACTATAAACAAAGTGTTTCTTCATGACATTTTTGAGCTCAAACCAGCTCCCAACTTGTGCTTCTCATGTTCTTCTTCTGGTAGTAATAAGCTGATTCCACCACTGAATGGCATCACCACAGAACTTTGATGTAGCCCATCTAACCTTCTTGCTTTCTGAGTAGTTTTGGCCATCAAAGTCAAGTTCCATGTTGTGTTCCCACTCCCAGTAGCCATCATGGTCGTTTATGCCACAGAAAGATGGTATCTTGCTCTTCCTTTTGGTCTTAGCATCCCTGTGAACCTGAGAAACATTACCAAAAACATCAGAAGTTCTTTCAAATTCAATTCTCTTATCAATTTCTTTCATTAGTGTAGCCATCACAGCTTCCATCTGGATTTTACTCAAAGTCACACAAGGTGTCTCCTTTCTTTTACTGACATCTCCAGCCATGGTTTCCTGTTACAACTCAACAAGAAAAGTTAGTACACAAATAGATAGCCGAAGCCTCACTTAGTGTTTCTCTCAAGTGTTTCTCTCAAGTCTCTTAGTCTGTGAATCCAACAGCTCAGTAGCAAACAAAGTTCAAGCCTTTTGAAGTCAATTCCCTACCCCAAAGAGAAGAAAAGATAGACAGTATTAAGAGATTTAGTTCGCAAGAGGCTTTACCACCAGAGACTGGATTTCTCTTCAGTCTGGCTGGATTTCTCTTCAGCCTTAGATGCCTTGATCTTTTTTTTTTTTTTTTATACTGGTCGGCCCCCTCGCACTTTTAGATAGGTAGAAAAGAGATGGATAGATTCACAGAAACAGAATAAAAGAGGTTCCCAAAGAGAAGAAGAAAATCGAGTACAAACCCTGAATCAAAAGCCCTCAATCTGCTCTGATACCACTTAATGAAACCCTTGTTGGTTTTGAATCCCTTTTGGATGGATCTGAGGGTGATATGGGTTGTGTTTTGCGGATTAGAACAAGGATGGTATTGTCTCCTTGATAGATGAATGATTACTTGGATAGATTGATAGATGGAGATGGTTTGCGGGTGAAGGTAGAGATGGTTTGTGGTTCTTCAGTGTGAGATCGATGGAAGAGATCAAACACTTGTGTAGATGTGCCAGAGATCGTGAGTATCACGCCCACAAACAATGATCTAAGGCAAAAAGCCGTGCAGAGAATCAACTCCTAGGCAAACAGTGTTCAGAAACTGAACAAAGGATTCACATAAACAAAGGAAAGATTTTTATTGAAAAAGTGAATGAATCTTATTCTTGGCAACTTAGGCCTTTTTATAGGTTACAATGTGTAGATTTTCGAAAATAGAAAATGCTAAAAACAAGACTTTGAAACTATGAAGCAAAGACTTGACTGAAACAAAGAACTAGGCAAGACTTGACCAGAATTAAGTGTTTCTTTGAATCTCTCTTTCCAAGCCACGACCAGGACTTCTTTCTTTGATATTTTTTGATGAGAAAGGCTTGAAATGGACTGAGGAATGGGCTGGTCGAATTTGGCAAGAAACAGACCCATATTGAACATTTTATGAACTTTTCTTTGGGCTGAAAATAGCCCATCTCGCCCAGCAACTAAACAAGCTCCATCTTCAGTGTAACTTAGCTCATCCAGCTCCAGCTTAGTGTCACTTAGCTCACTTAGCTCCAAAGTAATGTCACTCAGCTGGTTCAGCTCATCTTTAGTAACTTCAGCTGGTTTCAGCTCAACATCAGTCTCCGTAGCTAGTTTCAGCTCAACATCAGTCTCCTTAGCTGGTTTCAGCTCAACATCATTCTCCTTAGCTGGTTTCAGCTTGTCCTCAGTGTCATCAGCTGGTCTTAGCTCGTCCAAGGTTGCATAGATGATCAGGTTTGCATCAAATCATCTACCTGACCTTGTGGCAATCAACCTCAATGTGCTTGGTCCTCTCATGGAACACTGAGTTGGATGCAATGTGAATTGCTGCTTGGTTATCACAGTGCATGGTCATTGGTGTAGCTTGATCAATCTCTAGGTGCTTCAGAATCCCCTTGATCCACACAAGCTCGTTGGTTAGCTTCAGCATGGCTCTATACTCAGCTTCTGCACTAGAACATGAGACCACCTTCTGCTTCTTACTTTTCCAAGTAACCAAGTTCCCACCAATGAAAGTACAATAGCCAGTGGTTGATCTTCTATCAGCTCTATCTCCTGCCCAATCGGCATCACAATAGCCCACCACTTCTGTACTCTTGTTGCAACCCATCCAAACTCCAAGACCTTGTGTACCATTCAGATACATCAATAGTCTTTCCACCATGCGCCAGTGATGCTCCTTTGGAGCTTGCATATGCTGGCTTACCTGATTCACAGCAAAACATATATCAGGCCGAGTGATTGTCAAATAGATTAACTTACCAACAAGCTTTCTATAAAGCTTTGGATCATGGAAGAGCTTGCTATCTTCAATCTCCCCCTCACGTGGGACCTTGTACCCATCCTCCATGGGCATCTTAGCCACCTTGCCTCCATATGCACCTGCGTCTTTCAAAAGATCAAGTGTATATTTCCTTTGAGGAGATAAATAATCCTTCCTTGGCTCTACACAACTCAATACCAAGGAAGTATTTCATCTCTCCTAAGTCTTTAATGTCAAAAACAGATTTGAGAAACTCCTTAGTTGCCTTGATACCTGTTTTATTGGAACCAGTAATGATAATATCATCTACATACACAAGGATTACAATGATACCTGAGGGTGTAACCAATGTGAAGAGAGTATGATCAAGTTCTGACTTCCTGAAGCCTCTACCATTCAAGGTTGTGCTCAATTTGTGGTACCAAGCTCTAGGGGATTGCTTGAGGCCATAGATTGCTTTCTTTAGTCTCAAGACATTTCCCTTCTTCACTAGATGCTCAAGACCAGGTGGTGGCAGCATATACACTTCATCCTCTAGTTCTCCTTGTAGAAAAGCATTCTTGACATCCATTTGCCAAAGATCCCACTCAAGGTTCACTGCCAATGATAAGACTACTCGGATGGTGTGAAGCTTGGCCACTGGTGCAAATGTATCAATGTAGTCTTCTCCATATGTTTGAGTGAACCCTCTTGCCACCAGTCTTGTCTTGCGCCTATCTATCTTCCCATTTGGAAGATACTTGATAGTAAAGATCCATCTACTAGACACAGCCCTCTTGCCTTTTGGTAAAGCACTCTCATACCATGTATCATTCTTGATCATGGCATCTGCTTCAGCATTGACTGAGTCTCTCCATTCTTGTATAAGCATTGCTTCTTCATAGCTTCTTGGAACATAACTCTCATCCAAGCTTACTTGAAAAGCACAATGCTCTTCTGGATACTGAGCAAAGGAGCACACAGCCTGAGAAGGATGCTCCACAACCTGGGCATTGTAGTACACTCTCGTGTTTACCCAGTTGGAAGCATCCCTCTTGACCCTTGTACTCCTTCTCAAGGCTGGTGGTGAGACATTTTGTGATACTGGCTCGGCTTGCTCTTGTTGCTCTTGTTCTTGTACACTGTCTTGTACACTCTTACCAGATGCTTCACCACTCTCTTCACTAGTTACTGGCTGACTCTCTTCAGTTCCATTACTAGCTTCCACACCTTGGTCATGAGAATCACCCGAGCTCTCATCTCCACTTGAACCACTTGAACTCTCTCCCCCCACATGATCAAGGTTGGAAGTTGTTTGACCCACTGCTTGATCTCTTGGTGGTGTTCTTGTTGTTGATGCCCGAGGCTGATCTTGGGACATGTGGATTCCAAGACCCTCTAAGATGGTTCTCAATGTAGAAGCTTTATCTGAGGTAAGATCCTTTAAATCTTCCTGATTCTGCTCCTCATAGTAACCCCTTTCTTCTATAAACTTCACTTCTCTTGATACTAACACTCTCCTTGTGTCAGGATCATAGCACTTGTAACCCTTTTGTGAGGATGAATATCCCACAAACATTGCCTTCACACTTCTAGCTTCTAGCTTGTTCCTCATTTCACTAGGCACCATCACATAGCACAAACATCCAAACACTCTCATATGCTCCAAGGTAGGTTTGTATTGGTTTAATACCTCAAATGGAGCCTGCCCTTTCAAGACCAGTGTAGGAGTTCGGTTGATCAGATAGCATGCTGTAGTCACAGCATCACTCCAAAACCTCTTAGGCACTTTAGACTGAAGCATCAGTGTCCTTGCCACCTCCATGAGATGTCTATTCTTCCTTTCAGCTACACCATTCTGTTGTGGTGTATAGGGACAACTCGTTTGATGCAAGATTCCATGAGTGGATAGGTGTTGCTTGAATGCATTGCCAGTGTACTCTCCTCCATTATCAGACCTGAAAATCTTAATCTTGGCATGATATTGGTTAGTCACATAAGCTTGAAATTTTTTAAATGCATCAAGCACCCTATCTTTGGTTGGAATGAGTGTTAGCCAGGTGTATTTGGATTTTTCATCAATAAAAGAGACATAATACTTATGAGAATCTCTAGACAAGCAAGGAGCAGTCCAAACATCAGAATGAATAAGATCAAAACATTTCTCATAAACAGTAGAAGAGTTTGGAAAGACAGTTTTACAATGCTTGCCTAAAATACAAGCTTCACAATCATTATTCTCAAAAGAAACACCTGGCAACATCAGTTTAAAAGCCTTATTATGAGGGTGTCCTAGTCTAGCATGCCACAATGCATTTTTACTCAAACCAGAAGCAGAAATAGTAGTAAACGAGCAGCTATAATTTGAAACAGGAGCAAGATCTTCAAGCAAATACAAGTCACCCTTGGTTACTCCTTTCCCAATCATCTTGCTGCTTTTAATATCCTGAAACTTCACATCATCAGGGCTAAAGATAACATTACATTGCAAATCAGTAGCACATCTCTTAACAGATAAAAGATTTGAAGCAAAATCAGGCATATAAAGAGCTTGAGACTCTTTATCAAACAGCTTGACTTCCTATTCCTTTAATAGGAATCCTATCACCATTAGCAATCATCACATGACCAGAATGAGGGAGAATGTTCTTAATCAACTTAGTGTCACTTATCATGTGATGAGATGCACCAGAATCAACTATCAATGGCTTTGATGCACAAGATTTAGCAATGAGAGCAAGGATGCTAGAAGGCTTGAAAGAATGAGTATGATCAGTCCTAGCAAGACTAGCAATACTAGAAACAATGCTATCAATGCTACTCATTTCCACAAGATTATCTACCATCCTAGCACCAAAAGAATAACCAAATTCATTACCAAAGTTACCATGATCCTTGAAGTGTTTTATGATTGCATCAAGGTCGGATTTCTTGATGTAATCATCACAAGGGTTGCTGCGGATAGTAGGAGGACCAGAATAGGCCACCAGGGACTTGCCATCACCACCAGTATCCTGCATAGCCACTTCCTTACCCTTGCTAGTACCAGCTCCACTCGATCCTCCACTTGAGCTCTCGGACATGTGAGCCCTTGCTTCCTTGTCCTTCATGAACTTAGCTGGCTTCAGGTGCGGATGGAGTATCCAGCAGCTACTCTTCTTATGCCCATGCTTCTTACAGTGATCACAATTGCCATTGAACTTCTCATACTTCCCTTGTACTGCCTTGTTAGCTTGGTAACCCTCTCCTGGTTCATCTTGACTCGCTTGGTTAGCAAGTGACATCTCTCCCTTCTTCCCAAATAGTCCAATAGAGCCTTGCTCTTTTTGAATCCGGGAACACACTTCCTCAAGGTCTGGCAGATCATCTTCTCTTAGCAACTTCAGTATCAAACCATTGTATGCCGGGTTCAGAGTGAGAAGCAAACCAAAGACCTTGTCTTGCTCTCTTCTCTTGTTGAGCTCATCAGCATCTAGAGTACTTGGTCTCAACATTTCCAGCTCGGACCAGAGTGATCTGAACCTTCCCAAGTGTTTAGTGAACTCCATATCCTCTTGTACAAGCAGATTGATAACTTGCTTGATCTCAAACACTCGGCTTAGGTTTGATGTGTTGCCATACACCTTCTTCAGGGTATCCAACAGCTCCTTGGCTGTTTCACAGTAGCTATATGCTTCCAGTATAGCTGGCTCAAGTGATGCATGGAGAACTGACATCACCAACATGTCTTCTTGTTCCCACTTCTCAAGCGCATCACTTGAGGTTTCTTCTCCCTCTTTTCCTTGAGTAAGAAGCTTTGGAGGATCTCCTGGTATGATATGCTTCCAGAGACCCTTGCATCCAACTGTGGTTCTCACCATCCGAGACCACACCAAGTAGTTGCTTCCCTTGAAGCAAACCGCAACCTTCATATTGTTGTATCCACCACCTTCCATCTTGAAAGCCGACACCTTTAGACTTCAACTAATACTTCCTGAGCTTGTAATCACCTGAAACAATACTCAACAATCCCAGACTTGTACTCACAACTCCACACACGAGAGAAATGAACAAGCTTTCAAGTTACCCGCAAGAATACAACACAAGAACACTAGTTTCTCTTTGGATCTTCACTAAGGAATCACCAAAGAGCTCAAAGATCTTAGAGTCTATCCGCGAATCTGACTGAAAACACTACCTTTCCTTGGATCTTCACTAAGGAATCATCAAAGAAACTAAAAGTGTTTAACAAGTAACCGCAAGAACACACCAAGAACACAAACCTCTCTTTGGATCTTCACTAGAAATCACCAAAGAGTCTTCTCGAACTCAGATTGTCTTCAACCTGGCTCTGATACCATATTATTTTTAGTAATCTGAGTAGTTATGAAGGGTTGAAAGAGATTAAGAGACTAAGAGAATCAGAGATTGGTGAAATAGATTTCCAGATGTAATAGTGTATAGTAAACTCGAGACTGAGAGAGAAAGAGACTCAAGAATTGCTTAGATTAATAATGAGAGAGTGTTTACAAATATATATGGAGAGGTTAACAAGGGTTTGCGACAAGGATAAGAAGTCTAAGCACTATTCTAAGCATGTGGAGTCAAGACTAGTTTAAGCGCCTCTTTTGAATACTTGGACCATATGCTTCACATGCTTGATACCTTTAGCATCTTGACCAGATGCTCTTTGCCTTTCCAGCCTTGTCCAGCATGTCATGGCGAGTCTCAACCTGATCTTTAAACGGTCACAAGCTTCCTCTCTTAACCCTCCTTTTGGTTAAGAGTATCCGACATCCTTTTCACCTCTTCTCTTCTCCATTTACCTCAGTAACTTCTTTTCACCACAGTAACTAAAAGTTACTGTAATAGTAACTTCCAAATAGTAACTCAAGATCATTCTTCTCCTCTTCTCTCCATGTTAACCTCCTTTCTCAACACTTCATCTCAACAGAGTGGAAAACTGCTTTCAAGACTAAGCATGGCGATTTTTGAAGGACTTCAGCACTATAGCAGCTCCACTGACTGAGATCATCAAGAAAGATGTAGGATTCAAGTGGGGAGAAGCACAAGAAACCTCCTTTCAAACCCTCAAAAGAAGCTTACTAACTCTCCTCTCCTTATACTTCCTGACTTCTCTAAAACATTTGAAATTGAATGTGATGCCTCAGGAATTTGTATTGGTGCTGTGTTGATGCAGGATAGAAGGCCCATTGCATACTTCAGTGATAAACTAAGTGGAGCTACTCTCAACTATGCCACTTATGACATAGAACTATACGCCTTGGTGAGAGCTCTACAGACTTGGCAGCATTATCAATGGCCAAAGGAGTTTGTCATTCACACCGACCATGAGTCTCTCAAGTATCTCAAGGGGCAAAGCAAACTCAGCAAGAGACACACCAGATGGGTATAATTCATTGAAACCTTTCCTTATGTGATCAAATACAAACAAGGTAAGGAAAATATAGTTGCTGATGCACTATCCAGAAGGTATACTCTCTTGAATACTCTTGATGCTAAGTTGCTAGGATTTGAACAACTTAAGGATATGTATGCAACTGATTCTGACTTTCAGGAAGCTTATCAATCGTGTGAGAAATATGCTGCAAGGCATTACTTTAGGCAGGATGGATTCTTATTCTATGATAATAGACTGTGTGTGCCTAACTGTTCTTTAAGAGATTTGTTTGTCAGGGAATCCCATGGAGGAAGCTTAATGGGACATTTTGGTATTGCCAAGACTCTTAAGGTTTTGCAGGATCACTTCTTGGCCACACATGAAACGAGATGTTGAGAGAATATGTGGTATTGACATGAAGACATAAAAACAACAAGAGAAGAAGATTCATGTATTCCAGAGTCATTTCAAGTATGAGCAAACTTAGGGCACAAGTCTCTGTCCGTACAAGTCTTGGAGTTCAAGTTATGCTATCTAACCTAGAGTGACTTGGAAGGCAAGAAGAAAATGAGATAAACTCGCCAAGGAGTGAAGAAGACCGTTGGCGAGTTGGTAGAGAGGAGGCAAGTGGCTGGTTTGAATATATTAAAAGTCACATGTGCATCCAAAGGAGCAAGAGACCGTTTAGGAAGGGTCACTATCATCGACCAGACTCTGCTCCAATCTCATTAGATTAATCTTATTCTCTTTGTCTTGATTTGTCTTTAAATATACATTGTATTGTTACCAAATGAATCAAGGAAATAGTTCTCCTTCTCTCTCTCTTTACAAATCGTCACATTCTCTCTCTCTCTCACTCTCTCTCTTGTTCTTGAACTTCATCACTCTGTTCTTAAGATTTCTAACATGGTATCAGAGCTATAAGCTCCTGATTACCTTTCTCTTCCGCAACATCACTCTGTTTACTCTTCAGATTTCTTTTATCCAGTGGATAATAAATCTGTGTTCTTGAGTGTTCTTGAGTGTTCTTGAATTTTTTCTTCACTATCTGAGTTGTGCTCACTCTGTTCTGTCCCTATATTTACTACTTGAGAGTTTATCTATTCTGGATTTGATTCTTTTCAGTTCTAGAATTTATTTTTCTCAAACCCAGCCTTGAAATTTCAAATATTTCTTGGCGCCAAGCTTGAAGGATGGAGAGCTACAACCATGTGAAGATTCCAGTTACACTTAAGGGACCAGGAAACTACATTACCTGGTCTAGGATGACCATGACAGCCCTTGGAGGAAGAGGACTTTGGCAGCATGTGACTTCAAGCTCAGCTCCAAAGCAAACCACCCAAGGAGAAGATGGCAAGGAGATTGTAGTGGTAGAAGAAGGCAAATGGGCTCAGGAAGATCTCATGGTGCTGTCTATCTTGCATAGCTCTCTTGATGGTCCACTTATGGACACCTACTGTCACTGCACAACTCCAAAACAGTTGTGGGACACTTTGCAAAGGGTTTATGGCAACACTTCAAACCTCACCAGAATCTATGAAGTGAAGAGAGCCATCAACAACTTGCAGCAAGAAGAAGGGGACTTCACCAAGCATCTTGGGAAGTATAGTCAGCTCTGGTCTGAGCTAGAGATGATAAGACCAGGCACCAATGACCCTGAAGTGATTGAGGCTAGGCGTGAGCAAGACAAAGTCTTTGGACTACTTCTCACACTCAGCCCAAGTCTCACTGATGTGGTTAGGCACATACTAAGGGATAAGGAGCTCCCAAGCTATGATGAAGTGTGTGCTCAACTACAAAAGGAGATAGGCTCAGATGGACTCTTTGGTGGTGGAAAAGGAGAGTTATCTATGGTACACAAGGCTGAGAAGATGGAGAGTGTAGCAGCTAACAAGGCTTACTATAAACCAAGAGGAGGAGGAGATAAGGCAGTGTCTTGTGAGCATTGCAAGAAGAGTGGACACTCCAAGACCAACTGCTGGATCCTCCACCCCCATCTCAGGCCTACCTCAGCTAACAAGTACAGCCAGGCCAGAGCACATGAAGCAAGAGCTCAAGAGCATCCAGCATCAAGCTCCATGCGCATGGGAGATGATGGGAGAGCCTTGATCTCTACTACTCACACTGGAGGCTCCACTTCACACGCCATGTCTCATCCACCACCTGAGGATGCTTTCATCAGGAAGTCAGACATTGAGGCCTTGATCAAAACCCTCAATGCAAACTCTGGTAACCAAAGTATTAATGCTTTAAATTCTATGCACAATGCTTCTCATACTGCTAGGCCTTTAATCATTGATTCAGGAGCCTCTCATCATATGATTAGGGATGCTAGACTGATTAGTGATATTAAACCAGCTCTAGGCAGTGTTGTGATTGCAAATGGTGATAGAATTCCAATTGAGGGAGTAGGAAATCTGAACTTGTTTAACAAAGAATCTCAAGCTTTTTATATGCCTGCCTTCACATCAAATTTATTATCTGTTAAAAGAGCTACTAATGACCAGAATTGCAATGTTATTTTTCAGTCCTAATGATGTTTGTTTTCAGGACATTAAGACCAGTAAGATGCTGGGAAAAGGTGTGAGCAAGGGAGAGCTTTACTTGCTTGAAGATACCAATCTATCAGATTTATCTACTGCTTTTAATTCTGTTTTAGCTAGTAATGTGTTATGGCATGCTAGATTAGGCCATCCTCACTCTAGAGCTTTAAGCTTATTGTTACCTAATTTATCTTTTCAGAATGAATCTTGTGAGGCTTGTATTCTTGGCAAACATTGCAAATCTGTTTTTCCTCAATCTATGACAGTTTATGAAAATTGTTTTGATCTAGTGCATTCTGATGTGTGGACTGCCCCTTGTGCATCTAGAGAAAACCATAAATATTTTGTGACATTCATAGATGAGAAATCAAAATACACTTGGCTCACACTGATTAAAAGCAAAGATAGAGTTTTAGAAGCTTTTATTAACTTCCAAAACTATGTAACTAACCATTTCAATTCCAAGATCAAAATATTTAGGTCTGATAATGGTGGGGAGTATACTAGCAATGTCTTTAAACAACACCTAGCCAAGCATGGTATCATTCATCAAACAAGCTGCCCATACACACCACAACAAAATGGAGTTGCTGAGAGGAAGAATAGACATCTTATGGAGGTTGCAAGGAGCATGATGTTTCATACAAATGTTCCAAAGAGGTTTTGGGGATATGCTGTGATCACAGCTTGCTATCTGATCAACAGGATTCCCACCAAAGTTCTCAAAGATGTCTCTCCCTTTCAGGTATTAAACAAGATCACACCTCCATTAGATCACTTGCGTGTGTTTGGTTGTGTGTGCTATGTCTTGACACCAGGAGAACAGAGAAATAAGCTGGAAGCCAAGAGTGTCAAGGGAATGTTCATAGGCTATACTCACACACAGAAAGGGTACAAGTGCTATATTCCAGATTCAAGAAGAGTTATGGTCTCAAGGGATGTCAAGTTTGTGTAATCAAAGGGGTACTATGATGAGAAGAGCTGGGAAAACCTTAGGGATCTCTCACAAGGACCATCTGATAGAGCAAACAACCTGAGAACCATTATGGAGAGTTTGGGAATCAGCCTACCCCCAAGTAGTGTGGCGCCAGTACCAGCACCATCAGCATCTCCACCAGTTGCTGCCCATGATGACGAATCAGAACCAGCACCAGTTGTGGAGCCAGTCCATCTTGATCCTGAGGGAGGCAGTGAGCATGAATCAACACCAGCAAATGATTCAGCATCAACACATGATCAAGATGGAGCAGAATCTGATGGTGATCAAGTTCAGGAAGAAGCAGTGGTAGAAGAGCAGATTCAACCATTGAGAAGAAGTACTAGGGTGAGGAAGGATCCATCAAACTGGACCAGTACTAGAGTGTACTTCAACTCCAATACAGTGGCTCATCCTACTCAAGCAGTCTGCTCCTTGGCATACTTTCCAGAAGAACATGTGGCGTTTATCACTCACCTAGATGAAGCTTACATACCAAAGACCTATGAGGAAGCAATGGCACTGGATGAGTGGAGAAAATCAGTGGGAGATGAGATAGGAGCTATGATCAAGAATGATACATGGTTTGAAACTCAACTTCCAAAAGGCAAGAAGGCAGTAACAAGTCGCCTACTCTTCACTATCAAGTACAAAGCAAATGGACAACCAGAAAGGAAGAAGACAAGGCTGGTTGCAAGAGGGTACACTCAAGTCTATGGAGAAGACTATTTGGATACATTTGCACCAGTGGCTAAGCTTCACACCATAAGAGTTGTTCTCTCCTTGGCTGTTAACTTGGAATGGGATCTCTGGAAAATGGATGTCAAGAATGCATTTCTTCAAGGAGAATTGGAAGATGAAGTCTACATGAGACCACCACCAGGAATGGAAGACATGGTCAAACCAGGAAATGTACTTAGATTGAAGAAGGCAATCTATGGATTGAAGCAATCACCAAGAGCCTGGTATCACAAGCTTAGCACAACCCTTAATGGAAGAGGGTTTGTGAAATCAGAATCTGACCATACTCTCTTCACTCTCACCAGCAAGCAAGGCATTGTTGTAATCCTCATCTATGTTGATGATATTATCATCACTGGCAGCAACAAGGAAGGTATAATTTCAACTAAAGCTTTTCTTAAATCCTCATTTGATATTAAAGATTTGGGAGAGCTTAAGTACTTCCTTGGGGTAGAAATATGCCGCTCTAAAGAGGGGCTATTCTTATGCCAAAGGAAGTACACACTTGATCTTTTAAATGAGGCAGGAGAGCTTGGTGGAAGAGTAGCCAAGACACCACTTGAAGAGGGTTACAAGATATTGCGTGAGGGGGAGTTTGAAGATACACCATTTGGAGACTTCAAACTCTATAGAAGAATGGTGGGGAAGCTGATCTATCTCACCATCACAGGACCAGACATTTGCTTTGCTGTCAACCAAGTGAGCCAGCATATGCAAGCACCAAAGGTTCACCATTGGAACATGGTGGAGAGGATCTTGAGATACCTAAGGGAGGCTCCTGGTCAAGGTGTTTGGATGGCTTGCAACAAGAGCACAGAGATTGTAGGGTATTGTGATGCAGATTGGGCTGGTGATAGAGTGGACAGGAGGTCTACTACTGGCTATTGCACCTTCATAGGAGGCAATTTGGTTACTTGGAAGAGCAAGAAGCAGAAGGTGGTATCATGTTCAAGTGCTGAGGCAGAATATAGAGCCATGAGGAAGCTGACTAATGAGCTGATTTGGATCAGGAACCTGCTGAGAGACTTGGGCATTGAAACAACAACACCAATCACCATGCACTGTGATAACCAGGCAGCCATTCATATAGCTTCAAACTCAGTGTTTCATGAGAGGACAAAGCATATTGAAGTGGATTGTCACAAGGTTAGACAAGCAGTGGAGCAGAAGATTATCCTACCTTGCTACACTAGAAGTGAAGATCAGTTAGCAGACATCTTCACCAAGGGAGCAAGCACCAAGGTCTGTGAGTCCATTCATCCAAGATTGGGACTCATAGACTTGGACAGATCATGATCCCCTTAAGCCATGAAGCATCTACTCTTTTTCCTCTTGTGTGTTTTTGTCCCATTGGGTTTTTCACACAAAAGGTTTTAATGAGGGATGTCTTCATGGGTTCCAAGCTTCACCATACCTTATGGTAAAGCTTGAGGGGGAGTATTGACACGAAGACATAAAAACAACAAGAGAAGAAGATTCATGTATTCCGGAGTCATTTCAAGTATGAGCAAACTTAGGGCACAAGTCTCTGTCCGTACAAGTCTTGGAGTTCAAGTTATGCTATCTAACCTAGAGTGACTTGGAAGGCAAGAAGAAAATGAGATAAACTCGCCAAGGAGTGAAGAAGACCGTTGGCGAGTTGGTAGAGAGGAGGCAAGTGGCTGGTTTGAATATATTAAAAGTCACATGTGCATCAAAAGGAGCAAGAGACCGTTTAGGAAGGGTCACTATCATCGACCAGACTCTGCTCCAATCTCATTAGATTAATCTTATTCTCTTTGTCTTGATTTGTCTTTAAATATACATTGTATTGTTACCAAATGAATCAAGGAAATAGTTCTCCTTCTCTCTCTCTTTACAAATCGTCACATTCTCTCTCTCTCTCACTCTCTCTCTTGTTCTTGAACTTCATCACTCTGTTCTTAAGATTTCTAACATGTGGAAGGTGTGCAACTTGCAAAGCAGCCAAGTCAAAGATCCAACCCCACGGTTTGTATACTCCTTTACCTATTCCTACTCACCCTTGGAATGATATATCTATGGACTTTGTTGTCGGATTGCCAAGGACCAAAACAGGTAAGGATTCTATCTTTGTGGTTGTGGATAGATTTTCTAAAATGGCACATTTCATTGCTTGTCATAAGACTGATGATGCTTTACATGTTGCAAACATGTTCTTTAAAGAGATTGTGCGCATTCATGGCATGCCTAGGACTATAGTTTCTGATAGAGATACTAAGTTTCTTAGTTATTTTTGGAAGACTCTGTGGTCTAAGCTAGGTACTAAACTGTTGTTTTCTACTACATGTCATCCACAAACTGATGGACAGACTGAGGTAATTAATAGAACTCTTGGAACTCTCTTGCGTGCATACATTAAAAAGAATCTGAAATCATGGGAAGAATACTTGCCTCACTGTGAATTTGCTTATAATCATGCTCAACACTCTGCATCTAAGTATTCTCCATTTGAAATTGTTTATGGGTTCAATCCCATCTCTCCTTTGGATCTTATGCATTTACCTGAGTGTGCTAGGGGCAGTATGGATGGGAAAAAGAAAGCAGAGATGGTGCAGCAGATTCATGAGAAGGCTAGAAGGAACATTATTGAGAAGACAAAGCAGGACACTAAAAGAGCAAACAAGGGCAGGCGTGAGATGATCTTTGAAGTAGGTGACATGGTGTGGGTTCACTTGCGCAAGGAGAGGTTTCCCAAAGAAAGAAAGTCTAAACTGATGCCGAGGATAGATGGTCCTTTTGAGATCATCCAGAAAATCAATGACAATGCTTACAAGCTTGATCTTCAAGGTAAGTATGATATAAGCAATAGTTTCAATGTTACTGACTTGATCTCTTTTGTTGCAGATGAGCCAGATTTGAGGACAAATCCTTTTCAAGAGGGAGGGGATGATATGATCATGAACTAGTCAAGCAAAGAAGACAAGGAGACCATGGAGGAACCAGCTGATGAAGATGCTCTTACCATGCCTAAGGGTCCCATGACTCGAGCCAGAAGCAAGCAACTCAAAGAAGCCATTGGAGGACTACTTAAGACATCCATGAAGCAAGAAGAAAGTCTTGGAAGAAGCTTGATCAACCAAGACACACTTACTACCATCCAAGCCATCTCAGCTCCAAGATAGACATCAAGTGAGCAAGTAACATATGTGTGCTCTTTTTCCCTATCTTTGGTTTTGTCCCACTGGGTTTTCCAAAGATAGGTTTTTAACGAGGCCATATGTTGCTTTCCTATCACTCACTTGATGATCTCGGTTCAAGACTACAATAAGACTCTTTTATAATTTATCCTATGTTTTATTTTTAGACTATGGTTTTGTTATTTGATACATTTCAAGACTAAGGAGTATGTTCCTTACTCTCTCTATATATATGTGTCTCGAAACCCTAATGAAGTTATCCAACCTTTTATTTTATTCTCTTGTTCTCTCTGTCGGCTGCGAGTTCCTTGTAGTCTGAGTGTTCTTGAGTCTTTTGTTAGTGAGTCATATCTAACAAAACCCATAAGAGTGATTATCAAGGTGTGTCATATCCGAGATCATCACTTAGGAGTATCAAGAGATCATACATCCCACTTGTGTCACCATTCGATCCACCACCTTGAAGAAGATTGAGTCCCTGATTCTCTACTTGCAAGGATCTATCCCATTTCTATCCAGAGAAGCATCCTAGGAGTGTATTAATATCCCACCTTCTATCCAGATGATTCCAGATTAGCCTGTTCGGACAAATACCATTATCTTCATGATTCTTATCAAACCAGGATGAACCACGATCTAAGAAGCTTGATTGGGAACCACTAATCAGTGGAGAATAACTAGGAAGTTGAATAAAGCTCATAGGAGTTGTGAGGAAGAAGATATCCCACTTTCTATCCAGATGATTCCAGATTAGCCTGTTCGGACAGATGGCAATATCTTCATGATTCTTATCAAACCAGGATGAACCACGATCTAAGAGGCTTTATTTGGAACCACTAATCAGTGGAGAATAACCACGAAGTTGAACCACGATCTAAGTTGAACCACGATCTAAGAGGCAATATCTTCATGATTCTTATCAAACCAGGATGAACCACGATCTAAAAGGCTTTATTTGGAACCACTATTCAGTGGAGAATAACCAGGAAGTTGAATAAATCTCATAAGTGTTGTGAGCAAGAAGATATCCAACCTTCTATCCAGATGATTCCAGATTAGCCTGTTCGGACATATGCCATTATCTTCATGATTCTTATCAAACCAGAATGAACCACGATATAAGAAGCTTTATTTGGAACCACTAATCAGTGGAGAATAACCAGGAAGTTGAATAAATCTCATAAGTGTTGTGAGCAAGAAGATATCCCACCTTCTATCCAGATGATTCCAGATTAGCCTGTTCGGACATATGCCATTATCTTCATGATTCTTATCAAACCAGGATGAACCACGATCTAAGAAGCTTTATTTGGAACCACTAATCAGTGGAGAATAACCAGGAAGTTGAATAAATCTCATAGGAGTTGTGATTAAGAAGATATCCCACTTTCTATCCAGATGATTCCAGATTAGCCTGTTCGGACATATGGTAATATCTTCATGATTCTTATCAAACCAGGATGAACAAATATATAAGAAGATTGATTGGGAACAACTAATCAGTGGAGAATAACCAGGAAGTTGAATAAATCTCATAGGAGTTGTGAGTAAGAAGATATCCCACCTTCTGTCCAGATGATTCCAGATTAGCCTGTTCGGACATATACCATTATCTTCATGATTCTTATCAAACCAGGATGAACCACTATCTAAGAAGCTTGATTGGGAACCACTAATCAGGGGAGAATAACCAGGAAGTTGAATAAATCTCATAAGTATTGTGAGCAAGAAGATATCCCACCTTCTATCCAGATGATTCCAGATTAGCCTGTTCGGACATATGCCATTATCTTCATGATTCTTATCAAACCAGGATGAACCACGATCTAAGAAGCTTTATTTGGAACCCCTAATCAGTGGAGAATAACCAGGAAGTTGAATAAATCTCATAAGTGTTGTGAGCAAGAAGATATCCCACCTTCTATCCAGATGATTCCAGATTAGCCTGTTCGGACATATGCCATTATCTTCATGATTCTTATCAAACAAGGATGAACCACTATCTAAGTAGTTTTATTTGGAACCACTAATCAGTGCAGAATAACCAGGAAGTTGAATAAATCTCATAGGAGTTGTGAGTAAGAAGATATCCCACTTTCTATCCAGATGATTCCAGATTAGCCTGTTCGGACATATGGAAATATCTTCATGATTCTTATCAAACCAGGATGAACCACGATCTAAGAAGCTTTATTTGGAACCACTAATCAGTGGAGAATAACCAGGAAGTTGAATAAATCTCATAGGAGTTGTGATTAAGAAGATATCCCACTTTCTATCCAGATGATTCCAGATTAGCCTGTTCGGACATATGGCAATATCTTCATGATTCTTATCAAACCAGGATGAACCAATATATAAGAAGCTTGATTGGGAACAACTAATCAGTGGAGAATATACAGGAAGTTGAATAAATCTCATAGGAGTTGTGAGTAAGAAGATATCCCACTTTCTATCCAGATGATTCCGGATTAGCCTGTTCGGACATATGCCATTATCTTCATGATTCTTATCAAACCAGGATGAACCACTATCTAAGTAGTTTTATTTGGAACCACTAATCAGTGCAGAATAACCAGGAAGTTGAATAAATCTCATAGGAGTTGTGAGTAAGAAGATATCCCACTTTCTATCCAGATGATTCCAGATTAGCCTGTTCGGACATATGGCAATATCTTCATGATTCTTATCAAACCAGGATGAACCAATATATAAGAAGCTTGGTTGGGAAACACTAATCAGTGGAGAATAACCAGGAAGTTTAATAAATCTCATAGGAGTTGTGAGTAAGAAGATATCCCACCTTCTATCCAGATGATTCCAGATTAGCCTGTTCGGACATATACCGTTATCTTCATGATTCTTATCAAACCAGGATGAACCACTATCTGAGAAGCTTGATTGGGAACCACTAATCAGTGGAGAATAACTAGGAAGTTAAATAAAGCTCATAGGAGTTGTGAGTAAGAAGATATCCCACATTCTATCCAGATGATTCCAGATTAGCATGTTCGGACAGATGGCAATATCTTCATGATTCTTATCAAACAAGGATGAACCACGATCTAAGAAGCTTTATTTGGAACCACTAATCAGTGGAAAATAACCACGAAGTTGAATAAATCTCATAAGTGTTGTGAGCAAGAAGTACCCCACCTTCTATCCAGATGATTCCAGATTAGCCTGTTCGGACATATGCCATTATCTTCATGATTCTTATCAAACCAGGAAGAAACACTATCTAACTAGTTTTATTTGGAACCACTAATCAGTGAAGAATAACCAGGAAGTTGAATAAATCTCATAGGAGTTGTGAGTAAGAAGATATCCCACTTTCTATCCAGGTGATTCCAGATTATCCTGTTCGGACATATGAAAATATCTTCATGATTCTTATCAAACAAGGATGAACCACGATCTAAGAAGCTTTATTTGGAACCACTAATCAGTGGAGAATAACCAGGAAGTTGAATAAATCTCATAGGAGTTGTGATTAAGAAGATATCCCACTTTCTATCCAGATGATTCCAGATTAGCCTGTTCGGACATATGGCAATATCTTCATGATTCTTATTAAACCAGGATGAACCAATATATAAGAAGCTTGATTGGGAACAACTAATCAGTGGAGAATAACCAGGAAGTTGAATAAATCTCATAGGAGTTGTGAGTAAGAAGATATCCCACTTTCTATCCAGATGATTCCAGATTAGCCTGTTCAGACATATGGCAATATCTTAATGATTCTTATCAAACCAGGATGAACCACGATCTAAGAAGCTTTATTTGGAACCACTAATCAGGGGAGAATAACCAGGAAGTTGAATAAATCTCATAAGTGTTGTGAGCAAGAAGATATCCCACCTTCTATCCAGATGATTCCAGATTAGCCTGTTCGGACATATGCCATTATCTTCATGATTCTTATCAAACCAGGATGAACCACGATCTAAGAAGCTTTATTTGGAACCCCTAATCAGTGGAGAATAACCAGGAAGTTGAATAAATCTCATAAGTGTTGTGAGCAAGAAGATATCCCACCTTCTATCCAGATGATTCCAGATTAGCCTGTTCGGACATATGTCATTATCTTCATGATTCTTATCAAACAAGGATGAACCACGATCTAAGAAGCTTTATTTGGAACCACTAATCAGTGGAGAATAACCAGGAAGTTGAATAAATCTCATAGGAGTTGTGATTAAGAAGATATCCCACTTTCTATCCAGATGATTCCAGATTAGCCTGTTCGGACATATGGCAATATCTTCATGATTCTTATCAAACTAGGATGAACCACGATCTAAGAAGCTTTATTTGGAACCACTAATCAATGGAGAATAACCACGAAGTTGAATAAATGTCATAAGTGTTGTGAGCAAGAAGATATCCCACCTTCTATCCAGATGATTCCAGATTAGCCTGTTCGGACATATGCCATTATCTTCATGATTCTTATCAAACCAGGATGAACCACTATCTAAGTAGTTTTATTTGGAACCACTAATCAGTGCAGAATAACCAGGAAGTTGAATAAATCTCATAGGAGTTGTGAGTAAGAAGATATCCCACTTTCTATCCAGATGATTCCAGATTAGCCTGTTCGGACATATGGAAATATCTTCATGATTCTTATCAAACCAGGATGAACCACGATCTAAGAAGCTTTATTTAGAACCACTAGTCAGTGGAGAATAACCAGGAAGTTGAATAAATCTCATAGGAGTTGTGATTAAGAAGATATCCCACTTTCTATCCAGATGATTCCAGATTAGCATGTTCGGACATATGGCAATATCTTCATGATTCTTATCAAACTAGGATGAACCATGATCTAAGAAGCTTTATTTGGAACCACTAATCAATGGAGAATAACCACGAAGTTGAATAAATCTCATAAGTGTTTTGAGCAAGAAGATATCCCACCTTCTATCCAGATGATTCCAGATTAGCCTGTTCGGACATATGCCATTATCTTCATGATTCTTATCAAACCAGGATGAACCACGATCTAAGAAGCTTTATTTGGAACCCCTAATCAGTGGAGAATAACCAGGAAGTTGAATAAATCTCATAAGTGTTGTGAGCAAGAAGATATCCCACCTTCTATCCAGATGATTCCAGATTAGCCTGTTCGGACATATGCCATTATCTTCATGATTCATATCAAACAAGGATGAACCACGATCTAAGAAGCTTTATTTGGAACCACTAATCAGTGGAGAATAACCAGGAAGTTGAATAAATCTCATAGGAGTTGTGATTAAGAAGATATCCCACTTTCTATCCAGATGATTCCAGATTAGCCTGTTCGGACATATGGCAATATCTTCATGATTCTTATCAAACTAGGATGAACCACGATCTAAGAAGCTTTATTTGGAACCACTAATCAGTGGAGAATAACCACGAAGTTGAATAAATCTCATAAGTGTTGTGAGCAAGAAGATATCCCACCTTCTATCCAGATGATTCCAGATTAGCCTGTTCGGACATATGCCATTATCTTCATGATTCTTATCAAACCAGGATGAACCACTATCTAAGTAGTTTTATTTGGAACCACTAATCAGTGCAGAATAACCAGGAAGTTGAATAAATCTCATAGGAGTTGTGAGTAAGAAGATATCCCACTTTCTATCCAGATGATTCCAGATTAGCCTGTTCGGACATATGGAAATATCTTCATGATTCTTATCAAACCAGGATGAACCACGATCTATGAAGCTTTATTTGGAACCACTAATCAGTGGAGAATAACCAGGAAGTTGAATAAATCTCATAGGAGTTGTGATTAAGAAGATATCCCACTTTCTATCCAGATGATTCCAGATTAGCCGGTTCAGACATATGGCAATATCTTCATCATTCTTGTCAAACCAGGATGAACCAATATATAAGAAGCTTGATTGGAACAACTAATCAGTGTAGAATAACCAGGAAGTTGAATAAATCTCTTAGGAGTTGTGAGTAAGAAGATATCCCACTTTCTATCCAGATGATTCCAGATTAGCCTGTTCAGACATATGGCAATATCTTAATGATTCTTATCAAACCAGGATGAACCACGATCTAAGAAGCTTTATTTGGAACCACTAATCAGTGGAGAATAACCAGGAAGTTGAATAAATCTCATAAGTGTTGTGAGCAAGAAGATATCCCACCTTCTATCCAGATGATTCCAGATTAGCATGTTCGGACATAAGCCATTATCTTCATGATTCTTATCAAACCAGGATGAACCACGATCTAAGAAGCTTTATTTGGAACCCTAATCAGTGGAGAATAACCAGGAAGTTGAATAAATATCATAAGTGTTGTGAGCAAGAAGATATCCCACCTTCTATCCAGATGATTCCAGATTAGCCTGTTCGGACATATGCCATTATCTTCATGATTCTTATCAAACAAGGATGAACCACGATCTAAGAAGCTTTATTTGGAACCACTAATCAGTGGAGAATAACCAGGAAGTTGAATAAATCTCATAGGAGTTGTGATTAAGAAGATATCCCACTTTCTATCCAGATGATTCCAGATTAGCCTGTTCGGACATATGGAAATATCTTCATGATTCTTATCAAACCAGGATGAACCACGATCTAAGAAGCTTTATTTAGAACCACTAGTCAGTGGAGAATAACCAGGAAGTTGAATAAATCTCATAGGAGTTGTGATTAAGAAGATATCCCACTTTCTATCCAGATGATTCCAGATTAGCATGTTCGGACATATGGCAATATCTTCATGATTCTTATCAAACTAGGATGAACCATGATCTAAGAAGCTTTATTTGGAACCACTAATCAATGGAGAATAACCACGAAGTTGAATAAATCTCATAAGTGTTTTGAGCAAGAAGATATCCCACCTTCTATCCAGATGATTCCAGATTAGCCTGTTCGGACATATGCCATTATCTTCATGATTCTTATCAAACCAGGATGAACCACGATCTAAGAAGCTTTATTTGGAACCCCTAATCAGTGGAGAATAACCAGGAAGTTGAATAAATCTCATAAGTGTTGTGAGCAAGAAGATATCCCACCTTCTATCCAGATGATTCCAGATTAGCCTGTTCGGACATATGCCATTATCTTCATGATTCATATCAAACAAGGATGAACCACGATCTAAGAAGCTTTATTTGGAACCACTAATCAGTGGAGAATAACCAGGAAGTTGAATAAATCTCATAGGAGTTGTGATTAAGAAGATATCCCACTTTCTATCCAGATGATTCCAGATTAGCCTGTTCGGACATATGGCAATATCTTCATGATTCTTATCAAACTAGGATGAACCACAATCTAAGAAGCTTTATTTGGAACCACTAATCAGTGGAGAATAACCACGAAGTTGAATAAATCTCATAAGTGTTGTGAGCAAGAAGATATCCCACTTTCTATCCAGATGATTCCAGATTAGCCTGTTCAGACATATGGCAATATCTTAATGATTCTTATCAAACCAGGATGAACCACGATCTAAGAAGCTTTATTTGGAACCACTAATCAGTGGAGAATAACCAGGAAGTTGAATAAATATCATAAGTGTTGTGAGCAAGAAGATATCCCACCTTCTATCCAGATGATTCCAGATTAGCATGTTCGGACATAAGCCATTATCTTCATGATTCTTATCAAACCAGGATGAACCACGATCTAAGAAGCTTTATTTGGAACCCTAATCAGTGGAGAATAACCAGGAAGTTGAATAAATATCATAAGTGTTGTGAGCAAGAAGATATCCCACCTTCTATCCAGATGATTCCAGATTAGCCTGTTCGGACATATGCCATTATCTTCATGATTCTTATCAAACAAGGATGAACCACGATCTAAGAAGCTTTATTTGGAACCACTAATCAGTGGAGAATAACCAGGAAGTTGAATAAATCTCATAGGAGTTGTGATTAAGAAGATATCCCACTTTCTATCCAGATGATTCCAGATTAGCCTGTTCGGACATATGGCAATATCTTTATGATTCTTATCAAACCAGGATGAACCAATATATAAGAAGCTTGATTGGGAACAACTAATCAGTGGAGAATAACCAGGAAGTTTAATAAATCTCATAGGAGTTGTGAGTAAGAAGATATCCCACCTTCTATCCAGATGATTCCAGATTAGCCTGTTCGGACATATACCATTATCTTCATGATTCTTATCAAACCAGGATGAACCACTAATCAGTGGAGAATAACCAGGAAGTTGAATAAATCTCATAGGAGTTGTGATTAAGAAGATATCCCACTTTCTATCCAGATGATTCCAGATTAGCCTGTTCGGACATATGGCAATATCTTTATGATTCTTATCAAACCAGGATGAACCAATATATAAGAAGCTTGATTGGGAACAACTAATCAGTGGAGAATAACCAGGAAGTTTAATAAATCTCATAGGAGTTGTGAGTAAGAAGATATCCCACTTTCTATCCAGATGATTCCAGATTAGCCTGTTCAGACATATGGCAATATCTTCATGATTCTTGTCAAACCAGGATGAACCAATATATAAGAAGCTTGATTGGAACAACTAATCAGTGTAGAATAACCAGGAAGTTGAATAAATCTCTTAGGAGTTGTGAGTAAGAAGATATCCCACTTTCTATCCAGATGATTCCAGATTAGCCTGTTCAGACATATGGCAATATCTTAATGATTCTTATCAAACCAGGATGAACCACGATCTAAGAAGCTTTATTTGGAACCACTAATCAGTGGAGAATAACCAGGAAGTTGAATAAATCTCATAAGTGTTGTGAGCAAGAAGATATCCCACCTTCTATCCAGATGATTCCAGATTAGCATGTTCGGACATAAGCCATTATCTTCATGATTCTTATCAAACCAGGATGAACCACGATCTAAGAAGCTTTATTTGGAACCCTAATCAGTGGAGAATAACCAGGAAGTTGAATAAATATCATAAGTGTTGTGAGCAAGAAGATATCCCACCTTCTATCCAGATGATTCCAGATTAGCCTGTTCGGACATATGCCATTATCTTCATGATTCTTATCAAACAAGGATGAACCACGATCTAAGAAGCTTTATTTGGAACCACTAATCAGTGGAGAATAACCAGGAAGTTGAATAAATCTCATAGGAGTTGTGATTAAGAAGATATCCCACTTTCTATCCAGATGATTCCAGATTAGCCTGTTCGGACATATGGAAATATCTTCATGATTCTTATCAAACCAGGATGAACCACGATCTAAGAAGCTTTATTTAGAACCACTAGTCAGTGGAGAATAACCAGGAAGTTGAATAAATCTCATAGGAGTTGTGATTAAGAAGATATCCCACTTTCTATCCAGATGATTCCAGATTAGCATGTTCGGACATATGGCAATATCTTCATGATTCTTATCAAACTAGGATGAACCATGATCTAAGAAGCTTTATTTGGAACCACTAATCAATGGAGAATAACCACGAAGTTGAATAAATCTCATAAGTGTTTTGAGCAAGAAGATATCCCACCTTCTATCCAGATGATTCCAGATTAGCCTGTTCGGACATATGCCATTATCTTCATGATTCTTATCAAACCAGGATGAACCACGATCTAAGAAGCTTTATTTGGAACCCCTAATCAGTGGAGAATAACCAGGAAGTTGAATAAATCTCATAAGTGTTGTGAGCAAGAAGATATCCCACCTTCTATCCAGATGATTCCAGATTAGCCTGTTCGGACATATGCCATTATCTTCATGATTCATATCAAACAAGGATGAACCACGATCTAAGAAGCTTTATTTGGAACCACTAATCAGTGGAGAATAACCAGGAAGTTGAATAAATCTCATAGGAGTTGTGATTAAGAAGATATCCCACTTTCTATCCAGATGATTCCAGATTAGCCTGTTCGGACATATGGCAATATCTTCATGATTCTTATCAAACTAGGATGAACCACGATCTAAGAAGCTTTATTTGGAACCACTAATCAGTGGAGAATAACCACGAAGTTGAATAAATCTCATAAGTGTTGTGAGCAAGAAGATATCCCACTTTCTATCCAGATGATTCCAGATTAGCCTGTTCAGACATATGGCAATATCTTAATGATTCTTATCAAACCAGGATAAACCACGATCTAAGAAGCTTTATTTGGAACCACTAATCAGTGGAGAATAACCAGGAAGTTGAATAAATCTCATAAGTGTTGTGAGCAAGAAGATATCCCACCTTCTATCCAGATGATTCCAGATTAGCATGTTCGGACATAAGCCATTATCTTCATGATTCTTATCAAACCAGGATGAACCACGATCTAAGAAGCTTTATTTGGAACCCTAATCAGTGGAGAATAACCAGGAAGTTGAATAAATATCATAAGTGTTGTGAGCAAGAAGATATCCCACCTTCTATCCAGATGATTCCAGATTAGCCTGTTCGGACATATGCCATTATCTTCATGATTCTTATCAAACAAGGATGAACCACGATCTAAGAAGCTTTATTTGGAACCACTAATCAGTGGAGAATAACCAGGAAGTTGAATAAATCTCATAGGAGTTGTGATTAAGAAGATATCCCACTTTCTATCCAGATGATTCCAGATTAGCCTGTTCGGACATATGGCAATATCTTTATGATTCTTATCAAACCAGGATGAACCAATATATAAGAAGCTTGATTGGGAACAACTAATCAGTGGAGAATAACCAGGAAGTTTAATAAATCTCATAGGAGTTGTGAGTAAGAAGATATCCCACCTTCTATCCAGATGATTCTAGATTAGCCTGTTCGGACATATACCATTATCTTCATGATTCTTATCAAACCAGGATGAACCACTATCTAAGAAGCTTGATTGGGAACCACTAATCAGTGGAGAATAACTAGGAAGTTAAATAAAGCTCATAGGAACTGTGAGTAAGAAGATATCCCACTTTCTATCCAGATGATTCCAGATTAGCCTGTTCAGACATATGGCAATATCTTCATGATTCTTGTCAAACCAGGATGAACCAATATATAAGAAGCTTGATTGGAACAACTAATCAGTGTAGAATAACCAGGAAGTTGAATAAATCTCTTAGGAGTTGTGAGTAAGAAGATATCCCACTTTCTATCCAGATGATTCCAGATTAGCCTGTTCAGACATATGGCAATATCTTAATGATTCTTATCAAACCAGGATGAACCACGATCTAAGAAGCTTTATTTGGAACCACTAATCAGTGGAGAATAACCAGGAAGTTGAATAAATCTCATAAGTGTTGTGAGCAAGAAGATATCCCACCTTCTATCCAGATGATTCCAGATTAGCATGTTCGGACATAAGCCATTATCTTCATGATTCTTATCAAACCAGGATGAACCACGATCTAAGAAGCTTTATTTGGAACCCTAATCAGTGGAGAATAACCAGGAAGTTGAATAAATATCATAAGTGTTGTGAGCAAGAAGATATCCCACCTTCTATCCAGATGATTCCAGATTAGCCTGTTCGGACATATGCCATTATCTTCATGATTCTTATCAAACAAGGATGAACCACGATCTAAGAAGCTTTATTTGGAACCACTAATCAGTGGAGAATAACCAGGAAGTTGAATAAATCTCATAGGAGTTGTGATTAAGAAGATATCCCACTTTCTATCCAGATGATTCCAGATTAGCCTGTTCGGACATATGGAAATATCTTCATGATTCTTATCAAACCAGGATGAACCACGATCTAAGAAGCTTTATTTAGAACCACTAGTCAGTGGAGAATAACCAGGAAGTTGAATAAATCTCATAGGAGTTGTGATTAAGAAGATATCCCACTTTCTATCCAGATGATTCCAGATTAGCATGTTCGGACATATGGCAATATCTTCATGATTCTTATCAAACTAGGATGAACCATGATCTAAGAAGCTTTATTTGGAACCACTAATCAATGGAGAATAACCACGAAGTTGAATAAATCTCATAAGTGTTTTGAGCAAGAAGATATCCCACCTTCTATCCAGATGATTCCAGATTAGCCTGTTCGGACATATGCCATTATCTTCATGATTCTTATCAAACCAGGATGAACCACGATCTAAGAAGCTTTATTTGGAACCCCTAATCAGTGGAGAATAACCAGGAAGTTGAATAAATCTCATAAGTGTTGTGAGCAAGAAGATATCCCACCTTCTATCCAGATGATTCCAGATTAGCCTGTTCGGACATATGCCATTATCTTCATGATTCATATCAAACAAGGATGAACCACGATCTAAGAAGCTTTATTTGGAACCACTAATCAGTGGAGAATAACCAGGAAGTTGAATAAATCTCATAGGAGTTGTGATTAAGAAGATATCCCACTTTCTATCCAGATGATTCCAGATTAGCCTGTTCGGACATATGGCAATATCTTCATGATTCTTATCAAACTAGGATGAACCACGATCTAAGAAGCTTTATTTGGAACCACTAATCAGTGGAGAATAACCACGAAGTTGAATAAATCTCATAAGTGTTGTGAGCAAGAAGATATCCCACTTTCTATCCAGATGATTCCAGATTAGCCTGTTCAGACATATGGCAATATCTTAATGATTCTTATCAAACCAGGATGAACCACGATCTAAGAAGCTTTATTTGGAACCACTAATCAGTGGAGAATAACCAGGAAGTTGAATAAATCTCATAAGTGTTGTGAGCAAGAAGATATCCCACCTTCTATCCAGATGATTCCAGATTAGCATGTTCGGACATAAGCCATTATCTTCATGATTCTTATCAAACCAGGATGAACCACGATCTAAGAAGCTTTATTTGGAACCCTAATCAGTGGAGAATAACCAGGAAGTTGAATAAATATCATAAGTGTTGTGAGCAAGAAGATATCCCACCTTCTATCCAGATGATTCCAGATTAGCCTGTTCGGACATATGCCATTATCTTCATGATTCTTATCAAACAAGGATGAACCACGATCTAAGAAGCTTTATTTGGAACCACTAATCAGTGGAGAATAACCAGGAAGTTGAATAAATCTCATAGGAGTTGTGATTAAGAAGATATCCCACTTTCTATCCAGATGATTCCAGATTAGCCTGTTCGGACATATGGCAATATCTTTATGATTCTTATCAAACCAGGATGAACCAATATATAAGAAGCTTGATTGGGAACAACTAATCAGTGGAGAATAACCAGGAAGTTTAATAAATCTCATAGGAGTTGTGAGTAAGAAGATATCCCACCTTCTATCCAGATGATTCTAGATTAGCCTGTTCGGACATATACCATTATCTTCATGATTCTTATCAAACCAGGATGAACCACTATCTAAGAAGCTTGATTGGGAACCACTAATCAGTGGAGAATAACTAGGAAGTTAAATAAAGCTCATAGGAACTGTGAGTAAGAAGATATCCCACTTTCTATCCAGATGATTCCAGATTAGCCTGTTCGGACAGATGGCAATATCTTCATGATTCTTATCAAACCAGGATGAACCACGATCTAAGAAGCTTTATTTGGAACCACTAATCAGTGGAGAATAACCACGAAGTTGAATAAATCTCATAAGTGTTTTGAGCAAGAAGTATCCCACCTTCTATCCAGATGATTCCAGATTAGCCTGTTCGGACATATGCCATTATCTTCATGATTCTTATCAAACCAGGAAGAACCACTATCTAAGTAGTTTTATTTGGAACCACTAATCAGTGCAGAATAACCAGGAAGTTGAATAAATCTCATAGGAGTTGTGAGTAAGAAGATATCCCACTTTCTATCCAGGTGATTCCAGATTAGCCTGTTCGGACATATGGAAATATCTTCATGATTCTTATCAAACCAGGATGAACCACGATCTAAGAAGCTTTATTTGGAACCACTAATCAGTGGAGAATAACCAGGAAGTTGAATAAATCTCATAGGAGTTGTGATTAAGAAGATATCCCACTTTCTATCCAGATGATTCCAGATTAGCATGTTCAGACATATGGCAATATCTTCATGATTCTTATCAAACCAGGATGAACCAATATATAAGAAGCTTGATTGGGAACAAATAATCAGTGGAGAATAACCAGGAAGTTGAATAAATCTCATAGGAGTTGTGAGTAAGAAGATATCCCACTTTCTATCCAGATGATTCCAGATTAGCCTGTTCAGACATATGACAATATCTTAATGATTCTTATCAAACCAGGATGAACCACGATCTAAGAAGCTTTATTTGAAACCACTAATCAGTGGAGAATAACCAGGAAGTTGAATAAATCTCATAAGTGTTGTGAGCAAGAAGATATCCCACCTTCTATCCAGATGATTCCAGATTAGCATGTTCGGACATATGCCATTATCTTCATGATTCTTATCAAACCAGGATGAACCACGATCTAAGAAGCTTTATTTGGAACCCTAATCAGTGGAGAATAACCAGGAAGTTGAATAAATCTCATAAGTGTTGTGAGCAAGAAGATATCCCACCTTCTATCCAGATGATTCCAGATTAGCCTGTTCGGACATATGCCATTATCTTCATGATTCTTATCAAACAAGGATGAACCACGATCTAAGAAGCTTTATTTGGAACCACTAATCAGTGGAGAATAACCAGGAAGTTGAATAAATCTCATAGGAGTTGTGATTAAGAAGATATCCCACTTTCTATCCAGATGATTCCAGATTAGCCTGTTCGGACATATGGCAATATCTTTATGATTCTTATCAAACCAGGATGAACCAATATATAAGAAGCTTGATTGGGAACAACTAATCAGTGGAGAATAACCAGGAAGTTTAATAAATCTCATAGGAGTTGTGAGTAAGAAGATATCCCACCTTCTATCCAGATGATTCCAGATTAGCCTGTTCGGACATATACCATTATCTTCATGATTCTTATCAAACCAGGATGAACCACTATCTAAGAAGCTTGATTGGGAACCACTAATCAGTGGAGAATAACTAGGAAGTTAAATAAAGCTCATAGGAACTGTGAGTAAGAAGATATCCCACTTTCTATCCAGATGATTCCAGATTAGCCTGTTCGGACAGATGGCAATATCTTCATGATTCTTATCAAACCAGGATGAACCACGATCTAAGAAGCTTTATTTGGAACCACTAATCAGTGGAGAATAACCACGAAGTTGAATAAATCTCATAAGTGTTGTGAGCAAGAAGTATCCCACCTTCTATCAAGATGATTCCAGATTAGCCTGTTCGGACATATGCCATTATCTTCATGATTCTTATCAAACCAGGAAGAACCACTATCTAAGTAGTTTTATTTGGAACCACTAATCAGTGCAGAATAACCAGGAAGTTGAATAAATCTCATAGGAGTTGTGAGTAAGAAGATATCCCACTTTCTATCCAGGTGATTCCAGATTAGCCTGTTCGGACATATGGAAATATCTTCATGATTCTTATCAAACCAGGATGAACCACGATCTAAGAAGCTTTATTTGGAACCACTAATCAGTGGAGAATAACCAGGAAGTTGAATAAATCTCATAGGAGTTGTGATTAAGAAGATATCCCACTTTCTATCCAGATGATTCCAGATTAGCATGTTCAGACATATGGCAATATCTTCATGATTCTTATCAAACCAGGATGAACCAATATATAAGAAGCTTGATTGGGAACAACTAATCAGTGGAGAATAACCAGGAAGTTGAATAAATCTCATAGGAGTTGTGAGTAAGAAGATATCCCACTTTCTATCCAGATGATTCCAGATTAGCCTGTTCAGACATATGACAATATCTTAATGATTCTTATCAAACCAGGATGAACCACGATCTAAGAAGCTTTATTTGAAACCACTAATCAGTGGAGAATAACCAGGAAGTTGAATAAATCTCATAAGTGTTGTGAGCAAGAAGATATCCCACCTTCTATCCAGATGATTCCAGATTAGCCTGTTCGGACATATGCCATTATCTTCATGATTCTTATCAAACCAGGATGAACCACGATCTAAGAAGCTTTATTTGGAACCCTAATCAGTGGAGAATAACCAGGAAGTTGAATAAATCTCATAAGTGTTGTGAGCAAGAAGATATCCCACCTTCTATCCAGATGATTCCAGATTAGCCTGTTCGGACATATGCCATTATCTTCATGATTCTTATCAAACAAGGATGAACCACGATCTAAGAAGCTTTATTTGGAACCACTAATCAGTGGAGAATAACCAGGAAGTTGAATAAATCTCATAGGAGTTGTGATTAAGAAGATATCCCACTTTCTATCCAGATGATTCCAGATTAGCCTGTTCGGACATATGGCAATATCTTCATGATTCTTATCAAACCAGGATGAACCAATATATAAGAAGCTTGATTGGGAACAACTAATCAGTGGAGAATAACCAGGAAGTTTAATAAATCTCATAGGAGTTGTGAGTAAGAAGATATCCCACCTTCTATCCAGATGATTCCAGATTAGCCTGTTCGGACATATACCATTATCTTCATGATTCTTATCAAACCAGGATGAACCACTATCTAAGAAGCTTGATTGGGAACCACTAATCAGTGGAGAATAACTAGGAAGTTAAATAAAGCTCATAGGAGTTGTGAGTAAGAAGATATCCCACTTTCTATCCAGATGATTCCAGATTAGCCTGTTCGGACAGATGGCAATATCTTCATGATTCTTATCAAACCAGGATGAACCACAATCTAAGAAGCTTTATTTGGAACCACTAATCAGTGGAGAATAACCATGAAGTTGAATAAATCTCATAAGTGTTGTGAGCAAGAAGTATCCCACCTTCTATCCAGATGATTCCAGATTAGCCTGTTCGGACATATGCCATTATCTTCATGATTCTTATCAAACCAGGAAGAACCACTATCTAAGTAGTTTTATTTGGAACGACTAATCAATGCAGAATAACCAGGAAGTTGAATAAATCTCATAGGAGTTGTGAGTAAGAAGATATCCCACTTTCTATCCAGGTGATTCCAGATTAGCCTGTTCGGACATATGGAAATATCTTCATGATTCTTATCAAACCAGGATGAACCACGATCTAAGAAGCTTTATTTGGAACCACTAATCAGTGGAGAATAACCAGGAAGTTGAATAAATCTCATAGGAGTTGTGAGTAAGAAGATATCCCACTTTCTATCCAGATGATTCCAGATTAGTCTGTTCGGACATATGGCAATATATTCATGATTCTTATTAAACCAGGATGAACCAATATATAAGAAGCTTGATTGGGAACAACTAATCAGTGGAGAATAACCAGGAAGTTGAATAAATCTCATAGGAGTTGTGAGTAAGAAGATATCCCACTTTCTATCCAGATGATTCCAGATTAGCCTGTTCAGACATATGGCAATATCTTAATGATTCTTATCAAACCAGGATGAACCACGATCTAAGAAGCTTTATTTGGAACCACTAATCAGGGGAGAATAACCAGGAAGTTGAATAAATCTCATAAGTGTTGTGAGCAAGAAGATATCCCACCTTCTATCCAGATGATTCCAGATTAGCCTGTTCGGACATATGCCATTATCTTCATGATTCTTCTCAAACCAGGATGAACCACGATCTAAGAAGCTTTATTTGGAACCCCTAATCAGTGGAGAATAACCAGGAAGTTGAATAAATCTCATAAGTGTTGTGAGCAAGAAGATATCCCACCTTCTATCCAGATGATTCCAGATTAGCCTGTTCGGACATATGCCATTATCTTCATGATTCTTATCAAACCAGGATGAACCACGATCTAAGAAGCTTTATTTGGAACCACTAATCAGTGGAGAATAACTAGGAAGTTGAATAAAGCTCATAGGAGTTGTGAGTAAGAAGATATCCCACTTTCTATCCAGATGATTCCAGATTAGCCTGTTCGGACAGATGGCAATATCTTCATGATTCTTATCAAACCAGGATGAACCACGATCTAAGAAGCTTTATTTGGAACCACTAATCAGTGGAGAATAACCACGAAGTTGAATAAATCTCATAAGTGTTGTGAGCAAGAAGATATCCCACCTTCTATCCAGATGATTCCAGATTAGCCTGTTCGGACATATGCCATTATCTTCATGATTCTTATCAAAACAGGATGAACCACTATCTAAGTAGTTTTATTTGGAACCACTAATCAGTGCAGAATAACCAGGAAGTTGAATAAATCTCATAGGAGTTGTGAGTAAGAAGATATCCCACTTTATATCCAGATGATTCCAGATTAGCCTGTTCGGACATATGGAAATATCTTCATGATTCTTATCAAACCAGGATGAACCACGATCTAAGAAGCTTTATTTGGAACCACTAATCAGTGGAGAATAACCAGGAAGTTGAATAAATCTCATAAGTGTTGTGAGCAAGAAGATATCCCACCTTCTATCCAGATGATTCCAGATTAGCTTGTTCGGACATATGCCATTATCTTCATGATTCTTATCAAACAAGGATGAACCACGATCTAAGAAGCTTTATTTGGAACCACTAATCAGTGGAGAATAACCAGGAAGTTGAATAAATCTCATACGAGTTGTGAGTAAGAAGATATCCCACTTTCTATCCAGATGATTCCAGATTAGCTTGTTCGAACAAATGGCAATATATTCATGATTTTATCAAACCAGGATGAACCACGATCTAAGAAGCTTTATTTGGAACCACTAATCAGTGGAGAATAACCAGGAAGTTGAATAAGTCTCATAAGTGTTGTGAGCAAGAAGATATCCCACCTTCTATCCAGATGATTCCAGATTAGCCTGTTCGGACATATGTCATTGTCTTCATGATTCTTATCAAACCATGATGAACCACGATCTAAGAAGCTTTATTTGGAACAACTAATCAGTGGAGAATAACCAGGAAGTTGAATAAATCTCATAAGTGTTGTGAGCAAGAAGATATCCTACCTTTTATCCAGATGATTCCAGATTAGCCTGTTCAGACATATGCCATTATCTTCATGATTCTTATCAAACCAGGATGAACCACGATCTAAGAAGCTTTATTTGGAACCAATAATCAGTGGAGAATAACCAGGAAGTTGAATAAATATCATAGGAGTTGTGAGCAAGAAGATATCCCACTTTCTATCCAGATGATTCCAGATTAGCATGTTCGGACATATGCCATTATCTTCATGATTCTTATCAAACCAGGATGAACCACGATCTAAGAAGCTTGATTGGGAACCACTAATCAGTGGAGAATAACCAGGAAGTTGAATAAATCTCATAGAAGTTGTGAGTAAGAAGATATCCCACTCTCTATCCAGATGATTCCAGATTAGCCTGTTCGGACATATGGCAATATCTTCATGATTCTTATCAAACCAGGATGAACCACGGTGTAAGAACCTTTATTTGGAACCACTAATCAGTGGAGAATAACCAGGAAGTTGAATAAATCTCATAAGTGTTGTGAGCAAGAAGATATCCCACCTTCTATCCCGATGATTCCAAATTAGCCTGTTCGCACATATGCCATTATCTTCATGATTCTTATCAAACCAGGATGAACCACGATCTAAGAAGCTTTATTTGGAACCACTAATCAGTGGAGAATAACCAGGAAGTTGAATAAATCTCATAAGTGTTGTGAGCAAGAAGATATCCCACCTTCTATCCAGATGATTCCAGATTAGCCTGTTCGGACATATGCTATTATCTTCATGATTCTTATCAAACCAGGATGAACCACGAGATAAGAAGCTTTATTTGGAACCACTAATCAGTGGAGAATAACCAGGAAGTTGAATAAATCTCATAAGTGTTGTGAGCAAGAAGATGTCCCACCTTCTATCCAGATGATTCCAGATTAGCCTGTTCGGACATATGCTATTATCTTCATGATTCTTATCAAACCAGGATGAACCACGAGATAAGAAGCTTTATTTGGAACCACTAATCAGTGGAGAATAACCAGGAAGTTGAATAAATCTCATAAGTGTTGTGAGAAAGAAGATATCCCACCTTCTATCCAGATGATTCCAGATTAGCCTGTTCGGACATATGCCATTATCTTCATGATTCTTATCAAACCAGAATGAACCACGATCTAAGAAGCTTTATTTGGAACCACTAATCAGTGGAGAATAACTAGGAAGTTGAATAAAGCTCATAGGAGTTGTGAGTAAGAAGATATCCCACTTTCTATCCAGATGATTCTAGATTAGCCTGTTCGGACAGATGGCAATATCTTCATGATTCTTATCAAACCAGGATGAACCACGATATAAGAAGCTTTATTTGGAACCACTAATCAGTGGAGAATAACCACGAAGTTGAATAAATCTCATAAGTGTTGTGAGCAAGAAGATATCCCACCTTCTATCCAGATGATTCCAGATTAGCCTGTTCGGACATATGCCATTATCTTCATGATTCTTATCAAACCAGGATGAACCACTACCTAAGTAGTTTTATTTGGAACCACTAATCAGTGCAGAATAACCAGGAAGTTGAATAAATCTCATAGGAGTTGTGAGTAAGAAGATATCACACTTTCTATCCAGATGATTCCAGATTAGCCTGTTCGGACATATGGAAATATCTTCATGATTCTTATCAAACCATGATGAACCACGATCTAAGAAGCTTTATTTGGAACCACTAATCAGTGGAGAATAACCAGGAAGTTGAATAAATCTCATAAGTGTTGTGAGCAAGAAGATATCCCACCTTCTATCCAGATGATTCCAGATTAGCCTGTTCGGACATATGCCATTATCTTCATGATTCTTATCAAACAAGGATGAACCACGATCTAAGAAGCTTTATTTGGAACCACTAATCAGTGGAGAATAACCAGGAAGTTGAATAAATCTCATAGGAGTTGTGAGTAAGAAGATATCCCACTTTCTATCCAGATGATTCCAGATTAGCCTGTTCGAACAAATGGCAATATATTCATGATTTTATCAAACCAGGCGGAACCACGATCTAAGAAGCTTTATTTGGAACCACTAATCAGTGGAGAATAACCAGGAAGTTGAATAAGTCTCATAAGTGTTGTGAGCAAGAAGATATCCCACCTTCTATCCAGATGATTCCAGATTAGCCTGTTCGGACATATGCCATTATCTTCATAATTCTTATCAAACCATGATGAACCACGATCTAAGAAGCTTTATTTGGAACAACTAATCAGTGGAGAATAACCAGGAAGTTGAATAAATCTCATAAGTGTTGTGAGCAAGAAGATATCCTACCTTTTATCCAGATGATTCCAGATTAGCCTGTTCAGACATATGCCATTATCTTCATGATTCTTATCAAACCAGGATGAACCACGATCTAAGAAGCTTTATTTGGAACCAATAATCAGTGGAGAATAACCAGGAAGTTGAATAAATATCATAGGAGTTGTGAGCAAGAAGATATCCCACTTTCTATCCAGATGATTCCAGATTAGCATGTTCGGACATATGCCATTATCTTCATGATTCTTATCAAACCAGGATGAACCACGATCTAAGAAGCTTGATTGGGAACCACTAATCAGTGGAGAATAACCAGGAAGTTGAATAAATCTCATAGGAGTTGTGAGTAAGAAGATATCCCACTCTCTATCCAGATGATTCCAGATTAGCATGTTCGGACATATGGCAATATCTTCATGATTCTTATCAAACCAGGATGAACCACGATGTAAGAAGCTTTATTTGGAACCACTAATCAGTGGAGAATAACCAGGAAGTTGAATAAATCTCATAAGTGTTGTGAGCAAGAAGATATCCCACCTTCTATCCCGATAATTCCAGATTAGCTTGTTCGGACATATGCCATTATCTTCATGATTCTTATCAAACCAGGATGAACCACGATCTAAGAAGCTTTATTTGGAACCACTAATCAGTGGAGAATAACCAGGAAGTTGAATAAATCTCATAGGAGTTGTGAGTAAGAAGATATCCCACTTTCTATCCAGATGTTTCCAGATTAGCCTGTTCGGACATATGGCAATATCTTCATGACAAACCAGGATGAACCAATATATAAGAAACTTGATTGGGAACCACTAATCAGTGGAGAATAACCAGGAAGTTGAATAAATCTCATAGGAGTTGTGAGTAAGAAGATATCCCACTTTCTTTCCAGATGATTCCAGATTAGCCTGTTCGGACATATGGCAATATCTTCATGATTCTTATCAAACCAGGATGAACCACGATCTAAGAAGCTTTATTTGGAACCACTAATCAGTGGAGAATAACCAGGAAGTTGAATAAATCTCATAAGTGTTGTGAGCAAGAAGATATCCCACCTTCTATCCAGATGATTCCAGATTAGCCTGTTCGGACATATGCTATTATCTTCATGATTCTTATTAAACCAGGATGAACCACGAGATAAGAAGCTTTATTTGGAACCACTAATCAGTGGAGAATAACCAGGAAGTTGAATAAATCTCATAAGTGTTGTGAGCAAGAAGATGTCCCACCTTCTATCCAGATGATTCCAGATTAGCCTGTTCGGACATATGCTATTATCTTCATGATTCTTATCAAACCAGGATGAACCACGAGATAAGAAGCTTTATTTGGAACCACTAATCAGTGGAGAATAACCAGGAAGTTGAATAAATCTCATAAGTGTTGTGAGCAAGAAGATATCCCACCTTCTATCCAGATGATTCCAGATTACCCTGTTCGGACATATGCCATTATCTTCATGATTCTTATCAAACCAGGATGAACCACGATCTAAAAAGCTTTATTTGGAACCACTAATCAGTGGAGAATAACTAGGAAGTTGAATAAAGCTCATAGGAGTTGTGAGTAAGAAGATATCCCACTTTCTATCCAGATGATTCCAGATTAGCCTGTTCGGACAGATGGCAATATCTTCATGATTCTTATCAAACCAGGATGAACCACGATCTAAGAAGCTTTATTTGGAACCACTAATCAGTGGAGAATAACCAGGAAGTTGAATAAGTCTCATAAGTGTTGTGAGCAAGAAGATATCCCACCTTCTATCCAGATGATTCCAGATTAGCCTGTTCGGACATATGCCATTATCTTCATGATTCTTATCAAACCATGATGAACCACGATCTAAGAAGCTTTATTTGGAACAACTAATCAGTGGAGAATAACCAGGAAGTTGAATAAATCTCATAAGTGTTGTGAGCAAGAAGATATCCTACCTTTTATCCAGATGATTCCAGATTAGCCTGTTCAGACATATGCCATTATCTTCATGATTCTTATCAAACCAGGATGAACCACGATCTAAGAAGCTTTATTTGGAACCAATAATCAGTGGAGAATAACCAGGAAGTTGAATAAATATCATAGGAGTTGTGAGCAAGAAGATATCCCACTTTCTATCCAGATGATTCCAGATTAGCCTGTTCGGACATATGCCATTATCTTCATGATTCTTATCAAACCAGGATGAACCACGATCTAAGAAGCTTGACTGGGAACCACTAATCAGTGGAGAATAACCAGGAAGTTGAATAAATCTCATAGGAGTTGTGAGTAAGAAGATATCCCACACTCTATCCAGATGATTCCAGATTAGCCTGTTCGGACATATGGCAATATCTTCATGATTCTTATCAAACCAGGATGAACCACGATGTAAGAAGCTTTATTTGGAACCACTAATCAGTGGAGAATAACCAGGAAGTTGAATAAATCTCATAAGTGTTGTGAGCAAGAAGATATCCCACCTTCTATCCCGATGATTCCAGATTAGCCTGTTCGGACATATGCCATTATCTTCATGATTCTTATCAAACCAGGATGAACCACGATCTAAGAAGCTTTATTTGGAACCACTAATCAGTGGAGAATAACCAGGAAGTTGAATAAATCTCATAGGAGTTGTGAGTAAGAAGATATCCCACTTTCTATCCAGATGTTTCCAGATTAGCCTGTTCGGACATATGGCAATATCTTCATGATTCTTATCAAACCAGGATGAACCAATATATAAGAAGCTTGATTGGGAACCACTAATCAGTGGAGAATAACCAGGAAGTTGAATAAATCTCATAGGAGTTTTGAGTAAGAAGATATCCCACTTTCTTTCCAGATGATTCCAGATTAGCCTGTTCGGACATATGGCAATATCTTCATGATTCTTATCAAACCAGGATGAACCACGATCTAAGAAGCTTTATTTGGAACCACTAATCAGTGGAGAATAACCAGGAAGTTGA
>JACZFZ010000028.1:0-127498 GCA_019706035.1 Raphanus raphanistrum subsp. raphanistrum | reverse complement strand
AGAATCATGAAGATAATGGCATATGTTCCAACAGGCTAATCTGGAATCATCTGGATAGAAAGTGGGATATCTTCTTACTCACAACTCCTATGAGATTTATTTAACTTCCTGGTTATTCTCCACTGATTAGTGGTTCCCAATCAAGCTTCTTGCATATTGGTTCATCCTGATTTGATAAGAATCATGAAGATAATGGCATATGTCCGAACAGACTAATCTTGAATCATCTGGATAGAAGGTGGGATATCTTCTTGCTCACTGATTAGTGGTTCCCAACCAAGCTTCTTACTTATTGGTTCATCCTGGTTGGATAAGAATCATGAAGATATCGCCATATGTCCGAACAGGCTAATCTGGAATCATCTAGATAAAAAGTGGGATATCTTCTTACTCACAACTCCTATGAGATTTATTCAACTTCCTGGTTATTCTCCCCTGATTAGTGGTTCCAAATAAAGCTTCTTAGATCGTGGTTCATCCTGGTTTGATAAGAATCATGAAGATAATGGCATATGTCCGAAAATACTAATCTGGAATATCTGGATAGAAGGTGGGATATCTTCTTGCTCACAACACTTATGAGATTTATTCAACTTCCTGGTTATTCTCCACTGATTAGTGGTTCCCAATCAAGCTTCTTACATATTGGTTCATCCTGGTTGGATAATAATCATGAAGATATCGCCATATGTCCGAACAGGCTAATCTGGAATCATCTAGATAAAAAGTGGGATATCTTCTTACTCACAACTACTATGAGATTTATTCAACTTCCTAGTTATTCTCCACTGATTAGTGGTTCCAAATAAAGCTTCTTAGATCGTGGTTCATCCTGGTTTGATAAGAATCATGAAGATAATGGCATATGTTCCAACAGGCTAATCTGGAATCATCTGGATAGAAAGTGGGATATCTTCTTACTCACAACTCCTATGAGATTTATTTAACTTCCTGGTTATTCTCCACTGATTAGTGGTTCCCAATCAAGCTTCTTGCATATTGGTTCATCCTGATTTGATAAGAATCATGAAGATAATGGCATATGTCCGAACAGACTAATCTTGAATCATCTGGATAGAAGGTGGGATATCTTCTTGCTCACTGATTAGTGGTTCCCAACCAAGCTTCTTACTTATTGGTTCATCCTGGTTGGATAAGAATCATGAAGATATCGCCATATGTCCGAACAGGCTAATCTGGAATCATCTAGATAAAAAGTGGGATATCTTCTTACTCACAACTCCTATGAGATTTATTCAACTTCCTGGTTATTCTCCCCTGATTAGTGGTTCCAAATAAAGCTTCTTAGATCGTGGTTCATCCTGATTTGATAAGAATCATGAAGATAATGGCATATGTCCGAAAATACTAATCTGGAATATCTGGATAGAAGGTGGGATATCTTCTTGCTCACAACACTTATGAGATTTATTCAACTTCCTGGTTATTCTCCACTGATTAGTGGTTCCCAATCAAGCTTCTTACATATTGGTTCATCCTGGTTGGATAATAATCATGAAGATATCGCCATATGTCCGAACAGGCTAATCTGGAATCATCTAGATAAAAAGTGGGATATCTTCTTACTCACAACTACTATGAGATTTATTCAACTTCCTGGTTATTCTCCCCTGATTAGTGGTTCCAAATAAAGCTTCTTAGATCGTGGTTCATCCTGGTTTTATAAGAATCATGAAGATAATGGCATATGTCCGAACAGGCTAATCTAGAATCATCTGGATAGAAGGTGGGATATCTTCTTGCTCACAACACTTATGAGATTTATTCAACTTCCTGGTTATTCTCCACTGATTAGTGGTTCCAAATAAAGCTTCTTAGATCGTGGTTCATCCTGGTTTGATAAGAATCATGAAGATATTGCCATACGTCCTAACAGGCTAATCTGGAATCATCTGGATAGAAAGTGGGATATCTTCTTACTCAAAACTCCTATGAGATTTATTCAACTTCCTGGTTATTATCCACTGATTAGTGGTTCCAAATAAAGCTTCTTAGATCGTGGTTCATCCTGGTTTGATAAGAATCATGAAGATAATGGCATATGTCCGAACAGACTAATCTGGAATCATCTGGATAGAAGGTGGGATATCTTCTTGCTCACAAAACTTATGAGATTTATTCAACTTCCTGGTTATTCTCCACTGATTAGTGGTTCCAAATAAAGCTTCTTAGATCGTGGTTCATCCTGGTTTGATAATAATCATGAAGATATTGCCATATGTCGGAACAGGCTAATCTGGAATCATCTGGATAGAAAGTGAGATATCTTCTTACTCACAACTCCTATGAGATTTATTTAACTTCCTGGTTATTCTCCACTGATTAGTGGTTCCCAATCAATCTTCTTACATATTGGTTCATCCTGGTTTGATAAGAATCATGAAGATATTGCCATATGTCCGAACATGCTAATCTGGAATCATCTGGATAGAAAGTGGGATATCTTCTTACTCACAATTCCTATGAGATTTATTAATGGCTATTCTCCACTGAATAGTGGTTCCAAATAAAGCTTCTTAGATCGTGGTTCATCCTGGTTTGATAAGAATCATGAAGATAATGGCATATGTTCGAACATGCTAATCTGGAATCATCTGGATAGAAAGTGGGATATCTTCTTACTCACAATTCCTATGAGATTTATTTAACTTTCCTGGTTATTCTATACTTATTAGTGGTTCCCAATCAAGCTTCTTACATAGTGGTTCATCCTGGTTGGATAATAATCATGAAGATATCGCCATATGTCCGAACAGGCTAATCTGGAATCATCTAGATAAAAAGTGGGATATCTTCTTACTCACAACTCCTATGAGATTTATTCAACTTCCTGGTTATTCTCCCCTGATTAGTGGTTCCAAATAAAGCTTCTTAGATCGTGGCTCATCCTGGTTTTATAAGAATCATGAAGATAATGGCATATGTCCGAACAGGCTAATCTGGAATCATCTGGATAGAAGGTGGGATATCTTCTTGCTCACAACACTTATGAGATTTATTCAACTTCCTGGTTATTCTCCACTGATTAGTGGTTCCAAATAAAGCTTCTTAGATCGTGGTTCATCCTGGTTTGATAAGAATCATGAAGATATTGCCATACGTCCTAACAGGCTAATCTGGAATCATCTGGATAGAAAGTGGGATATCTTTTTACTCAAAACTCCTATGAGATTTATTCAACTTCCTGGTTATTTTCCACTGATTAGTGGTTCCAAATAAAGCTTCTTAGATCGTGGTTCATCCTGGTTTGATAAGAATCATGAAGATAATGGCATATGTCCGAACAGACTAATCTGGAATCATCTGGATAGAAGGTGGGATATCTTCTTGCTCACAAAACTTATGAGATTTATTCAACTTCCTGGTTATTCTCCACTGATTAGTGGTTCCAAATAAAGCTTCTTAGATCGTGGTTCATCCTGGTTTGATAATAATCATGAAGATATTGCCATATGTCGGAACAGGCTAATCTGGAATCATCTGGATAGAAAGTGGGATATCTTCTCACTCACAACTCCTATGAGATTTATTCAATTTCCGGGTTATTTTCCACTGATTAGTGGTTCCAAATAAAGCTTCTTAGATCGTGGTTCATCCTGGTTTGATAAGAATCATGAAGATAATGGCATATGTCCGAACAGGCTAATCTGGAATCATCTGGATAGAAGGTGGGATATCTTCTTGCTCACAACACTTATGAGATTTATTCAACTTCCTGGTTATTCTCTACTGATTAGTGGTTCCCAATCAAGCTTCTTACATCGTGGTTCATCCTGGTTGGATAAGAATCATGAAGATATCGCCATATGTCCGAATAGGCTAATCTGGAATCATCTGGATAGGAAGTGGGATATCTTCTTACTCACAACTCCTATGAGAATTATTCAACTTCCTGGTTATTATCCACTGATTATTGGTTCCAAATAAAGCTTCTTAGATCGTGGTTCATCCTGGTTTAATAAGAATCATGAAGATAATGGCATATGTCCAAACAGGCTAATCTGGAATCATCTGGATAGAAGGTGGGATATCTTCTTGCTCACAACACTTATGAGATTTATTCAACTTCCTGGTTATTCTCTACTGATTAGTGGTTCCCAATCAAGCTTCTTACATCGTGGTTCATCCTGGTTTGATAAGAATCATGAAGATATTGCCATATGTCCGAACAGGCTAATCTGGAATCACCTGGATATAAGGTGGGATATCTTCTTACTCACAACTCCTATGAGATTTATTCAACTTCCTGGTTATTCTCCACTGATTAGTGGTTCCAAATAAAGCTTCTTAGATCGTGGTTCATCCTGGTTTGATAAGAATCATGAAGATAATGGCATATGTCCGAACAGGCTAATCTAGAATCATCTGGAAAGAAGGTGGGATATCTTCTTACTCACAACTCCTATGATATTTATTCAACTTACTGGTTATTATCCACTGATTAGTGGTTCCCAACCAAGCTTCTTACTTATTGGTTCATCCTGGTTGGATAAGAATCATGAAGATAATGGCATATGTCCGAACAGGCTAATCTGGAATATCTGGATAGAAGGTGGGATATCTTCTTGCTCACAACACTTATTAGATTTATTCAACTTCCTAGTTATTCTCCATTGATTAGTGGTTCCAAATAAAGCTTCTTAGATCGTGGTTCATACTGGTTTGATAAGAATCATGAAGATATTGCCATACGTCCTAACAGGCTAATCTGGAATCATCTGGATAGAAAGTGGGATATCATCTTACTCACAACTCCTATGAGATTTATTCAACTTCCTGGTTATTCTCCACTGATTAGTGGTTCTAAATAAAGCTTCTTAGATCGTGGTTCATCTTGGTTTGATAAGAATCATGAAGATATTCCCATACGTCCTAACAAGCTAATCTGGAATCATCTGGATAGAAAGTGGGATATCATCTTACTCACAACTCCTATGAGATTTATTCAACTTCCTGGTTATTCTCCACTGATTAGTGGTTCCAAATAAAGCTTCTTAGATCGTGGTTCATCCTGGTTTGATAAGAATCATGAAGATAATGGCATATGTCCAAAAAGGCTAATCTAGAATCATCTGGATAGAAGGTGGGATATCTTCTTGCTCACAACACTTATGAGATTTATTCAACTTCCTAGTTATTCTCCACTGATTAGTGGTTCCAAATAAAGCTTCTTAGATCGTGGTTCATCCTGGTTTGATAATAATCATGAAGATATTGCCATATGTCTGAACAGGCTAATCTGTAATCATCTGGATTGAAAGTGGGATATCTTCTTACTCACAACTCCTATGAGATTTATTCAACTTACTGGTTATTCTCCACTGATTAGTGGTTCCAAATAAAGCTTCTTAGATCGTGGTTCATCATGGTTTGATAAGAATCATGAAGATAATGGCATATGTTCGAACAGGCTAATCTCGAATCATCTGGATAGAAAGTGGGATATCTTCTTACTCACAACTCCTATGAGATTTATTTAACTTCCTGGTTATTCTCCACTGATTAGTGGTTCCCAATCAAGCTTCTTACATATTGGTTCATCCTGGTTTGATAAGAATCATGAAGATATTGCCATATGTCCGAACATGCTAATCTGGAATCATCTGGATAGAAAGTGGGATATCTTCTTACTCACAATTCCTATGAGATTTATTAAACTTCATGGCTATTCTCCACTGAATAGTGGTTCCAAATAAAGCTTCTTAGATCGTGGTTCATCCTGGTTTGATAAGAATCATGAAGATAATGGCATATGTTCGAACATGCTAATCTGGAATCATCTGGATAGAAAGTGGGATATCTTCTTACTCACAATTCCTATGAGATTTATTTAACTTCCTGGTTATTCTCCACTGATTAGTGGTTCCCAATCAAGCTTCTTTCATATTGGTTCATCCTGGTTTGATAAGAATCATGAAGATATTGCCATATGTCCGAACAGGCTAATCTGGAATCATCTGGATAGAAAGTGGGATATCTTCTTACTCACAACTCCATCAGATTTATTTAACTTCCTGGTTATTCTCCACTGAATAGTGGTTCCAAATAAAGCATCTTAGATCGTGGTTCATCTTGGTTTGATAAGAATCATGAAGATAATGGCAAATGTTCGAACAGGCTAATCTGGAATCATCTGGATAGAAAGTGGGATATGTTCTTACTCACAACTCCTATGAGATTTATTCAACTTACTGGTTATTCTCCACTGATTATTGGTTCCAAATAAAGCTTCTTAGATCGTGGTTCATCCTGGTTTGATAAGAATCATGAAGATAATGGCATATGTCCGAACAGGCTAATGTGGAATCATCTGGATAGAAGGTGGGATATCTTCTTGCTCACAAAACTTATGAGATTTATTCAACTTCCTGGTTATTCTCTACTGATTAGTGGTTCCCAATCAAGCTTCTTACATCGTGGTTCATCCTGGTTGGATAAGAATCATGAAGATATCGCCATATGTCCGAATAGGCTAATCTGGAATCATCTGGATAGGAAGTGGGATATCTTCTTACTCACAACTCCTATGAGAATTATTCAACTTCCTGGTTATTATCCACTGATTATTGGTTCCAAATAAAGCTTCTTAGATCGTGGTTCATCCTGGTTTAATAAGAATCATGAAGATAATGGCATATGTCCGAACAGGCTAATCTAGAATCATTTGGATAGAAAGTGGGATATCTTCTTACTCAAAACTCCTATGAGATTTATTCAACTTCCTGGTTATTCTCCACTGATTAGTGGTTCCAAATAAAGCTTCTTAGATCGTGGTTCATCCTGGTTTGATAAGAATCATGAAGATAATGGCATATGTCCGAACAGGCTAATCTGGAATCATCTGGATAGAAGGTGGGATATCTTCTTACTCACAACTCCTATGATATTTATTCAACTTCCTGGTTATTATCCACTGATTAGTGGTTCCCAACCAAGCTTCTTACTTATTGGTTCATCCTGGTTGGATAAGAATCATGAAGATGTCGCCATATGTCCAAACAGGCTAATCTGGAATCATCTGGATAAAAAGTGGGATATCTTCTTACTTACAACTCCTATGAGATTTATTCAACTTCCTGGTTATTCTCCCCTGATTAGTGGTTCTAAATAAAGCTTCTTAGATCGTTGTTCATCCTGGTTTGATAAGAATCATGAAGATAATGGCATATGTCCGAATATGCTAATCTGGAATATCTGGATAGAAGGTGGGATATCTTGTTGCTCACAACACTTATTAGATTTATTCAACTTCCTAGTTATTCTCCATTGATTAGTGGTTCCAAATAAAGCTTCTTAGATCGTGGTTCATACTGGTTTGATAAGAATCATGAAGATATTGCCATACGTCCTAACAAGCTAATCTGGAATCATCTGGATAGAAAGTGGGATATCATCTTACTCACAACTCCTATGAGATTTATTCAACTTCCTGGTTATTCTCCACTGATTAGTGGTTCCAAATAAAGCTTCTTAGATCGTGGTTCATCCTGGTTTGATAAGAATCATGAAGATAATGGCATATGTCCGAAAAGGCTAATCTAGAATCATCTGGATAGAAGGTGGGATATCTTCTTGCTCACAACACTTATGAGATTTATTCAACTTCCTAGTTATTCTCCACTGATTAGTGGTTCCAAATAAAGCTTCTTAGATCGTGGTTCATCCTGGTTTGATAATAATCATGAAGATATTGCCATATGTCCGAACAGGCTAATCTGTAATCATCTGGATTGAAAGTGGGATATCTTCTTACTCACAACTCCTATGAGATTTATTCAACTTACTGGTTATTCTCCACTGATTAGTGGTTCCAAATAAAGCTTCTTAGATCGTGGTTCATCATGGTTTGATAAGAATCATGAAGATAATGGCATATGTTCGAACAGGCTAATCTCGAATCATCTAGATAGAAAGTGGGATATCTTCTTACTCACAACTCCTATGAGATTTATTTAACTTCCTGGTTATTCTCCACTGATTAGTGGTTCCCAATCAAGCTTCTTACATATTGGTTCATCCTGGTTTGATAAGAATCATGAAGATATTGCCATATGTCCGAACATGCTAATCTGGAATCATCTGGATAGAAAGTGGGATATCTTCTTACTCACAATTCCTATGAGATTTATTAAACTTCATGGCTATTCTCCACTGAATAGTGGTTCCAAATAAAGCTTCTTAGATCGTGGTTCATCCTGGTTTGATAAGAATCATGAAGATAATGGCATATGTTCGAACATGCTAATCTGGAATCATCTGGATAGAAAGTGGGATATCTTCTTACTCACAATTCCTATGAGATTTATTTAACTTCCTGGTTATTCTCCACTGATTAGTGGTTCCCAATCAAGCTTCTTACATATTGGTTCATCCTGGTTTGATAAGAATCATGAAGATATTGCCATATGTCCGAACAGGCTAATCTGGAATCTTCTGGATAGAAAGTGGGATATCTTCTTACTCACAACTCCATCAGATTTATTTAACTTCCTGGTTATTCTCCACTGAATAGTGGTTCCAAATAAAGCATCTTAGATCGTGGTTCATCCTGGTTTGATAAGAATCATGAAGATAATGGCATATGTTCGAACAGGCTAATCTGGAATCATCTGGATAGAAAGTGGGATATGTTCTTACTCACAACTCCTATGAGATTTATTCAACTTCCTGGTTATTCTCCACTGATTAGTGGTTCCAAATAAAGCTTCTTAGATCGTGGTTTATCCTGGTTTGATAAGAATCATGAAGATAATGGCATATGTTCCAACAGGCTAATCTGGAATCATCTGGATAGAAAGTGGGATATCTTCTTACTCACAACTCCTATGAGATTTATTTAACTTCCTGGTTATTCTCCACTGATTAGTGGTTCCCAATCAAGCTTCTTGCATATTGGTTCATCCTGGTTTGATAAGAATCATGAAGATAATGGCATATGTCCGAACAGGCTAATCTGGAATCATCTGGATAGAAGGTGGTATATCTTCTTACTCACAACACTTATGAGATTTATTCAACTTCCTGGTTATTCTCCACTGATTAGTGGTTCCAATTAAACCTTCTTAGATCGTGGTTCATCCTGGTTTGATAAGAATCATGAAGATATTGCCATTCGTCTGAACAGGCTAATCTGGAATCATCTGGATAGAAAGTGGGATATCTTCTTACTCACAACTCCTATGAGATTTATTCAACTTCCTGGTTATTATCCACTGATTATTGGTTCCAAATAAAGCTTCTTAGATCGTGGTTCATCCTGGTTTGATAAGAATCATGAAGATAATGGCATATGTCCGAACAGGCTAATCTGGAATCATCTTGATAGAAGGTGGGATATCTTCTTTCTCACAACACTTATGAGATTTATACAACTTCCTCGTTATTCTCCACTGATTAGTGGTTCCCAATCAAGCTTCTTACATCGTGGTTCATCCTGGTTGGATAAGAATCATGAAGATATTGCCATATGTCCGAACAGGCTAATCTAGAATCACCTGGATAGAAGGTGGGATATCTTCTTACTCACAACTCCTATGAGATTTATTCAACTTCCTGGTTATTCTCCACTGATTAGTGGTTCCAAATAAAGCTTCTTAGATCGTGGTTCATCCCGGTTTGATAAGAATCATGAAGATAATGGCATATGTCTGAACAGGCTAATCTGGAATCATCTGGATAGAAGGTGGGATATCTTCTTACTCACAACTCCTATGAGATTTATTCAACTTCCTGGTTATTCTCCACTGATTAGTGGTTCCAAATAAAGCTTCTTAGATCGTGGTTCATCCCGGTTTGATAAGAATCATGAAGATAATGGCATATGTCTGAACAGGCTAATCTGGAATCATCTGGATAGAAGGTGGGATATCTTCTTACTCACAACTCCTATGAGATTTATTCAACTTCCTGGTTATTCTCCACTGATTAGTGGTTCCCAATCAAGCTTCTTACATATTGGTTCATCCTGGTTTGATAAGAATCATGAAGATATTGCCATATGTCCGAACATGCTAATCTGGAATCATCTGGATAGAAAGTGGGATATCTTCTTACTCACAATTCCTATGAGATTTATTAAACTTCATGGCTATTCTCCACTGAATAGTGGTTCCAAATAAAGCTTCTTAGATCGTGGTTCATCCTGGTTTGATAAGAATCATGAAGATAATGGCATATGTTCGAACATGCTAATCTGGAATCATCTGGATAGAAAGTGGGATATCTTCTTACTCACAATTCCTATGAGATTTATTTAACTTCCTGGTTATTCTCCACTGATTAGTGGTTCCCAATCAAGCTTCTTACATATTGGTTCATCCTGGTTTGATAAGAATCATGAAGATATTGCCATATGTCCGAACAGGCTAATCTGGAATCATCTGGATAGAAAGTGGGATATCTTCTTACTCACAACTCCATCAGATTTATTTAACTTCCTGGTTATTCTCCACTGAATAGTGGTTCCAAATAAAGCATCTTAGATCGTGGTTCATCCTGGTTTGATAAGAATCATGAAGATAATGGCATATGTTCGAACAGGCTAATCTGGAATCATCTGGATAGAAAGTGGGATATGTTCTTACTCACAACTCCTATGAGATTTATTCAACTTCCTGGTTATTCTCCACTGATTAGTGGTTCCAAATAAAGCTTCTTAGATCGTGGTTCATCCTGGTTTGATAAGAATCATGAAGATAATGGCATATGTTCCAACAGGCTAATCTGGAATCATCTGGATAGAAAGTGGGATATCTTCTTACTCACAACTCCTATGAGATTTATTTAACTTCCTGGTTATTCTCCACTGATTAGTGGTTCCCAATCAAGCTTCTTGCATATTGGTTCATCCTGGTTTGATAAGAATCATGAAGATAATGGCATATGTCCGAACAGGCTAATCTGGAATCATCTGGATAGAAGGTGGGATATCTTCTTACTCACAACACTTATGAGATTTATTCAACTTCCTGGTTATTCTCCACTGATTAGTGGTTCCAATTAAACCTTCTTAGATCGTGGTTCATCCTGGTTTGATAAGAATCATGAAGATATTGCCATTCGTCTGAACAGGCTAATCTGGAATCATCTGGATAGAAAGTGGGATATCTTCTTACTCACAACTCCTATGAGATTTATTCAACTTCCTGGTTATTATCCACTGATTATTGGTTCCAAATAAAGCTTCTTAGATCATGGTTCATCCTGGTTTGATAAGAATCATGAAGATAATGGCATATGTCCGAACAGGCTAATCTGGAATCATCTTGATAGAAGGTGGGATATCTTCTTTCTCACAACACTTATGAGATTTATACAACTTCCTGGTTATTCTCCACTGATTAGTGGTTCCCAATCAAGCTTCTTACATCGTGGTTCATCCTGGTTTGATAAGAATCATGAAGATATTGCCATATGTCCGAACAGGCTAATCTGGAATCACCTGGATAGAAGGTGGGATATCTTCTTACTCACAACTCCTATGAGATTTATTCAACTTCCTGGTTATTCTCCACTGATTAGTGGTTCCAAATAAAGCTTCTTAGATCGTGGTTCATCCCGGTTTGATAAGAATCATGAAGATAATGGCATATGTCTGAACAGGCTAATCTGGAATCACCTGGATAGAAGGTGGGATATCTTCTTACTCACAACTCCTATGAGATTTATTCAACTTCCTGGTTATTCTCCACTGATTAGTGATTCCAAATAAAGCTTCTTAGATCGTGGTTCATCCTGGTTTGATAAGAATCATGAAGATAATGGCATATGTCCGAACAGGCTAATCTGGAATCATCTGGATAGAAATTGGGATATCATCTTACTCACAACTCCTATGAGATTTGTTTAACTTCCTGGTTATTCTCCACTGAATAGTGGTTCCAAATAAAGCTTCTTAAATCGTGGTTCATCCTGGTTTGATAAGAATCATGAAGATAATGGCATATGTTCGAACAGGCTAATCTGGAATCATCTGGATAGAAAGTGGGATATCTTCTTACTCACAACTCCTATGAGATTTATTCAACTTCATGGTTATTCTCCACTGATTAGTGGTTTCCAATCAAGCTTCTTACATATTGTTTCATCCTGGTTTGATAAGAATCATAAAGATATTGCCATATGTCCGAACAGGCTAATCTGGAATCATTTGGATAGAAGGTGGGATATCTTCTTGCTCACAACACTTATGAGATTTATTCAACTTCCTGGTTATTCTCCAGTGATTATTGTTCTTAATGCTGGTGTAGGAGTAGCTAACCTACACAAGATGACAGTGGATATTATCTTTGGATCTATCTTCTTTGAGTCAGAATTTGCTAGGTGCAAGCGACAGCATGGTCTAGCAAATCTCTGGTGAACTGTTATCAACCAGCGCTTAAAGCTTACTAGAGGCACATCGATCGATTCTCCTATAGAGACATCGATCGATTGACGCGAGGCTATATCGATCGATATGTGCGACAGCAGGTCGATCGATGTCTTCCTGATTATGACATGCGCTAAGTAGTGAATCATTGGTTCTAGTAATAGATAACCAAGAAAACGACAGTGGTATGGTTATTGTTACCGTTGGGTTCTACAATATCATGCAAGCATCTCACATAGGCATTCATACTATTATAATCCTGATAACCTGAATAGTAGTCCTAAGTCTACCGCCTTCACCATATCTGTTAAACCCCCTAATCAATCAATTGAGTATTTGTCTTTATCACCAGTTTTAAGTTTACTTGCAATTTACTGCTTTGGAATCTTAAACCTAGCTTAGTTGCAATAAGATCTACTGAGTTCCCTAGCTCCTTGTGGATTCGATCCCTAAATACTACAACTTGACCTCTTTTGATGAGAGTAAGGTTACTCTAGGGTAATTTGAGCACGTATTAAATTTGGCGCCGTTGCCGGGGAGCCACGGCGTAGAAGCAATTTCATAAACCCTAGAAGCAGACAAGAGGCATCAACCACCTTCCAACCCTAAGCCATATGGAGAAGAATTCAGTTGCAATCTTCCCCGTTGACTATACAACACGAAATCGATTGACAAGCATTCCTCTGCATCAATACTCAACCCTTACTATTCGATTTACATAATGATAATAAGTTAGATCATGGATATCTAACACCTGATGAATTTGGTATTTTCAGGGATCCAGAAGACAAAGAACGAGCTAGAAAACAGTCCACCCAAGCTACACCATCAGATCCTTACAGCAAAAAGAGATGGACGAGAAGCTCACAAAGGCCCACATCATGCAAATAGACTCACTCAATGATTTCAAGTGGAGGCTCGACAGTGTCTACCATCCACTCAATGAAAAGATTACATGGTTGACCAAATCTATAAAGTGCCTTGCAGATGACATCAATATCATAATGAAGCAGAAGGTCTATGGACAGACCCCAGCAAGGAAATCTTGGAAACCTCGACATCAAATGAGTTTCCACACCACACATCAACCGATGACAGATGGATACCATCGACCAATGCAGCTTACCCTAGATCGATCAATACCAACTACAAGCAATCGATCGATAGCCGCTATACATCAATGGAAGAAAAGTTACATTCTTTTGAAGAAAGAATTGGTAGTTCCTACTACCCTATGAGTGATGATATGGATGCACTAGCTACACGAATGGATGCTTTGCAGCAAGAGATGGACATGATTCAGAGTCAACTCGATTTTCACCTGAAGACATCTCCATCGATCGATACTTCTACACGTACATCGATCGACAATCAGCAAGCACCTGCCGAGATTCAACATACATCGATCGACAGCAACAACTACGCATCGATCGATGACAGCAATCCAACACCATACACTTCTCTGAAAGAGGAGATACTCAACACCACCAAGACGGATAACCAATGGGAAGTAGAAGCCTTAAAGGAGAAACTTGATGTGTTCTACTGCAGCCTCAACAACAACATTAACTGGGTAACCAAGAGAGGTGAATTAATGCAAAAAGAATTGGATTTTCTCCGCAACAAGCAGCAGAAGCAGTCACCATCGATCGATACAGATGACAACACATACGATCGATATGGATACAAGCCAGAACAATGGATGGAATACATAATTCCATTACAATCCAAAGTATGGAGCCAGAGCTTCTGGTACCTATCAGATAAAGAAGAGAAGCTGGACAGATACATCAGAGGATCCAGCCACTCAACAAAGAAAAATTACTTACACCAAGAAAGAAGTTGACAAGATGATAGCTGAGATCTATGAAGCCTTACAATATTCAGAGGATGATTACTACAAGAAGCTTGATGACATCTAATTCCCCTTCGACAGCAGCATTGATGCTCTGCACTCATGGACAGGGGGATAGACAAGGAGATCAAGGCTATTCAGAGACAACTTGCAACTAGCCCTGCGACCTACAAATCGACTGACATGCCAGTACATCGGCAAGGGCACTACGAAATCAATCGACATTGAAGCAACATCATCGATCGATACTGATACACCATCAGTCCGACATGAAACCATCACGGATGAATTGGGTGTGCTATTTTCCATACATGAGGAACTGTCAGAGCTATCAACGTATGCTTATAATAAGTTTGGAAAGGATCAGTTCAACATGGAGAACTTTGAGAGGAGGCTACAATTGCTGACAGATGAGTTAGCAGATATGCAAAAGAGATGGACCAGATCAGATGATGCCACAAGAAGCTACACTTCAACTCAGTCCACATATGAAGGAGATGTTTGCCATCCAGCAAGCAACTGTTTTCACCCCAACTAAGCCATTCATCCTCCAAAGTCAAGCTAAATGACTATAACAAAGTGCTGAGTGGGAGACAACCCACTATTAGGTAGTATTATTTATTAGGGAAAATCGCATAAAAAACCTTGAAAGTTGCACCTACTAACACTTTAAATTTTGATGTTTTTTGACTGCTAACACTTTAAACCTTGAAGTTTTTTGACTATCACTTCAAACCTTCAAAGTGACATTTGTATCATAAAAACCTTTAACTTGGTTTACTTTTCCATCAAGTAAAAAAAATGACCTGTTGAACAAGTAAATGTGATGATGTGTAGGTTTTTCGAAAAAAAATAATTATTTAATTAGTAAAATCGATAAAAATTAAATAAAAATCAGAAAAAAAAATTATCAAGTAACTAAATAAAAATCCATAAAATTAAATAAAAATTCGAAAATTAAAAAAAAAACAGAAAATTAAATAAAATTTCAAAATAAGTAATATTAAATTAAAAATAAAGAAAATTAAACAAAAATTCAGAATATATTTAAATTACAGAAAATTAAATTAAAACAGAAAATTAAATACCATGAACTTGACCTGATTTTAGTAATGGTATATAAGAGTTTTAGGATATATTTAATCCATTTTGGAGTCTAGATAGCATATTGACACGTTAAGGAGCAATTAGAGTAAATATGGTGATTTTGGAGCATTTTGGAGCACTTTAGAGATTTCACCCGAGATGACCATATCGACCATCCGAGGTCGACACAGAGAGAGACACGTCGATCGATACACCTTCAGTGATATCGATCGATTTTAAAAACACAAAAGACTAGTTTGGTCACAGCCGACTTGAAGCCCAAGATTCCATCTATTTAATAAGATACCCTGACGAGTTTTTAACTAATTATTTAGTTTTTATGTCTTGCCTAAGTGTTTTGCCACAGACACGCTTTTTAGACATTCTTTTACCTAACGTATTTACACCATTTTTGTGAGAGAGAGAGTTACTATTGAGAGATTTCTTGAACACCTTTATTACTATCTATTCTATCTATGCAGTTTTATTTAATTGTTATGATGCTTTGCTTGGCTATGTCTGAGTAAACACCCTTGTTAGATTTATGATTTAAATACGTTTTGAGGGATTAGCCCCAAATATGAATACTTGAGCATGTGATATTCATCTTAAAAGATTGTTCTTAATGCTTGTGTAGGAGTAGCTAACCTACACATAATGACAGTGGATATTATCCTTGGATCTATCTTCTTTGAGTCACAATTTGCTAGGTGCAAGTGACAGCATGGTCTAGCAAATCCCTAGTGAACTGTTATCAACCCGCGCTTAAAGCTAACTAGAGGCGCATCGATCGATTCTCCTATAGAGACATCGATCGATTGACGCAAGGCTATGTCGATCGATACGTGTGACAGCAGGTAGATCGATGCCTTCCTGATTATGACCTGCGCTAAGTAGTGAATCATTGGTTCTAGTAATAGATAACCCAGAAAACGAAAGTGGTACGGTTATTGTTACCGGTGGGTTCTATAATATCATGCAAGTATCTCACATAGGCATTCATACTATTATAATCCTGATAACCTGAATAGTAATCCTAAGTCTAGCGCCAATTGAGTAATTGTCTTACTCACCAGTTTTAAGTTTACTTGCAATTTACTGCTTTGGAATCTTCAACCTAACTTAGTTACAATAAGATCTAGTGAGTTCCCTAGCTCCCCGTGGATTTGATCCCTAAGTACTACAATTTGACCACTTTTGACGAGAGTAAGGTTTCTCTAGGGTAATTTGAGCACGTAAAAATAAAAGAAAGGCAAAGCATTACCTGAAGCAAATCGACCTGTAGGGATCGGATGGCTGCAGAAGATGTTTCCTCTTATGCTAGGAGAACCGGAGTGGAAGGGAAGACCTTGGCAGTAAGGTTGGCGAGAACATTGTTCAGATCAAAGGGCGACGACGAAGATTCTTTTGGAACAACCCCTGATGTCTTAGCTTTCTTCTTGGAAGAATAAGGAGATTGAGCTGATGCCACCTTACGCTTATTGCTTCTCGGATTAGCCCTCTTCGCCGTCATCTCAGACACGACCTTGTTGTACTCTGTCAATGCATCGTCTCCTTTACCTCCTGACATGTTACCCGAAACGCAGCACAAGATATAGTCAGAAATCACTCAAAGAATAAGGGAGAGTAAATAGAGAACTCACCCCAGATACTGCAACGTTCTATAGCCTCTTTACTCACAAGATAGGGAATCTCTCGCCTCTCCACAGGAAGCTTCAACACTCGCTTGATCGTTTCCTTTCCTTGAGAGTGGTCCAAGAAAGGCGTGTCTGCAAGAAGAAACAAAGAGCATTAGAGTCAGGCCATCGAGATGAATCGCTTCGAACTGCTATGACCCACCAGCTGTGCGCCAGATCATAGAGAAGCCTGGAAGATGCATGAAATCAAACTTCTCGACCCAACAACCCTCGAAAACGGGATGCCGCTTCCTCTCCCTCTTATGGATCTCCTGAACTAGGAGCACTTTACTACATGGATGAAGGTGATATCTTCCTTCTCCGGTATTCATTGTAGAAATGGAGTAAGAATGAAGCACCTCCGCAACACCGTTGGTGAAACCTTCGAGGTCACTGAGGTTCTGCATAGCTATCAATGCCCTCTAGGCAGGAAAATTCAGCTGGCCGTGAGAAATCCTAAATATCTCCGATATCTTGGCCACCAACAAGGGGACTCGATCTCTGAAGCCCGACTCAAAGGAGCCTTCATACACCGGCACCTCGTCGATTTCAAAATCAGAAACCCTATCGTTGGGGCTGGGAATCCGAATAATGACCTCGTCGGAGAGTTTGTATCTCTTTCTCCAACCCTCTACTTCCTCCAGTCCAATCGACGAGAGAGGACCAATGGAAGGAAGTCTCTCCATCGCCGCAACCGGTGAAGCTTCCTCGACGATTGCATGACCTGGACTCTCAACCACTACGGTGAGATCCAGAGAGAAGTCGGAGGAATCCTTGGATTCGAAGGAGTCAATGGCGATATTTTTCCTCTTCGATCTATCCCTAGCACCTATGGAGGAGGAACTCGGGGAAGGGTTCGATCTAGCCTTCATATATGGCGCAGGAATCGGCAATGGAAACGCGAAATGAAAGAAAAAGAGAGAAAATGGGAAGAATATTACCCGTGAAGATCTAAGCCTGAGGAGTGGAAATCGCCAAAGATCTTTGGAAAAGAGAGAAAAGGAAAGTAAAGCATCTACTAGGCGGCAAGATCGGGAAGCTAGGGTTAAAAACCTAGTTGGGACTCCAGGCGAAAAAGGGTATTTCCATGCGAGGAACAAATACCGAGAAACCTTGAGGAAGGTGTGTGTCCCGCGAAGTCACTGTTGGGGAAAAATACTCCAGTATCATTTTTCTCCAGGCTCCAAGCAGGACCCAGACCTTCGGGTCTACGTTTACATAGTACCCCGGGTCCTCACTGAAAGGAACTACTCCAGGAACTACTCCAGGAACTACCCTCGGGAAATACTCCTCCCTTCGAAAAATGGAAAACTTCAAATAGGGAAAACCTTCCATATTTATGAATATGGAAGAATTCCTCTTACTCAGACCGACAAAGGAGCGACTATATAAGGCAAAACAAAAACCTAGAGCAAGGGATCAACTCATCTATACTCCAGGATTAGAGATTAGACTTAGACGGCTAGAGTTAGTGTTCTTATTCTAAACCTTGTATTTCCGGCTTGTTTATTCAATAATACATCTCTTGAAGTCTTCTCTACGATTGTCTCTCATGAATCTCATATAAATCCTTCGAAGATTCAAGTTTGTCCTCCGTTCTATAGTACCCAAAAAAGACTTACACAAAAATCCCATAACAGTTTGGCGCTAGAAGGAGGGGGGTAATCCAAACTACGTGATGGTGATGGCGGATGAGCAAAGCAATCAACCCGAAACCATCCAAAAAGAGGCAGAGCTTCAAAGACAACTCGACGGTCTACAGAGTCAAGTCACCGAGCTGCACAAGGCTCGGGAAAGAGCTACGGACGACCCGAAGCTCTCTTTGTAAGTGCAAGGCCTGAAGGAGAAGCTTAACGAACACTCCAAGTACCTGGACCAAAGCGTTTAGAAGCTTAGCCAACTCTAGTCAGAGAACCTTGCCCTCCGAGACGAGAACCAGGCTCTTAACGCGACAAGTAACAAGAAGCGCCGCTTAAGGGCCAAGATCCGACCTATGCAGGATCTAACGACACGTAGCTCCGGAGTCGAGGCTGCACGCCCAACAAACGACGGAGACGGAGCAACCCGTGAGAAGAATGGAATCGCCCAGGTTCACAACATAGAGGACAGGGTCTTTGAGCCAGAATCCGACCAGGAAGTACCCGGTGGGTCAGCATCAGCAAGGCCTTCCGCAACCGCCCACCTGGAGGAGATGTTCTCCAAGAAGTTCGACGCAATACAATCTTTGGTGGAAAGACTTTCAGGGATGGCTCCTCCGATCCAAAAGAGCAACCCCAACTCCTATGCGGAGTCTCCATTTGCGGACGAGATCGCATTAGTAGAAATGCCAAAGAAATTCTCTTTCCCAAACATCAAGATGTACGATGGAACCGGAGATCCATACGACCATATTGCCCAATACAAACAAAGAATGCTGGCAGTAGCACTCCTGAGGGAGTCTCGCGAAGCCACCATCTGCAAGGGATTCGGCTCAACCTTGGTCGGACCAGCTCTCTAGTGGTACATCAATCTACCCGTAAGGTCCATATCTTCCTTCGCAATTCTCAGCGACAAGTTCATAGAGCATTTTGCGAGCAGCCGAGACCTAGAGAAAACCTCAGACAACCTTTATGAGATCCTCCAGCATCAGTCTGAGCTTCTACGCACTTACATAGCCCACTTCAACTAGGAAAATGTGGCAATCCCCGAGTGCAGTATCCCTCCTGCAATCTCGGATTTCAAAAGGGGTCTCCTCCCTGACGGGAAGCTCTATAAGGAACTCACCAAGTACACCTGCAAAACTATGGAGGATGTGCTGTCTCGAAGCAGAAACAAGACCAGAAGACCGCTAGACCGGATAGGAATGATCGGGACGAGAGAAATTCTCAGAGATCAACGAAGGACTCTGGAAGCCGGAACCAGGGCATGTATACTAGCCGAACATCTGACAATCTGGAAGGGATGTCTTTGTCCACATGGCCAAACATCTCCCACCTCTCCATCTCCAAGCCGGAACTAGTCAATTTCTTAAGGCAAATGGGTCAACAGGTTAAGTGGTCCCAGAAGATGAAGGCTCCTATTTCCTTCCGGAACCCAGACTTCTGGTGTGAGTTCCACCGAGATCACGGGCACAAGACAGAACACTGCATCGTTCTATGGATTGAAGTCAACGAACTGTTCCAAAAGGGGCATCTCCGCGAGTTCCTCTCCGAAAAGGCTAAGGGACACCTGAATAAGGAAGCGTCCGAGAGACCTCTTAAGGCTGCTCCCGCTTCACCTCCACGACATAACCGAGTGATTCACGTCATATCTGGAGGTTCCGAGGTCAGCGGTATCAGCCATGCAGCAGCAAAGAGAAGTACCCGGAATGCTAAACATGGTCTGGAATCGACCCAACCCAAGCGTTTACTCCTGGGCACCGACGATGTAAGACCCGAACCTGGATCCCAAGACCCAACTGATCCGCGGCCTTAACCTAATCATCTAAGTGTAATTGGCCGGTTTATGTCCAAATAATTCTAAGTCATTTTCAAGTGATCTGAGGTTCATATGCAATATGTAAACAATGCGGAAGCTAAGATAAACATTCATTTTATTAATATAAACCATGTGATCCATACAATGTAGTAATATCAATCAGTTTGCACAATAGGCTATCATAAGTTCCAAACTATCTAACCACACATCACACATCCATCATTGGCTTGAGTCTTCACAGCTCCTTGGCTTTCCCACGATCCTGACCAGATCCTGCAATCATATAAATCCCATCAAATACACAATCAAACCTATATCCTAGCAACAAGTCTAGCAATGCATGGTTAAGTCCCTTAGAACTAGTTTCTGTCCCAAACTTGACCCACTCGGATAGGTCTCCAAAAACTAAATAAAAACCATGATAAATCATGATAATTCACAACTAAAAGAATGGTAAAGTCAGATTTCTCAGAACAGGTCTTGATCATATCGATCTTAACCTAGAACAGCCCCTTTGGCCATAACTGACCACCTCTAAATCAGTGATATAAAATTATCCTTTCATCATGATAATTCATGATAAATCCCTATTAAGAGATATATGAAGTCGGAATCCCCAAACCTCAACCGGAAGTAGGAGATCCAACCTTACCTGCCCAACCAAGGCCATGGAGAGATTACTCTGATCTAACCATGTCTTGGCGGCCTGACCATGAGTCTAAACTCACGGAAAACATCAGAATATATAATAAAAGAGATAGAATGAAAAGGGAGGGAGAACGGATGCAACCAACATCACTTGGTCCATGCGGACCATCCATCTGGAACCATGGATCATGGCGATGGTAAATGGTTAGCATCACTGACCTTAGGAGTGGCCGACGATGGGTTCTGATCCTTCCCACTAGCCTTCTCGGTTCCTCTTGTATCCATCTTCACACGGTTCCTTCCTGCAACTCTTCCTTGGTCGCCGGTCAAGAACAAATCACACCACACTCACACGGCCAAACAAGCAAACCGCCTGACTCTTTCTCTCTTGGATTCTCTGGCAATTTTGGCAGAGTTTCCCCTCTTTGTCTGATGCCAAATATCGATATTCAAGGTCTCTATATATAGAGAAAGACAATGATAACTGTCTTTGGGCGAACGGGTGGGAGAGATTGGCCGAATGGGCGCAAACGGAACCAACGCATCCGTTCGGTCCTACCGCCTCTCAACTGCCCCTCAACTGCTTCCTGGCATCGATCATTAACCCTTGGCACATTGCCAAGCACCTGACTTCACCACCAAACTCATCTGGTCCCATCCGGACCGCATCACCATCTAACCGGACCATAACCGCCCATGGTCTGGTCACACCATCTCAACTCCTATCACTCCTCCAAGCTGAGATGAGCTGACCACTAGTGTCCCCAGCTGAGTGAGCTAACACTCCAGCTACTAGAGCTGACCAGAATCTTGTGAGCTACTGTGAGCCTCCCCACACTTCACCTAGCTGCCTTAGCTTGCTTCACACTTAGGACAGCTGCCTAAACACTTGTCCAGCTCTCTTGAGCTTGAACCTTTCTTGCCTTGGTTAAGTTTCAGCCTCCTGATACCCTTAACCCACTTCCTGAACCATGATACGCCTTGTCTTAGGTCATTTGACCTGATTTGGTGCATCTCCTCGCACCATGGTCCATCCGGCCGATCCTATCTAGGATCGGGGACATGACAAGTCTCCCCCACTTGATAGGGATTCGTCCTCGAATCCAGACCAAGTGTATCTTCACAAACATACTGATCATACCACTCAGGATACTCAGCCTTCATCCTTGCCTTGGTTTCCCAAGTGATAATGTCTTTACCATTACTCTCCCACACTATCTTGATCATAGGTACTGTCTTCTTTCTTGTTGCCTTCTTTGCCCTATCTATGATTCGAACCGGCCTTGTCTCTAAGGTTAGGTTCTTACCAAGATCTTTGGGAATCTCAGGCAACATCACATCCTGTTCGGATAGGCACTTCCTAAGTTGGGACACATGGAACACATTGTGATATGCATCCATTGCAGATGGCAAGTTTAACTTGTAAGCCACTGCGCCCACTCTCTCCATGATCCTGAATGGGCCCAAGTATCTAGGATCCAGTTTCCTTCTTCCAGAAACCCTGGTCCTGCCTCTGAAGGTAATCATCTTGAGATACACTAGGTCATCAACCTCAAACTCAAGATGCTTCCTCCTCTTGTCCGCATAGCTCTTTTGTCTATCTTGAGCCTCCTTCATCTTCTCCTTGACAAACTTGATCTTCTCTGTGGTCTCCTCCACAATCTCAGGACCAATCATGCTGCGCTCCCCCACTTAGGTCCAGCATAATGGTGTCCTGCATGGCCGCCCATACAAAGCCTCATATGGTGACATACCAATGCTTGTATGGAAGCTATTGTTGTAAGCAAACTCTACCAAAGGCAAGTGCTTCTCCCAGGTCTCTCCCCAGTCCAAAACACAGGCCCTTAGCATGTCCTCCAACGTCTGGATTGTCCTCTCTGACTGACCATCAGTCTGAGGATGATAGGCTGTACTCATGTGCACTCTTGTGCCTAAGGCCTTTTGAAAAGCTTGCCAAAAGTAAGATGTGAACCTCGGATCTCTATCCGACACAATGCTTGCAGGTACACCATGAAACCTCACTATTTCATTGATGTAAATCTGCACAATCTCATCCACACCATCCCCCTTCTTGATTGCCAAGAAGTGAGCCGACTTGGTTAGCCTATTGACCACCACCCAAACAACATCTTTCTTGTTTCTGGTCGTAGGGAAACCAGTCACAAAATCCATGGTGATGTGATCCCACTTCCATTCCGGAATGGGTAAGCTTTGGAGTAGTCCACTGGGTACTTGGTGCTCCGCCTTGACCAATTGGCAAATGGGACACTTTGCCACCCACTCGGCCACATCAGTCTTCATGCGCACCCAATGGTAATACCTCTTCAAATCTCTATACATCTTGTTCAGTCCTGGATGAACTGAGAACTTAGATCTATGAGCTTGTCTCATAATCTCTTCCTTGAGTTCCCTATTGTTAGGAACACTTATCCTCCCATTGACCAAGATGGTACCATTGCTTGTAAGTTTGGTACTCAGTCTTGTCATTAAGAGCAACCTTTTGGAGGTTCTCATCCAGCTTCTGAGCTGCACATATCCGGGTAAGGAGATCGGCATGATCCACTGCCTCCAACCCCAATGGCTCATCAGCACTAACCAGTGTGTTGTGGTTAAGTGACCGGACCATTCCTTCCAATATATCCGCCTCCTTCTCAGCTGAAACCTCAGCCCTTCTCCGGCTCAAAGCATCATCAACCAAGTTGGCCTTCCCGGGATAGTAAGTTATGTCCAGATCATAATCTGCCACAAACTCCATCCATCTTCTTTTCCTCAGGTTCAACTCCGGTTGAGTAAAAATATACTTTAGACTCTTGTGGTCTGTAAGTATCTGAACCTTGGCACCATACAAATATGATCTCCAAATCTTCAAGGCAAACACCACTGCTGCCATTTCCAGATCATGTGTGGGGTAATTACCCTCATGCTTCCTCAATTGTCTTGAGGCATAAGCAATGACCTTCCCATGTTGGGTCAGTACACAGCCTAGTCCAGTAATGGAGGCGTCTGTGTACACCACATATGGTTGGTCATCCTCAGGCAGGACAAGGACTGGTGCACTAGTAAGCATGTCCTTAAGTGCAGAGAAACTTCTCTCACACTCCTCTGACCATACAAACTTAACATCCTTTCCTGTCAACTGAGTCATAGGCTGTGCCAAACTAGCAAAGCCCTTCACAAACTTCCTATAGTAGCCGGCCAGCCCTAAGAAGCTTCTGACTTCTGTGGTATTCTTAGGCTGAGGCCATGCCTTTCTGGCTACTATCTTCTCCGGATCAACAGACACACCTTCACTTGACACAATGTGTCCAAGGAAGCCAATGCTCTTCTGCCAGAAGCTACACTTGCTTAACTTAGCAAAGAGCTGCTGCTCTCTCAATCTTCTCAGCACAGCCCGGAGATGCCTTTCATGGTCTTCCTTGCTCTTGGAATATACAAGTATGTCATCTATAAAGATGATTACAAATTCATCCAAGAAGTCTCGGAAGGTACCATTCATCATCTTCATGAATGTTGCTGGTGCATTGGTCAGACCAAATGGCATAACCACAAACTCATAGTGGCCATACCTGGTTCTGAATGCAGTCTTCTTTATATCACTTGGTTCAATTGGGATCTGATGATACCCTGAAGCCAAGTCAATCTTAGAGAACCACTTTGCTCCCTTAACCTGATCCAACAGCTCATCTATCCGAGGCAATGGGTACTTATTCTTGATAGTAACCCTATTCAGCCCTCGATAGTCAATACACAACCTAAAGCTACCATCCTTCTTCTTCACAAAGAGGACTGGTGCTCCCCAAGGCGACACACTAGGGCGTATGAAACCCTTATCCAACAACTCTTCCAGTTGTTTCTTTAGCTCGGCCATCTCAGCAGGAGCCATGCGGTAGGGACTTTTTGACATTGGGGCCGTCCCTGGTTCCAGTTCTATTATGAATGGGTCTGACCTATCAGGGGGAATGCCCTGTGAGGACCTAAACACATCCTTGAACTCACTGACCAGCGGAATCCCGTCCGGGTTACCACCCCCAACAACCTCCTTAGTGGTGATTGTGGCAATATAAGCCTCACAACCCCGCTCAAGCATCCTTTCCGCTTGGACTGCTGATACCACTAAGCATCCAGAGGTTGGATGAATACCTTGGAACCTGATCGGGGGTCCACACCCACTCTCAAATAGCACCCTCCCCCGGTGACAGTCTAAGGTGGCCCGATTCTTTCCAAGCCAGTCCATACCCAAGATCACCTCATGATTCTTGAGTTGGACCACAACAAGATCCACAGGCATTACCCTGTCCTGGATCACCACTGGGATATCCTTCACTCGTCCTAATGAGGGCATCAATTGGCCTCCAGCCGCACTCACTAGGCCAGGATCATCCCCTGTCCCAATCTGGAACAAACCCTTTCCGACCAAACATGGACTCACAAAACTATGTGTAGCTCCAGTGTCGAAAAGTACATGTGTTTCCACACCACCAATACTTAGGGTCCCTACAGGAAACCCAATCTAAGCATCTAATCCATTCTAGGTTCCATACCATGCATTTCTAAAAATTTAAAAGAATAAGATTAGATCATTACCAGTGATCGCCATGAAAGGCTTGGTCTCATCAGTGTCCTTAGACAACTCATAGACCCTTGGTGCAGATGTCTGGCCACGGCTTGGTTCCGGCTTGCTAACCTCAGACTTCATCCTGCCTGATCCAGCCTGAAGCTTAGGGCAGTCCTTTCGGAAGTGCCCGGTCTTCCCACACTGGAAACAGGTCCTAGAGTCACCACCAGCCGCTTGACCACGACTCTGATCAGGTCCAGGACAGTCCCGGACTGAGTGGTCCATCTTGCCACACCTTGTGCAAGCTCCCATAGCTCTCCAGCACTCACCACCATGGCGCCTTCCACACTTTTGGCACTCCGGCTTTCCACCCGAGGACTTGCCCTCATCACTTGAATCTCTCTTCCTCTTCCGGTCACCAGCATGACCAGTACCACTTGCCTGGCTCCTACTCTTGAGCCTGGCCTCTTCAGCAAGGTTAGTCTCCAGCATTGCCATGTGCTCCACCAACTCAGAGACAGTACGGAAGGTACGGACTGAGCAGTAGGTCCGGAGTTCGACCCTAAGGCCTCTTATGAACCTGCGGACCTTAACCTTCTCATCCTCCAACTCCTTACCTACATACTTCCTGAGCCGGTTGAACTCCTCTTCATATTCCCTTACTGACCTGCGTCCTTGAGTCAAGTCTAAGAACTTGGCCTCCAAACGGTCCCATGCTTCAGCCGGGAAGTACTTGTGGTTGAACTCAACCTCAAAGTCTGAGAACTTCTCAATAGAACCATTGGTGCGCTTGTCCACTGACAGCCACCAGTTGTGTGCATCTCCCTCCAGGAAGTGCACTGCTATGTCTCTCTGGTACTCTTCAGGGCACCTTGTAGACTTGAAGTTCCGGGCCAGCCTGTCCCTCCATTCATCCGCCTCCATAGGATCAGCACTTCCAGCAAAGTGTTTTGTCCCTAGGCGAGATATGTGCTCCAGCACCTTCAGGTAGTCCACCTTGCCAGTTCTTCTAGCTGGTGGATCGAGTTCAATCACCTCATCAACTGGTGCAACTCGTCCAGCAGCTCCTGGTACCATCACTTGAACTTGTGGAGCTTGCCCCATGGATGAATTCACCAATGGAGTGATCACTTGGGTCATAGCCAGCATCTGACTACCCATAAGCCTGATTGCATCAAGCACCTCCTTCATGGAAGGTTCCACCAGCTGGTTTCCTTGGTTGGCTCCACCATTGGTTGCACCAATGCCTCGGCCGCCCTGATCACCAGCATGTGAGGACTCTCCCTCAACCTCCATATCATCTTGCAGCTGCCTCTCAGCTTCCTCAGCTTGTTCTTGCTGCTGCCTAGCTAGCTCAGCTTGCTCCGGCTGCTGCCTAGTTTCCTCAGCTGCCTTTTGCTGCTGTTACACTAGATTTCCATGAACCTCAGTCGGATTGATCCGCGCCAGAGGCAATCCAGTTGCACTGTCGACGCCAATGCTTGGGTTAAGCAGCACCACACTTGGATTGGCTCCATCCGCGCCACCTTGGCCAGATGCTCCAGCTCCATCCTTAGTCCTCTTGGACTTGCTCTGACTCTTACCACCCTTAAGAACATCAAAAACAACACACAAGATCAATGTTAGTAACACTTAACCAATGATCCATCAAAACAGTTCCTAAGACAAAAATAAATCAAGCCCTATACTGTGAGACCCCAGCCGGATGTGTGATGATCAAACCATAACCCCCAAGTCCTATAATCAAGCATGCTCTGATACCAACTTGTAAGACCCGAACCTGGATCCCAAGACCCAACTGATCCGCGGCCTTAACCTAATCATCTAAGTGTAATTGGCCGGTTTATGTCCAAATAATTCTAAGTCATTTTCAAGTGATATGAGGTTCATATGCAATATGTAAACAATGCGGAAGCTAAGATAAACATTCATTTTATTAATATAAACCATGTGATCCATACAATGTAGTAATATCAATCAGTTTGCACAATAGACTATCATAAGTTCCAATCTATCTAAACACACATCACACATCCATCCTTGGCTTGAGTCTTCACACCTCCTTGGCTTTCCCACAATCCTGACCAGATCCTGCAATCATATAAATCCCATCAAATACACAATCAAACCGATATCCTAGCAACAAGTCTAGCAATGCATGGTTAAGTCCCTTAGAACTAGTTTATGTCCCAAACTTGACCCACTCGGATAGGTCTCCAAAAACAAAATAAAAACCATGATAAATCATGATAATTCACAACTAAGAGAATGGTCAAGTCAGATTTCTCAGAACAGGTCTTGATCATATCGATCTCAACCTAGAACAGCCCATTTGGCCATAACTGACCACCTCTAAATCAGTGATATAAAATTATTCTTTCATCATGATAATTCATGATAAATCCCTATTAAGAGATATATGAAGTCGGAATCCCCAAATCTCAACCGGAAGTAGGAGATCCAACCTTACCTGCCCAACCAAGGCCATGGAGAGATTACTCTGATCTAACCATGTCTTGGCAACCTGACCATGAGTCTAAACTCACGGACAACATCAGAATATATAATAAAAGAGATAGAATGACAAGGGAGGGAGAACGGATGCAACCAACATCACTTGGTCCATGCGGACCATCCATCCGGAACCATGGATCATGGCGATGGTAAATGGTTAGCATCACTGACCTTAGGAGTGGCCGACGATGGGTTCTGATCCTTCCCACTAGCCTTCTCGGTTCCTCTTGTATCCATCTTCACACGGTTCCTTCCTGCAACTCTTCCTTGGTCGCCGGTCAAGAACAAATCACACCACACTCACACGGCCAAACAAGCAAACCGCCGGTCTCATTCTCTCTTGGATTCTCTGGCAATTTTGGCAGAGTTTCCCCTCTTTGTCTGATGCCAAATATCGATGCCCAAGGTATCTATTTATAGAGAAAGACAATGATAACTGTCTTTGGGCGAACGGGTGGGAGAGATTGGCCGAATGGGCGCAAACGGAACCAACGCATCCGTTCGGTCCAACCGCCTCTCAACTGCCCCTCAACTGCTTCCTGGCATCGATCATTAAAACCCTTGGCACATTGCCAAGCACCTGACTTCACCACCAAACTCATCTGGTCCCATCCGGACCGCACCACCATATAACCGGACCATAACCGCCCACGGTCCGGTCACACCATCTCAACTCCTATCACTCCTCCAAGCTGAGATGAGCTGACCACTAGTGTCCCCAGCTGAGTGAGCTAACACTCCAGCTACTGGAGCTGACCAGAACTCTTGTGAGCTACTGTGAGCTTCCCCACACTTCACCTAGCTGCCTTAGCTTGCTTCACACTTAGGACAGCTGCCTAAACACTTGTCCAGCTCTCTTGAGCTTGAACCTTTCTTGCCTTGGTTAAGTTTCAGCCTCCTGATACCCTTAACCCACTTCCTGGACCATGATACGTCTTGTCTTAGGTCATTTGACCTGATTTGGTGCATCTCCTCGCACCATGGTCCATCCGGCCGATCCTATCTAGGATCGGGGACATGACAGACGAGATAAGCTTCACAGCCAAAGAACAAGAAAGGATCCTCACTCCGCATCACGACGCTCTGGTTGTATCGCTCAATGTGGCGAACTGCTTGGTGAGGAGGATCCTGATCGACAACGGCAGTTCCAGTAATATCATCTTCCAAACTGCGTATCACGATCTGGGGCTAGAGAAGAGTGCCCTCATGTGAAAGGTGACGCCCCTCATCGGATTCAGCGGGGAGGTCAAGCAGACTTCCGGAGAGGTAACTCTACCTGTCTACGCAGAAGGAGTGAATATGGCGTCCAGGTTTCTCGTTGTTGACTGCCAATCTTCGTACAACATAAATCTAGGATGGCCCTGGATCTATGAGATGGGAGCCATCCCCTCAACACTTCGCCAGATGGATAAGTTCCCCACACCCTGGTGCATAAAAGTGATCAGAGGAGACCAAGAAAACTCTCGTTCTTGCTATCAGACTACCATGAAAGTAAAAGCCAAGGCTTTATAGCAATTATAGAACAGTTCTCCAGAACCCACTGATGGGGAACCAAGAGGTGGAAGGGTAGGCGACGCCTCACGGGCCGAGAGCAACCAGGTCATGCTCCTCCAGATCACAAGACAAACGGGGAACTCCTCATTCGGGCTCAAAGAACTGGGAGCACCCAAAGGCCCACCGATTAATGTAGTCTCCACTGACACGGTGCATGCAGGTCTGAACCTAAAGGCGGGTACACTACCAAAGAACCATTGCAAGACAGGGCCTCCCCAGTCCGCAAGCCCGGGGGCCTCTAGAGGAAAAACCAGATATCATCAACGGTACCGAGGCGTGGATCTCATGCGGAAACTCTGCATCATGCCGGGGCAGGAGCCCAGCCTCCTGGTAAACAACATTCGCCCCTCGAAAAAGACCAGGGACAAAGCGCTCAGTGGAGAACACAATTCCAATACCGGGGCAGTTACAGGGGCAGGCGCAACCAACCGCCACGAAATCTTGCAAAAGATTACCGACGATAAAAGTACTCCAGCTACCGGCGTATGGAACTCTCTGAGCCCGAGCCTCTTACGCCAAGGTCATCACGCCAGCAAGGACGACACAACACTTGGGACTCAGGTCTCTGGAGGAGAACAATTATCCAGTAACGCCAGGCCTCCGCCTGATCTCCAGGGATACACGAACTTCGGAGTGGCAAAGGTAAAAACCACTGACCCGCTGGAACACCTCGTAGCTCAAAGCACAACATTTCTAATATAGTCTCCAGACTATGATTTATTACTACTATATATTTAGCATTATGGTTTTCTACTCCTACGTATGCTAAACGTCCACGGACAAAGCTTATATAATAAAATAGTTTCGACTATAAAGGTGGTAGAAGAACCATCATCCTTAAAGGAGCATACATGGCTGGATCAGGTCCCTTGAAACCTTCGATCCCAGCTGAACCTCACTAATACGTGGCACGTCCACACAAAATGATAATGGGTATGAGATTTAAGGCAGGAATGGGTCTGATCAAACTTGAGTATGCTTGTCAAAACTACCTATAACCCCGGTATAGGCCTAGAGCCATAGAAATATCGGGGCTCCAAAAGTAAAAGTACTGTAACACCTCCGGGTTAATTCAGGGAATTTGCCTATTGCAAAAGTACTGCTACGCGCAGGGAGAAATACATAAATACCTACTTCTCCAGACGTGGAAAGTGGAAGACTCTGGCATTTGGATTTCCGAATCCATACCAGCACCCTTAAGTCTGATAGTGGCTTCCTGCAGAAGCAGAATGCAGCATAGAAACTCGATAGTGGCCAGCTTCCGAGCGGCAAAATGTGAGGTCCGAACAGGTACCGGTAGTAGTCCTACCTAGGTGGACGGAATACGGTCTCTGCAAAAAAAAAAACTCTGGATTCCTTCGAACTTCAAAAGTTCCTATGAATTTCAGACCAAATGAAACAAACTCCAAGTTATTACAAATTGAACTTCCGAGTTCCCAATTGAACTTCCGAGTTCCTCAACGAACTTCCGAGTTCCTGTCGAACTTCCGAGTTCTTCAAGGAACTTCCGAGTTCTTCAACGAACTTCCGAGTTCCTATCGAACTTCCGAGATCCTATCGAACTTCCGAGTTCCCAACAAACTTCCGAGTTCCTCAACGAATTTCAGAGTTCCTATCGAACTTCCGAATTCCTCAACAAACTTCCGAGTTCCTATCGAACTTCCGAGTTCATTAACGAAATTTCGAGTTCCCAATTGAACTTCCGAGTTCCCATCGAACTTCTGAGTTCCTCAGTGAACTTTTGAGTTCCCAACGAAGTTCCGAGTTCTTAGAACGAACCTCCGAGTTCCTGCGCAAGTCACTGGGACCGCGAAATAGGGTTCCCAATACCTAACTAACTCCGAGTTCTTGGGACCTCTAGGTTCCTGAAGTGAACCACCAGATTCCCAAGACGAATCTCCATGTTCTCATACATGAAGCCTCAACATTTTTACTGGATTCCTAAATCCCGGACGATACCTCGACATGCAAAAGAATCATGAGACCAGTCCCAAGGCTATAAGGCCTCTAGACTATCTCCTACGAAGTTCCTCTCGGAAACCTTGGAACCAAATCCTTGGAGGATCCTCAAGTTTTCTCCGGAAAATCCAGGTCCATCAACCAGACCAACAAGGATTTCAGAGTAGTCTCCGGACCATGAAACGGTCCTCCGACCTGATCAAAAACATGTCTACTATGAGAGGCAGCAGATCTTGAGATCATACTCTACAAGACAAAAAAAACAAAGGTGTATGTAAAAAGCAAACTACTGCATCTATGAGCAACTACAGAATAAAAAGCAGAGGAGAATCCAAAAATATTTTTAAAGTAAAGGCCAAAGCAGGGTCATAATTCAAAATAAAAGGCACGAAGGCCTGATCAGAGTTTGGAAACCCTCATAGAGAGTAGACAAAACATACGAAGACCCCTACACGGGGTTAAGAGTTTAAAAAGAGAAGAAGACGGAAATCTAATTGGCAGGTGGATCTTCAGTGGACGGCTCAGGAATCTCGCTGCTTCAATATTTCTAGGAATCGAGGACTCGCCTTCAAATGAAGGAGTCGGGAGATCTAGGAGCTGGGCTTCGGTCGTCTTGACAACCTTTTGTTGCTCCAACGTGGCTGCGAGATTCCAGTTGGGGGTCTCCTCTTTGAGCCACTATCTCATCAGCTCCCAGCGAGCTACCACTTTAGCACCATTCACCGCCATGGACTTTTCCATCACGAAAGTCTCCGCAGTCTCCTTCAGCCCACATATCTCTTCCTCCCTCCTCTCCAGCTGCTCCTTAAGAGAGACATTCTCCGCTACCGCCAGTATTCCCGCCTCATCCTGATTCCTTAGCTTGATCTTCAGTCCTCTGATCTCCTTCTCCTGAGCTAGGACCTTATCTTTCTCCTCGTACAGCTGGGAGGCCTGAGCATCCATCTCGGCCTTCATAGAAGTCCTGTCTCCGATCTTCTCCTCGAAGTGATGCAGCTAAGTGATAACCTGCACAGATGCACCCGCATCAAAACAAGCCATAGAATCCTATAAGATAGAACAAGGTAGAGCTTTACCTAGAGAAGGTCAACCTGGAGAGATTGTATGGCTTCTGAAGAATTTGTCTCTGAGGCCAGAAGTACCGGAGTCGATGGGAAAACACTAGCAGTGAGATTAGCGAGAACATTTACGGGGTCGAAAGACGGCAGAGAAGACTCTTTGGAAATGGATCCGGAAACCTTAGCCTTCTTCTTAGAAGACGAAGGAGGCTGAACCTGGGTAGCCTTCCGCTTGCTGCTCCCGATGAACTGGACTTCGTCATCATCCTCGAGAGGAGCAGGTTTCTTAGAGCCCGCTTTCTTTGCCCGCATCGCCTCCAGAACTTTTTGGTACTCAGCCAGCGTTTCATCTCCTTTGGATCCTGGCATATTACCTGAAAATATAGCACCTGATAAAGTCAAAAACCGCTTGAAGAGAAAAAGAGAATAGATGGAAGCTTACCCCAGATACTGCACAGTTCCAACGCTTCTCTGCTCACAAGATAGGGAACCTCGCGTCTCTCCACTGGAAGCTCTAACACCCGATTTATCGTCTCCTTCCCTTGAGACAAATCCAAGCTAAGCACGTCTGCAAGAAGAAACAATGAACGTTAGAATCAGTTGTCAAAAGAAGCTACTCCGAGCTTCTAAAACCCACCAGCTGTGCGCCAGATCAGAGAGAAGCCTGGGAGATACATGAAGGCAAATTTCTCGGCTCAGCGACCCTCGAAAACAGGATGCCGTTTCCGATTCCTCTTGTGGATCTCCTGAACCGGAAGCATCTTGTTGCGAGGGTGTAAATGATATCTTCCCTCTCCGGTATTCATTAGAGAAACAAAGTAAGAATACAAGACCTCTGTGACTCCAATTTGAAGGCCTCAAGATCCCATAGGTTCTGCATGGCAATCAGTATTCTCCAGGCAGGAGGATTCAGCTGCCCTGGAGAAATCCCGAACGCCTCTGATATCTTAGCCACCAGCGAAGGAATCCGATCTCTGAATCCCGACTCGAAGAAACCTTCATACACCGGAACTTTGTCAGCTTCGAAGTCAGAAACCCGGTCGATAGGGCCAGGGATCCGGATGATGACCTCATCAGAGAGGTCAAACCTCTGTCTCCAGCTTTTGACCTCTTCCATCCCGATTGATGAGAGAGGACCAAGAGGAGGGGATCCTTCCATCTCCAAACCTGGTAAATCCCTCTCTACGATCGCCTGGTTTGGATCCACCATCGCTACGGTGAGATCCAGAGAAAAATCAGAAGAGCTCAAAGGTTCGGGAGGATCAGCAGCAGCTCTGCTCTTTTTTAACCTAATCCTAGCACCTATAGAAGAGGAACCCAGGGAAGGGTTTGGTCCTGTCCTCATCTCGGGCGCACAAGTCGATAGAAGAAACGAGTAATGAAAGAATAAGAGGGAGGAGGAAGAATATTACCGTGAAAGATCTTGAGAGCAGAGAATCTCCAAGGATCTTTGAGAGAGAGAAAGAAAGAAACTGAAGCGTTTATTAGGCGGCAAAATGAAAAGATTAAGGTTAAAACCCTAATCAACTGAGAATGAGCAACTCCGGTTGACTTGACTGCACAGGTTATTCCCCGAGTTCGATGACGAAATCGAGCAATAAGGAGCAAACTGTTGGGGACAAATACTCGGGTATCATTTTTTTCCAGACCCCAGGCAGGACCCGGACCTCAGGGTCTCCCACATGGGATATTCCGGATCCTCACTGAAAGGAACACCGGAACTACTCCAGAAACTACTCCAGGAACTACTCTTTCCTCCGAAAAATGGGAAACTTCCAATAAAGAGAATCTTCCATATTTCCGAATATGGAAGAATTCCTCTTACACTAATCGACGCAAACCGACCTAACGACGACTATATAAAGGGATCTCAAACCGTAGATAAAGGGATAGACACTTGAAGATTTAGATATTAGACTTAGACGGCTAGGGTTAAAGTTCTTACGAAATACCTTGTAATTCTAACTCTTTGATTTAATAAAACATCTCTTCAAATCTATTTCTTTTTGAATCAATACAAACTCATACGAACTACTAGATTATCCTCCGTTCCGTAGTACTCTAGAAGATCCTACACAAAAAAAAATCCCCTAACAGATGCTCCACCGAGCCTATAGAATCGGGTGTAAGGATACCCTTGGCTTCAATGATTTTGCTACATTGAAACCACATAGCTTGTGCAGCCTGGATTACCAAATATAACATTGTAGGCCCTTTCAGAATTTTAGTATAAAACCCCAGACTGTGATTTGTAAATTTGTAATAATGCCATAATTTCCAAAGATCGACGATAATCCAGAAAAGTCTTGTATCTCCACTGTCCCAGATGGCAATACTCATTAAAATGATAATAATTTTCTCCCTTAGGCTAGCACCTGTGTCCGAAAAACCTCGATATATCTCAATACTCTTTGTATTCTCATTTGAAACTATTTCATATCTCAACCTCAAGGTATAAGGTCTTTCTTCGTAAATAACTCAGTTTTGATTCCAAAGTGGGCCTTTGCAATGGTCGATGCCAAAATCCAGAACCCATACTGAAAAAAACCAAGTTGCCCACTTCTCCCAATATCAATTCGGTTATAAAGCCACTTACTAGTCCTACTTATGTTCCTTTACACACATTAAAACTAGATTATATTTAAAATTCTATTTTAGAATTTCACAACAATACTAATATAAGAAAATCTTTCAATTCAAATTTTTATATAGAGAAAAAGTAGGCAAGCAAAAGTGTACCGAAACAACCTTTTGATTTTAGAAAGCCTGGAAAGGTAAACAAAAAGATAAAGAAAGTAAGAGGTACGCTTTTTTTTCAACACACATAAGAGGTAACTTCATTTATGTAGTTTCTGACTTAAAATAACCGACCATTGAATTAGTTATGCTTTTTGGCCGACCTTGCTTATTGATCTGTTTCTCCACTTCATCTCAAAAAGCATTGAGTAGTGTTTTTCTTCTTTTAATAAGTATATTTCGTATATTTTTATATTAACCCTCTGATTATTTGTTTGTATTGATACATAGGGTTTGAATCTGAATTTGACACGTATAGGTTGTATCCACGAATTTGATTGTGAATTTCTAAAACGTTCATTGATTAATCAAAACCTGGATTGCAAGGCAAAATATTGAAATTTTATGAAAAGATGGTTAATTCGGCAAGAATAAGATAAACTATGAAAACCCTAACTCTTGTCTCGAAAAGCATTTGTTTGTGAATAATCTTCTTGATAATCGACCCTTCTTTTATATACTCTTGTTTTCTTTTTCTTTTTTTCCTTTAAGACGACATTAGTTTATGCCGATATAAACAAAAAAATTCATAGTCACCTACTGTCTGAGTGATTAATCGGTCACTAACAGTAGGGGACTAGGTAATAATTTTTTTTGTTTTGAAATAAATAGTACGCAGGAATCAATTTAAGTGCATCAAAGAAATGCACATGAAAAAGCAGTTTAAAGGACATGGCAAAAATATAATCGTAATATTATGCGTGTACTTTGTAATACACTTTCTTATCACAAAAGCCGATATGTTACAGAAGAAAAAAAAAACACAAAAGCCAATATCCAAACCATAAAAGAAGTTTTAAATATTTATATATGCGTAGCAAAAATCCCATAGGAAAATAACCGGCGGCGGCGGCGAAGGCGGACTCCCGGCGGCGGACGGACGGTTGCCGGCTACGGCTACTCCGGCGAACGGCGGTCGGCGAAGTGGTGCGTGGGTGACACGCACGGCGACTCCGGTGGTTGACGACGCGTGAGATGCACGCGCAGAACTTCTCTCTGAGCTTGCGGGTGCGTCGCGGCAGATCTCCGGCTGGTTTTCTGGCTCCGGACTCCTTTCGACGTCACGAACACGGTGGTGGTCTTAGAATCACAAATTTCCCAATGGTTAGAGAGATATGATCGATTTACTAATCTGCAAAAACTAAAACCAATAAATGCGGCGGTTCCTGTGGTTACCTTCGGCGTGTGATGGTGGTAACGTGTCCAATATCGGCTCAGGCACTGGTGGCGGCGGCGGTTTGTCACTAAATCTCAAGGACAGCTCGATTTCTGCAGAATTTCGACGTGTTTAGGTTTTCTGAAAAAAATAATCTGCAAGAGCTAGTATTTAAAGAAGAAAAATACCTAGAGCTTCCTGGAAATTTATTGGGCTTTGCTGGGTCCTGGGAATTGGGTCTTTACAATGATCTCCTCCGATTGAATACAACTAGTTCTTTGAGTCTTGGTTTTAGAAAAGGGCTAAGCTCTCCTTTCTGATCATGTATCTGATCGCTTCATACTTTTTCAGTGGGAAATTCCTCTCTCAGTTTACCTCATCCATTTGGATCTGCTTAATGCTGATTGCTGTCCAGATCGACTTATGTTAGCTTTAGACGTAACATCGTGACTATACACCCTTCTAAGACTCAAGATTGGTCCGGTTTGACTTTTACGTGAAACACAACAAAAGAGCTTTCAGTGAACGTTCCAGTGTTATGGAACAATAATATTGGTAGATACCTGTTTTTTGTTCTTGAACTTAAATATATATTTAATGAAATGGATGGCACGTGAGAAGAGTGTGAGAAGATCACTCATAAGGGAAGGAAAAACATGTCAGTCATTTACGAGGCAGTTAGAGAAAGTTGTTACGAAGTCAAACAATAAAAGAAGAAGACGAAACCATTAGAAGATCAATTCGAAAAGTGTGAGTAATTTTCCTCTTGAGTCTTTCTCTGTCTAATTCGAGTTCATCTTATCGTAGCTCTAGAGTTGTTTCTTCCTGTAAACTCTTGGCTCGGTGAGGTCGATTCTTTGTATAATACATTGAATCGAGTGTTACGAATCTCTATATTGAAGTATTGTTTTACTGTATCAAAGGTATCAGATTCCAAACGAATCCTCGGAGCAATGGCAGAGACGCGATCTCAAGCTTTGCTGAAAGGTACGGCGGCGCGTGAAGCAGACATAGCGATTCTGAGCCGTTTCGAAGTGTTGGAGAAGGTGATTGAGGTTCAGAACGAACGTCATGCGCAAACCGATGAGAGCGTAAGGGAGCTAATCGAGACATTTAAGCTCATGACGAGCAACAATCCAATGAATCCCTCGACGAGTGGAACTCAGGCGACGGAGACTTATTATCGTCCTCTTCACGGTAATCAATCACCTTACACCGGGATGACGAGGATCGCTAGGGTGGATTTTTCCAGATTCAACGTTCAGAACGTGAAGGAATGGTTGTTCAAGGTGGAATAATTTTTCGGCATTGATAACACACCGATGGAATTGAGAGTACGATTGGCACCGATTCATTTTGATCAGATGGCGTTGGCGTGGCACCAATTGCTAGCTCAATCGGAACAAGATTCCTATGTTATCGAAGATTGGGAGGAATATAAAGTGCTCTTGAAAGAGCGATTCGAAGATGTGTTGGATGATCCGATTGCTGAGTTGAAGAGGTTACAAGAGACTTCAGGCATTGGTGATTACCACGCCAAGTTTGAGCTCATACGTAACAGAGTGAGGATGAGCGAGAGCTACTTGGTGAGTGCCTATTTGGCAGGGTTAAACACTAATACACAAATGCATATCAGGATGTTTCAACCAAAATCTATTCGGGAGTGTTTGTTGCTTGGACATTTGTATGAAACAGCTAACCCTCGTAAAACGTCACAGAGTTGGAAGACAAGCAATAACACAATGACGGCAAAAGGATTGTTGCAAAAGCCGTCTGATACAAAGAATTTCAACACTAAACTTGGTGATAAGGCCAAAGAGACGAGTAGGCAGCCACAAAAGTTTCTTTCTAAAGAAGAAATGAGTGAGTGTCGTGCCAACGGTTTATGTTACTATTGTGATGAGAAGTATACCCCTGGTCACTATTTGAAGCATAAAAAGACTCAACTTTACTCAATGGAGGTAGATGATGAGGAAGAGTTCTTTGAGGCTGATGAAGGTGGGGAACAAGAAGCGAGAGACGGTGATATTGCTCAAATCTCCGTAAGCGCAGTGGCTGGAATCACGGAGAACTACAGAACAATGAAGGTTCGAGGCGTACATGGGAAGAAGATATTGTATATTCTCATTGATTCAGGGTCTACTCATAACTTCATGGACCCTGAGATTGCAGCGAAGTTACAATGTCAGGTTAAACCACCTACAATGACACGGGTAGGAGTAGCCGATGGAGGGAAGTTGATGGTAAAAGGCAGAGTTGAGCAGTTTCAATGGACGTTCCAGAATTCAATATTTACACAAGACATGATGCTTATTCCTTTGGGAAACTGTGACATGGTCTTGGGCGTCCAATGGTTGTCCTTGTTGGGTCCCATTACTTGGGATTTCTTGAAGTTAGAGATGCAGTTCAAGTATCTTAACAAGAAGATTGTCTTACATGGGCTTAAAGAAACTGGTGTGAAGGAAGTAAAGTCGGAGAAATTGAGATTGCAGGAGGGAGATGCTAACATATCAATGATATATGTTCAGCGGAAAGAACTGGAGGAAGAACCTGAGATTTCTTCTTTGGAGTTGGGAGATAAGAGAAGGGAATGCCCTGGTTTGAATCACTTACTGGAATCTTATACTGTGCTGTTTAAAGAACCTAAAGGTTTACCTCCCCACAGAGAAAAGCATGACCATCAAATTCCCCTGATGGAAGGTTCTAACCTAGTGAATCAACGGCCATATCGTTATGCTTTGTACCAAAAGACAGAGATTGATAAAATGGTACAGAGTTTATTCGATGCAGGAACGATTCAAACAAGCTCCAGCCCTTATGCTTCACCGGTTGTGCTTGTTAAAAAGAAAGATAACTCATGGAGATTGTGTGTGGATTATCGTAACCTTAATAGCATGAGTATTAAAGATCGATTTCCCATTCCGTTGATTGAAGACTTGATGGATGAATTGGGAGGATCAGTTGTCTACTCAAAGATTGATTTGAGAGCAGGTTATCATCAAGTGAGGATGCACCAGAATGATGTCCACAAGACAGCTTTCAAAACTCACAGTGGGCTTTATGAGTACCTTGTTATTCCATTTGGCTTGACAAATGCCCCTGCAACCTTCCAACACTTGATGAACTCGATCTTCAAGGAGTACCTTCAGAAGTTTGTGCTCATTTTTTTCGATGACATTGATTTACAGCAACTCAATGGAGCAACATGTTCATCATCTGAAGTTGGTGTTTGATTTGATGAAGAAAAACAACTTATATGCAAAGCAGATCAAGTGTGAATTTGCAACAACAAGAGTTAAGTATTTGGGTCATTACATTGAAGCTAAAAGTGTATCTACTGATCCTAACAAAGTGAAGGTTGTAGGTGAATGGCCTAAACCGGAGAACTTGAAGCAGTTGAGAGAGTTCTTGGGCTTAGCTGGTTATTACTTAAGATTTGTTAAAATATTTGGCGGAATTGCTAGGCCACTGAGTGTGTTAACAAAGAAGGAAGCATTATGTTGGACAGAGGAGGCACAATATGCATTTGAGGGGTTAAAGACTGCTCTCTGCGAAGCGCCTGTGTTAGCTCTTCCGAACTTTGATAAGCAATTTGTTGTAGAGACCGATGCATGTGGAAGTGGCATTGGTGCTGTACTAATGCAAGAGGGTCATCCTATCGCATATATCAGCCGCCACTTAAAAGGGAAGCAACTCCACTTATCCATCTATGAAAAGAAGCTGTTAGCAGTGGTGTTTGCTGTTCAGAAGTGGAGGCATTACTTGCTTCGTGATCATTTCATTATTAGAACTGATCAACGCAGTCTTAAGTACTTGCTTGAGCAACGTCTTAATACTCCTATTCAACAACAATGGTTGCCTAAGCTGCTTGAGTTTGATTACGAGATACAGTACCGACAAGGGAAAGATAATTTGGCAGCTGATTCTCTTTCTCGTGTTGAGGGGTCTGAAGTTCTGAGTATGGCTTTATCTTTTACTGACTGTGATCTGATGAAGCATATGCAAAATTCTTACGAGACAGATGTGCAGATTAAGGAGTTGATTGAAGCGTTAAAGAAGAAGCCTGATTTCAAGAAATATTTTACTTGGAAACACAACACATTGCACAGGAAGAGTAAACTGGTGATTCCTGCCAATGCTACATTACGCAACACTATCTTGGAGTGGTTGCATAAGTCCTGTAGTGGGGGTCATTCAGGTCGAGATGCAACGCACCAGAGGGTCAAGAGTTTGTTCTATTGGAAGGGTATGAGCAAAGATATTCAACAGTATATACGCAGCTGAACTACTTGCCAACAGTGTAAACATGAAACGGTTGCTTCACCGGGTCTGATTCAGCCATTGCCTATTCCTACTGCCATTTGGTCTGACATCTCTATGAATTTCATCGATGGTCTTCTGAAGTCCTTTGGCAAAGCAGTCATTTTCATGGTAGTGGATCGCTTGAGCAAAGCTGCTCACTTCATCGCTATGAGTCATCCTTACTCTGCGGCTTCAGTGGCTCAGGCTTTTCTTGACACAGTGTATCGTCTACATGGTCTTCCTCAGTCCATTGTTAGCGACAGAGACAGTGTTTTCCTCAGTGACTTCTGGAGAGAGCTCTTTACTCTGCAAGGTGTGGCTTTGAATTACTCTACAGCATATCACCCGCAAAGCGATGGTCAGACTGAGATCGTCAATAAGTGTTTAGAGACATACTTACGCTGTATGACAAATGAGAGACCTCATTTTTGTAGTAAATGGCTTCCACTAGCGGAATTCTTGTATAACACTACCTTTCACACGACAACTCAGCTCACTCTGTTTGAAGCTGTGTATGGAAGACCACCACCAATCCATCTTCCTTATCTTCCTGGTGAATCGAAAGTTGAAGTTGTGGCTCCTTTACAGGAGCGAGAGGATATGATCTTGTTGCTTCAGTTCCATTTGTTACGTGCTCAACATCGCATGAAACAGAATGAAGACTTACATAGAACATAACGAAGCTTTGAGATTGGTGATTACATTTTCGTGAAGCTACAACCTTATCGTCAGCAGTCTACGGTGATGTGGTCAAATAACAAATTGGCACCTAAGTTCTTCGGTCCATACAAGATTATTGACCGTTGTGGTAGTGTGGCATACAAGCTGGAGTTACCATCATCGTCTCTTATTCATCCGGTGTTTCATGTTTCTCAGTTGAAGGTTTTGGTTTGAAACATGCATACTACTCAACACGACGGTGATCTCTGATGTATTGATAAAAGAGCCAGAAGCAATTTTAGAACGAAAGATGGTGAAGCGACATGACAAGGCTGCAACAAAAGTTCTGGTCAACTGGAGAAATCTTGGTGAGGAGGAAGCTACATGGGAATTCTTATATGACTTGCAGAAGAAGTTTCCATCTTTTGAACCTTGTGGTCAAGGTTCTCTTGGAGGAGAGGATTTGCTATAGGAAATGGATGGCACGTGAGAAGAGGGTGAGAAGATCATTAATAAGGGATCATTAATAAGGGAAGGAAACATGTGTCAGTCATTTACGAGGCAGTTAGAGAAGGTTGTTACGAAGTCAAACAATAAAAGAAGAAGACAAAGCCATTAGAAGATCAATTCGAAAAGTGTGTGTAATTTTCCTCTTGAGTCTTTCTCTGTGTAATTCGAGTTCATCTTATCGTAGCTCTAGAGTTGTTTCTTCCTGTAAACTCTTGGCTCGGTGAGGTCGATTCTTTGTATAATACATTGGATCGAGTGTTACGAATCTCTATATTGAAGTATTGTTTTACTGTATCACTTTCGCAGTTCGACACCCTCGCATTATTGACTATCCAGAGAATTTTTGAGAGAAGGTGGTTTTAATCAGGTCACAAGAGTATGTTGAAGTGGCCATCTTTTGACGATCAGAGAGTCTATCATCAATTAAGAATAATCTTGAAACGAAAAACAACGCCTCTTATAACTTATATGATTTTCTATTTTCTCGTCGGTGTAACTCTGACATTCTTTTTTGCTGTTTAGATTATTTGGCCAGAAACATTCCATGTTTTAGATATCTCGGCCGTGGACCAAAGACCTCTAAGAATTCGATGGGAAAAGTTGATAGCTTGCTCATATTATCATATAGCAATATTATTCTCATCAAAAGAGGTCAATTGTAGTATTTAGGGAATCCACATGGAGCTGAGGAATCAATATATCCTATCTTAACTAAGCTAGGTTGGAGATTTCAAAGCAGTAAATAACAAGCAAATTAGAAACTGGTTTGAACAAGACAATTACTTAATAAGATTGATTGGGTTTGGGGTTAACAAAAATGATTAAAGAGTTAGACTTAGGATTGCTATTCATGTTATCATGATTATAGAGGTATGAATACCTATATGAGATGCTTGTATGATATTAAAGAACCCAGTGATGCAATAGCCTAACAGTCGTTATGACTATCTATTACTAGAACCAATGAAACTCCCTTTGGCGAATCATATATTAGGGCGTCGATCGGTGTGTTGTCGCCGATGTCGATCGACAGTGCCCCGCGTCTATCGATCGATTACTCTATAGGAGTATTGATCGATGTTCTACTAGTAAGCTTTAAGCGTGTGGCTGAATACAGTTCGCTAAGGATTTTTGCCAAGTCAGTTGTCCCTTGTTCCCAGCAAATTCCTAGTTCAGAGAAGATAGATCCAATGATGTTATCTCTGTATTCATGTGTAGGTTAGCTACTCCTACACAAGCTTTAAGTATGATCTTCTAAGATGAATATCACATGCTCAGGTATTCATATTTGGGGCTAATCCCTCATACCTATTTGAATCATAAATCTAACAGAAGTGTTTAATCAGACATAGCCAAGCAAAACATAAACATAATCATAAAAAGCTTCATAGAATAGAATAGAAGAGTGTTCAAGATTGCTCTCAGTTTGATAACTCTCTCTCTCACCAAAAACAAAGAAACTATGTCTTCACAAAACCGTGTTTGTGCCAAAACACATAGGCAAGACATAAATACTATAGAATTAGGCTAAAACTCGCCAGGGGCAGTTTGGTAAATAGATGGTGTCTTGGGCTTCAAGTCGGCTGTGACTAAATCTGGACTTCTGCGGTAAAGTATTAATCGATAACACTGGATGTGTATCGATCGACGCGCATATCTCCTTGTCGACCTCGGATGGTCGATACGGTCCTCTCGGGTGTGAACTCTAAAGTGCTCCAAAATGCTCCAAAATCATCATCTTTCTTCCATTTGCTCATGAACCTATTAATATGCAATATAGACCCAAAAACAGATAGAATATATCCTAAAACACTAATATACCATGACTAAAAGTGGGTCAAATTCATGGTATATCAACTTCCTTAGACTTAACCTTTTGCTTGTCCTCAAGCAAAAACAACTGGTAGTCTCTGGAAAAAGTTCGAAAATGGCAGGGACTCAAAATGTCTATAAATCTTAGTCATATCTTTCTAGTAGTGTAATCCAAGTTATAAATATCCTAACTACAAAAGCGCACTATACCATATCCTAATATAGAAACCAAGTTCTCATAGTCAGCAACTCAACCAATCATGTCTAAAATTCCCCTCTACCAACCTCATTTCTTGCATAAAATAAATGTGTAGGCTTTACCTTGGGAGTATCGATCACATGATGCAAGGATGTTCAAACAAGTATCTGGACCTGCAGGTAAACAGTAGTTCCTATTCTTTCTCTCTAGTAATTTCTCTCTTAGTCAATTCTATTATAATGTAGATTTATTGACCAAGATTGGACATGCTTCCATGAATCTAGCTTTAATTGTTTTGGCCACAAAATTATGTTCACTTCTTTTTGACTTATATCCTAGGATTTATATGAATCAAGCCTTAATGGTTGTAGCCACCAAGTCCTGTTCAAATCCTTTATCTATAGAATTCTTATGAAGCAAGCCTTAATGGTTGTTGCCACCAAGTCCTCTTCAAATTCTTTTCCTAAATAATAACTATAAATATAAATCTTTTTTCTTTTTCGTTTTTTTTTAATCTAATCTAAACTAGAATTTCGAAATTTAGAGAGAAAGATGTATATACACAAGGCTTTATCTTCTAAACTTGTTTGAAGAATCCGATCCCATGTATACCAAGCCCAAGACAAGCAAGTGAAGTGAATATTAGGTTGGAGGTCAGCTTTGGTTCTTTCAAACATTCTCAGTAAGTGCAAACATAGTAGACATGTTGATCCACTTTAGTATCCCTAGCACTTCGGTAATCAGTAAATCTAAAGCTGGTCTAGAAAGTTTTTATTTACATCACATCCTAAAACTCATAAAATAACCATATATAATTCGGATTCCGGTTATACTGGTTCAATTCAGATATATCTGAAGTTAAATCCAAAATTGAAAAACATGACATAAAAATAAATAATTATTTATATAGAATTGGATATATTAGAATAATTTGGACATTCAAATCAGATTTCTGGATTTTTCAAGTTTTTTATGGTTATCTTTTCGGGTTCGGCTGATAATACTTCATGTATAGATATTTTTTGTTCTATCGTACAAAACTCATTCTGATATTTCTTATATTTCTGAGTGGGAACAGATTGAGATATTTGGTTTAGGTTCAATTCGAACTTTGGGTTATTTATTTTATGCCATGCCTACTTTAAATAATAAAAGAATATTATTATATGAATTGTTTATTGAAAAACTATTCCGCGTTTTGAAATTACAACACAAAATCTAGTTTATTATCTTATACGGTAGAAAAATAAGGACAAATTAAAACTGAGATACAATGTTAATAAAAAATCATAATTAGCTATCGCTCCTATTTTTATGGAGAGAAGATAGAGAGCGATTCTTCTTTTGAAAATTATGAATAAGACTTTACAATAATTCAAAAACTGTAAACCGGATCAGCAAGTTGCGCGACTAGCAACACTCGACTGAATTAATTGGCAATGAAATTTTCATTTGCTTGTTGGTTAGTCACTTGTTCTTATCTGTCAAAACTTTTGTAATAGACTAAAAGAAAATAAAGATAACTGCTTGTGTATCACTAGCACGTGAATAGGATACCCGTTTATACCAATCACTCAATTAATGTAATGTACTGGGTTCTTTTAGAAGTAGCATAAACTAGTACAAAGGTCCATGCTTGGCATGTGCTTAATAAATGTTTTATATTTTTAATTATTAAAATTAAACCATAAATACTTTTATATAAAAAAGAAGCTGATCTTTATTTATGCAAGATTATTTTGGTCATCTATCAACTTTTCAAATATATAATTTTGAATGTTTATAATTTTAATGATTTCTTATCATTTGGCGATATATCATAGATTTAATATTTTATAATTTAGGTTTAATGAATTATATTTAAAAATTCAAATTAATGTCAGAACATTTTATGTAAAGGAAGTTAAATATATATAACTCCTACAAGTTACAAATTTATACGCTTACATTTTAATTTTTTAGTTTAGTTGTCTTAAAACATTAACTAGATTTTGACACACGCTTCGAACGCGCGGTTTTTCGGTTAATAACAATATTTATGTGAATGGTATTTTGCGTTTGATGTGATCAAGTGTTTGCGTTTTTTTAATTTGTTCGTAATATATTGGAAGATGAAATTTGTGTGTTTAATAGTATAGAAATTATAAAATAAAGTAAATTGTGTTATTAAAAAGATGGTTGCACACATTTATATATATATATATATATATATATATATATATATATATATATATATATATATATATATTTAAAATCAAGCTATACTAATATAAAACCAAGCATATGAAAATCTGTAGTTATTATAAACCTATTATCTTTTTCTAAATCTACTCAATATATTATAAATCCAAACTAAAAAGTAAGTTTGAGACATATGATTCATTATTAAAATCAGAGTTTAAAATTTATGATTTATTTCATTTAGATGTAAAATGGGTTTTAATAATTTTGGCTTTCTAAAATTATTTTTGTTTCTGGTTTTAGGAAAATGGGCTTAAATATTCACTAATAAAATTGTAGGTTTAACGCAATTTAGGATAGAATGTTTTTGTAATATTCGTAAGTTACCAAAATTCTTTGTATAAAATATAAGTAGCTTTTTGATATTTTGGTTGATAGAAATAAATAAGGAAACTGATGTATTTGTGTCATAATAAATAAATTTGTAGACTATTTTCTATTTTCTGTTTTGAGAATCGTGTCTCTATTATATTAATACCATTTTCATAGTACCACTTTTCATGTTTACACTAACCACTTTTACTACTACTTTTAATGAAGGGTCTAGATTTAAAGGTTTAGGATTTAGGGTTTAGATTTGATGTTTTAGGGTTTAAGGTATATAGTTTAGGGTTTAGAGTTTAAGATTTAGAGTTTAGAGTTAAGGATTTAGGGTTTATAGTTTAGACTTTAGGGTTTAGGGTTTAGGATATTGAATTTAGGGTATATAGTTTAGGGTTTAGGGTTTAGAGTTGAAGATTTTGGGTTTAGGGTTTAGAATTTGAGGTTTAGGAATTAGAATTTGAGATTAGAATTTTGAAAAACATATAAAAACAAAGATATAAGAGTCTTTACCATTTTAATAAATAAGGTATTTTTGAAAATGTGTCTTTAGTGGTGGTAAAGATGAATAATGGTACCTTGAAAGTGGTATTTTTGAAAATTCCCCTATATTAATTCCTAACAAAAAAATTTAAGAATATATCTATTTAGCATACCCACAGAATATTCATTTTTTGTTAACCTTCTTTGTTACTATTTAAAATTTTATAGATCTTGCAAAACAACGTTTACAACAGTATAGATATGAAAAGTTTTTAAATAGTATATGAATTTATAATTAACAACCAACCTTGTTGTTAAAATAATACAATGTACTTATTTCAATAATATATATGTGATGTGACGTTTTATAGTTTGTGAGGTCAGAGTATGTGGTATGATCGGGTCACAACAATGGTGGTCTAGGTCTCTAACACTGTCATGTTTGATTTTAGAATAGGTGACATTTGAATAAGAATTTGAAATATTGTATTTTTGTTTCAGGAAGAGAAGCCATGAAAGTCAACATGAAACAGCCAATGACTTTTAAATTTTCATAGATAGAAGTTTGATCAATGGAAAGAAGGAGTGTAATAGTCGGTAGCTCAATGGAATGATATAATTTTGTTATATTGTGTTAGATCAGTCATGTTTTAATGTTGAGATTAATGAGACAGGTTTACAAGTCGTTGGTGGGCTCATAGGAATGATATAGTTTTTGTAAAATAATTAGTAATCGTAAATATAGGGTATAGTGTTACCCGACTTTAATGTTAACTAGGATAGTATCCGTGCTTGAAATTATTTTTTTGGACAAATTTATTAACATATATATTTGTTCATTAATATGTTTAAGTATGGACGTTCAATTTTCTGACTTGTTTCCCGATAATTATTTTTATTTTGATTTGGTTATAGTTCCATTTTTGAAAATGTAAAACTAAAATTTTATAAATACAATTTTTATATTTATTATAATATTATGATTTCTCATATTTTTATAATTATATAAAATGTAAATATTGTTAATTTGTTATTTAACCGCTGTTGGATTTGATGGTTAATCAGTCATAAAGTATCCCGCAAATACGCCAATTTCTAACCGTTATGCCAGTCGTACAAATCTCTTAAAACGCTTAAAATTGCAACTACCCATATCCACAAACGTCTGCAACGGCAACCGTCGCAGTTATACTAGTCATGCCTTAAGTTTAATCTCAGTTTGGTTATTTTGGTTTTTAGTTTGGTTAAATAACAATTTTAGAAATCGATAAAATTTTCCAATTCAATTTGAGTTTGTGGATTTATATAGGATATGAGATTTCTTATTTTGCTACTGATTTAAGTAGCTACTAGATCTTGACCCACCCAACCGGGCGGGTATTTATTTTATGTTTTTAGTTTTTTTATTTATAAATGATATATTTGTAATATTTAAACATAAATTTATATTGAAAATTAACATTTGTAATTATAATAAAAATTAAAAGTTTAAAAAAATATTTTGCTATAAATTTCAAATTCCTAATTAAAATAATATAGAGATGTGACATAATTTTTTCCAATTCCGAAATCTTAGCATTATTAATAAAAAATAAAATAATTTATAAATAAATAAAATATATAAACATATTTGAAATAAAAATAAATTTTTTAAAAAAAAATCTTATGCCATTGTTGTTTATTTCTATAGTTTGACCCGTGGCCGTATAAATATTTGCTTTCACTCCAATTTTTTTATTTGTTCTAATGATAATATCTATATATATATGTGTGTAAATTAATATGTATTACATAATTGTTAGTATAACATTTTAAAACATAAATTTTATTTATTACTTTAAATAATTATATTATGTGATTTTAATCGTCTATTATATCACAGTGTATCATATAAAAATCTAATATTTATAACTAATTAGACTTATATTATAAAAGTGTTATACTAAAAATTTATAAATAAAATATTTTATATTTTATTTATATGATATATAAATTGATTTTGATGTGTGATTTTTATTTTATTGTTTTTATTAATAAATATTGAAAAATATTTAATGTTAACAAAAAAATCTATAAGGAAATTTATTTTGGTTAAGATTCATTCTAGTAAAGAAATCTATTATTTAAATTAGGAAAAGACATTAAATACTTAAATCTATCATTTAAACAAGAAAAAACAAAATTTTCTACTATCTTTGTTACCAAACAAAATTTTTTTTTAAAAGATTCATATCCCTATTACCAAACAAAGGCTTAAAGTACTTCTACTTTAATAAGATAGATACGTTTATTAGTTCCGAAAATAAGATATTTAGTTTTTGGTATATGAAGTAATAATTCATATTCAACTACGCAAATCATTTGTATACATATTGTGTATATATATGGAGTAATGTGATTCCACAATTCAAACATGGAGAAAATGAGGAGAAAAAGAAACAAATGAAAAGTGTGTATACATATTGTATAAATATCTATACTATTAAAAGAGAAACATTCTGAAAAAATCTACTTATACAAGGTTGTTGGACCTATTCATTAATGATATAATAGTAATTTAGTTAGTGATCTTGCATATCAATATAACAAACCTCTATGCTCCTAACGTGCTTGAATAATATAAAATATGCAAGACTCATTTCTCTCGATTTAATGTATAACAGTTATTGATGTGAATATTCTTTTTTTTTAAGATTTGATGTGAATATTCTTTCTTTCCATAAGCTTAATATCCATAATAAAATTAAAAAAATTACGCCAGCAAAATATAGTTTGTGTTTTACAACACATTAATACAGGACCATTTTTTCTATATTTTTTACTTCTATGACTATAATACTTCAAATCTACGTTTGTGTTTTATATTTATTTAACCATCGCTACTGTGTTTGTAACCTACAATTATATTTAAAAAATATCAAATAATTTGTATATACACCATTTTCAAATCAATGATCAATTTAGGCAAAATTAATTAAAAATAATACTATATTCGTCTATAGGGCCGGACCCATAATTATTAGTTATTAGGTCTTAAATCATTTTTTTAAAAAATTTGACCCCTTATATAACATTTATAAGAAAAATATTTCTTAAAAATCTATTTATACACGGTTGTTGTACCCTTTTAGTAAACTACTAATACTTGGACTTATTTAAAATTTAGATTAATAATATGTTACTATATATTTCTCTAACAATAATTCAGTCATTATCTATCTTAATATAATCACCAAAGTCCGGGTCGAATATAAAAATACAGCTTATTTCATAATTCTTCGCACCATTTAAATGTAAATGTACAATTAGTCTTCAACATTTTGGTTTTTAGTGTTTTGATTTTAGAAATTTAGGAACTGTTCATGTATTTAAAAAGTTTATTTTAGTTAGAGTTGGGCTATTTTGGCTTTATTCGGTTTCGTTAAAAAGTTGGGAATCAGCTAATTTTCTAAAAAATTTGGATCCAGTTCAGTTATGGCTTGATTCTGATTTCGAGTTATTACAGTTTCATAGATAAAAATATCGAATAATTTGGATTTTAAGTTTAAATATCGGGTAATTTGGGTTCCTCGGATAATTCAGATAATTTTTGATATTTTAAATAAAATATATTCGGGTAATTCGGTTTTCAGATGATTCGGTTTATAAATAGTATTTTAAAAATATTTGGTTATTTAGAAATTAAATATAATTAATATTTGTAGGTAGATAATTTGTATTTTAAAAATCAGATACTTATTTGGTTCTCGAATCAGTTTCAAATTTTTGGTTCCAAATATATATGAAATGCTCGGTTGTTTATGAAACTCAGTTCAATTTTAGTTTTGTTTTTTTCAGTTTGGTATAATTTGGTTTGTTTGCGGTTCTGGATAAATATACCTAAAACTATACACTATTTTATAAAAAATATTTAAAATGAATTTATTTAATTTCAAAAACAAACTCCACGCTTTTCAAGTGCGGATCAAAATCTAGTTTGTGTATTATAATATATCGTAAAAAATCGAACGATATAGTTGTATTAAAATATGATTTACTCATGCTTGACCATATGAGTAATCAGTATTGAAACCATCCTATAACTTATAAGAAGAGGCAAACGAACGCGAAGTATTTCTTACATACGGTCAGGTCAGTTTCTAATTGAAATTTGTATTGTTATCGTATAAATAAATAACCTAAGGATGGTTTTGTAAGGTCGGTTTGATTTAGTAACTTGGTTAGTATAACGAATATTTTGTATAATAAGCACGTTCAAGAAAGAGTTGAATTTAGAATAGGTCCTTTAAATGATAACATTTTACGGTAGATAAAAATAGGACTCTATTTTAATAGAGTAGATAACAAAAAAAATATTCACAGGTTCAATACGGTATCTATATTATTAAGCCAAAATCAGTAACAATAAAATAGGAAAAATCACTTATTAGCACTTTAAACCACGAAGTTTTTTCACTAACACTTTTAATCTTCAAAATGACATTTATATAATAAAAAATTTCCAAAACAAAAAGTTGACCGGTTCAGCAGGTAATTTTTCAAAAATAATTATTTAGTTAATAAATAAGCAAAATAAATAAAGAAAAATCCAAAAATAAATAAAAATCGAAACTTTAAATAAAATTTACAAAAATGAAAAAAATCAAAAAAATTAAATTAAAATTTTAGAAAATTAAATAAATATATTTAAAATTATAATTTTCTCAAATATTAATAAAAATAAATAAATAATTAATAATAAATATATTAAATTTAAATAGAGAAGAACTAAATAAAAAATTCACAAATTTTTTAAAAAAATGGAAAATATAAAATAAAAAAATTCAAAATTTACTAGTGACGATGATGGTTTCTTACATAACCATTAACAATGACGACGATTGCCATATCTCCAATGATAGTTTCTAACATCATCTTGAAAATGACAAAAAAAAATCTTTTTCATTTTTTCTGAAATATATGAATTTTTTTATTTTTCTGTTTTTTAATTTGATCTCATTTATTTTTGAATTTTTATTTTCTAAATATTAATTAATTTTCTGATTTCTTTTCTAATTTTCTGATTTTTATTTAATTTATGAGTTTTTATTAAATTTTACGGTTATTGTTTAATTTTCTGATTTTTATTTATTTTTTTGATTTATTTACTAATTAAATAATATTATAATAATATTATTTTACTAATATTATTTTTTTTTCCGACTAAATTTTACTAATATTATTTAAGTAGTAAAATAATCAAAAAATAAATAAAAATCAGAAAAATTAAACAAAAACCGTAAAATTTAATAAAAACTCATAAATTAAATAAAAATCATAAACCATCATTGTCATTACTGATATATTTGAAATTGTTATTGTCCACGATGATATGATATATTCTCTAAAAAATTATTATAATTAAAAAAAAACTATTTTCAATTTTGAATTTTCAATTTTTTTTTTAAAAAAAAATTGAACTTTTTATTTAGTTCTTCTCTATTTAAATTTAATCTTATTTGTTATTAAAAGTTTAGTTATTTTTATTTTGTTAAATTTTTAGAAAATTATTTAATTTTCTAAATTTTAATTTAATTTTTATTGTGTTTTCATTTTTGTGAATTTTATTAAAAGTTTCGATTTTTATTTATTATTTGAATTTATTTATTTATTTATTTTGTTTATGCGATTTTCCCCAATAAAATATAAGGTAAGACTAAAAAAATTCAGTTTATAGATTTTTCAGAATATTTCTCTTTTAATAGTATAGATAAAGAAATTTAAACAAATTAATTTGAATAGTAAAAGATATTTGTTGTGCATCTTTTGACACATTGAATATATTGGTGTATACCCACCAATCTTTGTCACTAAAGCTAAGATGACATGTGATACCATCTATGCCATTTGATATTAAAAAATTTGGAGAAATTGAGTTATTCATGTCGTATGTTAGGTATAGAAAAGACCATATTTACTCATATCATGTCATTTAACTGATTTTCATTGTTGAATCTATATCGAATAATATTAAATTTTTTTTTTTCATTTTGTAATTTTTTCCTCTGATAGCTAGTAATATATTTATGAAAAATTGCCAAAACGAAAAAAAAATAACTACATTGTCTTTTTGCCATAATTTTTTTGGTCTGTTTTGCACTCAGATACCCTTCGTAAATTTTAAAAATACATATCAATTATTTTAAGAGTTAGAAAATATCAAAAATTATACAAAATATACATAAACAAGAAATAACCATATAAAAAATATTTTTGTTGACTAAATATTGAGAAAACACAAATTCATATTTTTTGATCTAGGAATAGCATAAAACACAATTTAGTGTCTGCGAACATGTAGATTGTAGATTTAGTTAACTACATAGGTATCATCGCAGATTGAAGTAACTACCGTTTTCCCTATGATCTGAAATACAGTAGCTTTGGCGAACTACGTTTTACTATTATACCTACTAACACGGAAACATAAAATATGCATATATATCTATACTCTACGACATTGTGATTGTGTTATCTACCTCAATATTATTGTGACACCCGTTATCGCCTAACTAGATGGCCACATGTCAACCGAGGCACCTCAACAAATAACAATGTGACACCAGTCTCCACTTTACTGTAGACGACGGCCCACCAACAAGATAACGCAATACAAAAGGCCATACACCTAATTATATTCTCAGCCCAAGCCCAAAATAAAATCTGAAGGAAAAGTTCTATACCACCAAGTCCGTCCAAATACCAACTTGTTGTTTGTCTCACGTGAAATAGGGAAGAAAGAGAGGTGAGCGATAGGGAAATCACTCAGTGAAGTATGAGATGCTAAACCCAAAAATCCGTGGACTTGAAAATAGCATACCGAATAAATATAATTTAAATATAATACGTACAAACACGGTACCTAAAGTACCCAAACAACAAACAATGGTCCTACGCGAGGTGCGTACTCGCTGCCCACTAACATGCCAAAAACAAATATAATACCCGCCCGAGATAGTGCTCGGTATCACCAACCGTAGACGATTTATCGACCCACCTAGGTTACGGCTTAACCGGTCGACTAAGGCGGCTGTAACCTCCACACAATCTTACATACATGAACACCTTCCTGTAGCCGTCTACAAACAATTATAACTAAGAATTTACATTAAGTGAAGCAAATAATGCGGAACCATATAACAAGCTAGTTTCGGTTTAAGCAAAGAACCTAAATAACTAAACAAGCAATGACATACTCGATTTCACACAGACGAAACATATTAAAAATAAATTATACTTATTCCAGGTGCTAAGCCGTGTACGAGAAGTTCGGGAATAGCCCTCACCTTAGCAAAATGTGGAAAAGTGGGGTCTATGAACTCCAGATGCTCATAGGCTCCAAATATGAAATCAAAGCGAAATTCTGATTCAAAACGCCATTCGAACGGATGAAAAAACGGCTATGGTCAAGGTTTACGGAAAAGTCAACTCGCTGGTCAAAGGTCAAGCTGATCAACCCTTGACCATGAATCAATTTAATATAACCGACCGGTTTAACCTAACCGATCCTAACCGAATTGAAATTAATATAAATCGGGTCAAACCAGTCAACCGACCAGTTTACCGAGTCAACCGAGTTGACTCGCTGAGTTGACTCGGCCGAGTTGACCGAGTTGTAGCGAGCCACCGGCGATGGTCACCGGCGGTGACGGTGGAGGCTTACCTGTGGCGGCAGCGGTCCGGCGACGAATCGGCAGCGGAGCAGCGGTGGTGGACGGCGGCGGAGGCGATTTCCGGTGAAACTTCCGAGGGCGCGTACGGCTTCGTCCGAGCTCCGATTGCGGCGATTATGATGGCTACGGATTCGTCTCGACGAGAAGCACAAGATGGTGTCTTTGCATACAAGAAATTTGCCATGGTTAGAAAGTTATCGACGATTTACCAAAACGGCCGAAACCAAACTTTAAATGCATGGCGGTTCTGGAGCTCACCGGCTACAACGAACGGTGGGAGCGAGCTCGACGAGGTCTTAAGGCATGGTGGCTCTGGTGGCAACTCAGGTGGCTCCACTCCAAAGGTTTCTCTCTCTCTCTCTCTCTCTCTCTCTCTCTCTCTCTCTCTCTCTCTCTCTCTCTCTCTCTCTCTCTCTCTCTCTCTCTCTCTCTCTCTCTCTCTCTCTCTCTCTCTCTCTCTCTCTCTCTCTCTCTCTCTCTCTCTACTTCTCATTTTTTTATTCAGGTGGAGAAATGGGTTTTTAAAATCTCTACAATGGGCCTTTTCAATTGGGCCTTGGGGAATAGATATGGGCTTCGCTCGCTAATAAGTTCTGAGACCGGAATTCGGGTCTTTACAATTCTCCCCCACTAATAAGGAATTCGTCCTCGAATTCGAGTCATCTGTTTACTCTTCAATATCGACGTAACAAATCTCTGAATAATCCATCTGCACTGTCTCTGAGGTCTTCTACTAATCCCATATTTCTTCCAACGAACTCTGACAAAAATGGTCGGCATTCCCTGAAATGCTTTTACTTGATGATCCATAATCTTCACTGTCTGACCAGTTGCATACTATCTTTCTAAAGTCATCTGGCGACTACTGCAAAATAAGCTCTGGCTCTATCACGATTTTTTTTTCAAAACAAACAAATGGAACACGTTTTGGAAGTCTGATATCTCTGCTTGATAAATCTGTAAGCAACTGCTCCAATCCGCTTCACAATAGGATATGGTCTCAAATACCTCGGTTTAGTCTTTTTATATTCTGAATCTTAGATCATCCCTGAAATTTCCTGATTTTCAGAAGTAATCCATCGTCGGCCTGAAACTCTGAATCCTCACGGTGTTTAATTGCATAACTCCTTTGACAGTCATGAGCTTCCTTAAATCGAATTTTGAGCATGTCCATTGCTTTACTTTCTTTTGAACCATTGATAGTCCTATAACTTGTTGCTCCCCCACTTTTGTCCAAAAGTGGTTTACGGTGAGGCTTACAATAAAGAGTCTCATATGGTGCCCACCTAATACTGAAATGATAGCTCATTGTAACTGGAATGTGCTAGAAGTAGATGTCCTCGACCTTTCTTCCCACTGTAAGACCCGAGATTTGAGCAATTCCACTAAAGTCTGAATGGTCTTCTATGTCTGACCAAAGCAGACATAAACCTTGCTCCCCGATCTGATACAAAGCTGACAAGAACTCCATGTAGCCATAACTGTTCAACTATGTCTGTCTTCCCAATTACTAAGAAATGAGCTTACTTGGTGAGTTTATCCAAGACTACACATGTGGTATCCTTTCTACATGTGGTGGTCGACAATCCAGTAACAATATCCATAATCAACAAACCTCGTTTCCACTCTGGTAAAAGCAAGCTGAAGAATTACATGATATGTATTCATCCTCATACATGATCATCTGGCATGACTGGTGCTGCGATGCAATGTAGCTACAACCTTTTTCCATACTACTCCAATGATAATAATACTTCATATATTTGTATCCCTTAGTGATTCCGGGTAGACAGAGAAATGTGAGTGATGTGTTTGCTGTAAATTTCCTTTTCTTAATAGCTTATCGTCCAACACAACAACTCGGTTTCAGTACAAGTACATCCTGCTCGAAACTGTAGAATATCCCAAACTCTCAAACCTGATCTGCTTAACAAAAGCCATATCGCTAACATGTGCTTTGTGCATCCTCCACAGTAAATCTGCACGTCTAGTGCTTCAAAACCATTTGTATCCTCTTCTACTGAACTGCACATAATCTGGACTCTTGCAAGTGTTCCCGTAAGCTCTTGAACCTTCTTGTTTCCTAAGACATCACTCATGTGCCTATTCAAGGCATTTTCCACTTGGTTGACCTTACCAAATAGCATGTGATATCCAATCTGTAGACTGCTACCAACTCAAATCATATGTACTGTCCAAGTACAAGTTTTAGTGAGTGAATATATATTTCAAATTCTGATGATTCCAGAGAATCTGAAATTCCTTCCCACACAGTTACCATCTCCAATCTTTAATACAAATACAATTGTTGTTAACTCTAAGTCGCACGTAGGATGATTGGTCTCGAAATATGTCCCAACTGACCACAAACCTAAAACTTAGTACACTTCCCACTACGATGGTGATGGCAACGGGGTTCGGTGTCCCATACTACCTCCCTGCTCACTTCTGGGACTATGGTGTCTTTCTAGAATTAGTCTAATCTGCTTTAAAAAAAACTCTTCTTCCTCTGCTAGACCTACCTCCTGGTAAGCAGCTTCCTCCATTAGATCTTTCAATCTGCAGTAGTTGACGAAATGACACTTGGTATGAAGCTCTACTCGCATCTCATCCAAAACTCTCTAATCAGGTCTCCCTTTTAAATGCCACCTCTAGCAAACCTGCAAAGTCTACTGATCTCAACCTCATATTCCCTGATAATCATGGTTCCTTGGTTTACATGATCGATGCGCTCTTCTTCTTATCTATAGCTTCCTTTGCAAAGTACTTTCTGTCGACACTCAGATAAAATCTGCAAAGGTAACCCCATCATGCCCAATGTGACTCCATCGTACTCCTTTGCACCATACTAGTGTATCTCCACGCAAATACTGCATAGTCAATCTAAGAAGCCATTCTTGTAGGCACTCAATAAATTTCTAGCTTCCGCTTCAAACTCATCTCCAAATCACGTGCAACTTTAGTATTCATTGTTCCTCCAAAATGCTCCATATCCATATTCCTCAACCAACTCGGTGCATATGCGATGACTTGATCTTACGGCGTCAAATACAAAATCCGAAAATGCTTAACATGCTCCTCTATACTCCTGAAATATATCAAGGTGTCGTCGATAAATACAATCACGCACTTATCCAAGTGCTCCCGAAAGAATTTATTCTTATGTTTCATGAATGATATCCAAGCATTCGTCTCCCCAAATGATATTACAATCTCATAATATCCACAACATGTACGCAAGACTGTATTCCGTACATAATCTTCAGCTGTGACAATCTGATGGTATCCTGATGCCAAGTCAATCTTTGAAAACGATGAATCTCCATGCAGCTTAATCCAATAACCCATCAAAACACGAAAGCGGTAACTATCCTTAATGGCTACTTATTCAAGCCTCTGTAGTCGATACAAATCATGAAAACTCCATATTTCTTCTTAACGATCAATACTGGCGCTCCCACCGGTGAAGTACTCGGCCTAGTAAAACTCTAGTCTGATTGATTTTCTATCTGTCTTTTCAGCTCGGCCATCTCTGATGGCACTAATCTGTATGATACCCGTGAAACCGGTGCTATACTTGGTTTTAACTCAATCGCAAAACGTCTCCTCTATCAAGTGATGGCCTTCCAAAACCTCAAATACATCCTCATATTCTGCAATATTTCGAAGGTCCTGCGACTAATGTCGTCCATCATCCTTAACCAACGAAATGGTCGCCAAAAATCCATCTACCTCTCTATCAATAGCTCCTTAGAATAATGCAATAATCACAACCTCTACTCCAAGAATCTGAACTCTTGCCCTCGGACAAATCAAAGTACTTGATGTCATGACAACCAATCCACCTTAAGAAAGACATCATAAAACTCAGCTCCAACTCTGATGATTCTCTGAATAACTCAACCTCTCCACATACAACTAGTACAACTTCGATGAATATAAATAGCTCCCAATGTCCTATGCCAGTTGTCCAAACTGACACATATCTGAAATGATCAACGCAACCAAAAACTGGCAAACATGCCAAGTGTAACTCCAATATCAACACAACGCAAGTTTCCGCACCCTAATTCAAAAGTGATCTCCACGAGTTTATAAACCCCTCCAGAATAATCACAATACTTGTACTTATACACAAAACATGCCAACCAATGGATCAAACCTCACATCAGATAAAGCTCATGTAAAAAAAAACTCGTGGAATGATGGCTTGAAATTAGGTGGTGGCAGAAACGTCATATATCCACTCCATAACAACCTTGGAATAATGGCAGAAGAAACTGGTAAATCCTTAAGCAATCTGACAATTTGTGAAGGCACCAATCTACTCAACATCTGGTAGATCTCTGTTAGCCCAAGGGCGAATGACGATGATTTTACTCATTGTCCTAAAAGAGACAATTGAGTTACTAATTACTAGACAGAATGACTCTAGAGGAATTCTCAAAACTCTTTATATATATATTGTTATTTATTATATAAAATATTTGAAAACGTTGAAAACCGAATCCCCTGACCGCCATCCCGGGACGGAACCGGGCTCTGATACCATAAATTGTGACACCCGTCACCTTCTAACTAGAGGGCCACGTGTCAACCGGGACACCTCAACAAATAACAATGTGACACCAGTCTCCACCTCACTGTGGACGATGGGCCACCAACAAGATCACGCAATACAAAAGGCCATATACCTAACTATACTCTCAGCCCACGCCCAAAATAAAATCCGAAGGAAAAGTCCTGTAGCACCAAGTCCGTCCAAATATCAACTTGTTGTTTGTCTCACCTGAAATAAGGAAGAAAGAGGGGTGAGCGATAGGGGAATCGCTCAGTGAGGTACTGCTAGGTGCGCACTTGCTGGCCACTAACAGGCCAAAAACAAATATAACACCCGTCCGAGATAGTGCTCGATATCACCGCCCGTAGACGATATATCGACCACCTAGGTTACGGCTTAACCAGTCGACTAAGGCGGCCGTAACCTCCACACAATCTGACATACAGGAACACCTTCCTGTAGCCATCTACAAACAATTCTAACTAAGAATTTACATTAAGTGAAGCAAACAATGTTGAACCATCTAACAACATAGTTCCAGTTTAATAAGCAAAGAACCTAAATAACTAAACAAGCAATGACAGACTCGATTTCACGCAGACGGAACATATTAAAAATAAATTATACTTATTCAAGGTCCTAAGCCCTGTACGAGAAGTTCGGGAATAGCACTCACCTTAGCAAAATGTCGAAAATTGGGGTCAAAGGACAAGCCGGTCAACCCTTGACCATAAATCAATTTGACATAACCGTCCGGTTTAACCTAACCGACCCTAACCGAATTGAAATTAATTTAAACCGGGTCAAACCAGTCGACCGAGTTAACTCACTGAGTTGACTAGACCGAGCTGACGATTCGCTAGCGAGTCACGGCGGTGACGGTGGAGGATTAGCGGCGGCTGCGACGGTCCGCCGGCGGAGCAGCGGTGGTGGACGGTGGCGGAGGCAATTTTCGATGAAACTTCCAAGGGCGCGTACCGCTTCGTTCGAGCTCCGATTGCGGCGTTTATGGTGGCTACGGATTTTTCTCGACGAGAGGAACGCGAGGGTAGCTTTGCATGCACGAAATTTGCCACGGTTATAAAGTTATCTACGATTTACCAAAACGGCCGAAACAAACTTTAAATGCATGGCGGTTCCGAGGCTCACCGGCTACAACGAACGGTGGGGGCGAGCTCGACGAGGTCTCATGGCATGGTGGCTCTGGTGGCAACTCAGGTGGCTCCACTCCAAAGGTTTCTCACTCTCTCTCTCTCTCTCTCTCTCTCTCTCTCTCTCTCTCTCTCTCTCTCTCTCTCTCTCTCTCTCTCTCTCTCTCTCTCTCTCTCTCTCTCTCTCTCTCTCTCTCTCTCTCTCTCTCTCTCTCTCTCTCTCTCTCTCTCTCTCTCTCTCTCTCTCTCTACTTCTCATTTCTTTTATCCAGGTGGAGAAATGGTTTTTTAAAATCTCTACAATGGGCCTTTTGAATTGAGCCTTCGGGAATAGATATGGGCTTAGCCGGCTAATAAGTTCTGAGACCTGAATTCAGGTCGTTACAATTATATTCTACCCCAGCATGATTACGTAATCTACCAGTTTATCTTCAGTCTACGGAAGGCAGAATTTGTGTTCTGCCAAATTCGTAATTACAATGTTCCTTAAATATCTTCGAAGTCTACTTAGAAGATATTTTCCAAATATTTATTTTCTAAATCTTACCTGTTTCCTAAGAAAATTTTCAAAAAATCGTGTCTCCTTGTTCTTAATGTATTCTTATTGAAAACACACAATTATGAAATTTATTCTATTGTTGAATAAGATTCATATTTATACTTTTTGGGTTGTTGAAATTTGATCCCTTTAAAAGATGGGGATTTGTTGTTGATAAAGAAAAACGAGATAGAGTACTAGCTTTGGGTTTCAACCTTATGTCATTTGGGGTTTAGGGTTTGAATCCTATGTTATTTAGGGTTTAGGGTTTGAACCTTTTTTTTTAGGGTTTAGAGTTCAAAACAAACAACAATGTATTAATAAAATTCCATGAAGTCATACTGCAAAACCTCATCATTTGTGGCGCTTAAAAAAGGGCATCAGCTTTTAACTGATCAATAATTCTTTAACATTGGATATCAATGATGATTATGCAAACAATAAAAACACCAACATTGTTCACTAAAAAATCGACTTGAAGCAAAATCTTGTCATATTTACCAAAATAATCAACCGTCAAGCCACCATGAGTTCTACTCTTTTTAATCTTACTAAACCTAAGAAAGAACTCTAGACGCATCAGTCAAGAAAGCCATGACAACAATCATAGCAATATCGAGCACAATCCCAAGAATCTTTGTAGTCGCAGTTATGCCATGATACCAGCACCGATTATAGTTGTGGAGAGATTGAAAACAAATCCACTAAACGAAGTTGCATTGAATTCGTCGTAAGCAACTTCGTCTCCCTGATATTTGGGCAATAACGGAGCAACAATATCAGAAGAGGAAGAACAGCTCCTCCTTTAACTTGGAGTAACATCATTCATTGTCATCTGTCAATCTTTCTCATAAAAGTCAATATCTTTGAACGCGTGAAAAAGCTGACTGTAACATCCCTATCCCCCGGCGTCCGACCGGGGTTACCGAAAGGGAGTTATAGACACGCGTATACCCTTATAGGTTAAGGTGAGGTGTCTTGAACCCATCTTGCTCCCTTGAACTCTATATTGCCCTATGTTGGATCTAGGATTGATTAGTCCTTGTTTGAAAGTTAAGGTGTTAATTCATTTTGAAAGCTAGGGTGCTAGATGAATGATCATGTTGCATAAGTAACTTTGTCTCCCTGATATTTGGGCAATAACGGAGCAACAATATCAGAAGAGGAAGAACAGCTCCTCCTTTAACTTGGAGTAACATCATTCATTGTCATCTGTCAATCTTTCTCATAAAAGTCAATATCTCTGAACGCGTGAAAAAGCTGACTGTAACATCCCTATCCCCCTGCGTCCGACCGGGGTTACCGAAAGGGAGTTATGGACACGCGTATACCCTTATAGGCAACCCGCCGTGTCCGTTACTGGTCCCAAGAGTCGATGGACGCATTGCTTTCTTTGAAATTCCAGTCCACCCGATCCATATACTTCTACTTACAATCCTGCGCACAGGGAAATGGAAATGGGAGGGGTGAGCAATTGGATTACTCAGTGAAGTGACTCTAGACCAGCCTGCCCGCAAGACACTCTACACTACTCTATGCAGGAACCAGAACTGACTAGCCACTACGATCAATCAATGCAACATAATACATTTCTTAACAACATCATTTCCAGTCATCAATATTTCTAAGCACTTCTAACAACCTAACGATCAATCAACACAATGAACTCAGTCATTGCTACACATCACTCAACGAACTGACTCCAATCATACAAACTGACTCGACACCAATCAACCTAGATGTAGGACCTATGGCCGTTTACGGATATCCCTACGCGTTCCAGCCTATCCTGGGCAGGCGCCTCTTTCGAGCATCTGTACCCCCAGCTTCCTAAAGGCTACCCGGATTGCAGCACGTTGGCCCACCGGCTCTGTCTGCCCCCCGACCATTCATAGCCATAACAATGCCACGACTCGGCTTGACTCGATCCTCAGGCACCTCTAACACATCTTGCTTATTTATATCCCGCCCTCGAGCGGTACCTTTACATCTCATCACTTCCCGTGGGTACCTCATGTTAGGCTACTGTCCCACGGGCCACATCGCATCCCGTTATCGGTGTCTCATACAATACACTTCACATAGCAATGATACCAATGACATCTCAATAACATACATCCATCAATCACATCTCACTAGTAACTTTATCATCCTAGATACCAATTGTGATATACTTCACATGCATCAATCACTAAGACATACACTTCTTTCTATCAACATAGCTTTCATTCACAATCATCACATGGGACACAAAATCAATCACACAATCAGTCATCATTATACATTAACCACATCAAAACAAGGCAGTCCATTAAGTTCCCATTTAAACAGTGCAAGGGTTTTTATGCAACATGATCATTCATCTAGCACCCTAGCTTTCAACATGAACTAACACCTTAACTTTCAAACAAGGACTAATCAATCCTAGATCCAACATAGGGCAATATAGAGTTCAAGGGAACAAGATGGGTTCAAGACACCTCACCTTAACCTAGATCTGGATCTGGATCTGAAACAAGAGACAAAGGAGAAAACGGAATCTGATCTGATCACCACCACACCGCACGGCTCTCACCACCACCACCACCAATCTGACGCCGGCAAGGAGAGAGAGAGAAGGCACCAAGGTGAGAGAGAGAGAGAGATCAGACGGCGAGGAGAAAGAGACGGCTCGGGAGAGAAAAGGGTGGCGACGGCTAGGGCTTCTAGTCTCCGGAAATCTCTGCAGATCTCCGCTGCAAGTTTTGTGATGAGGAAGGGAGGAGGGGCTGCAGTTCTATTTATAAGAATCTGTAGAAAACCATAGGTTTATATCAAGTGGACCGTAGGAAAACCCGTTATATTACAAAAAAATCCAAGCCCGGAACTGGGATGTTCCATTGACGAACTTTAAAGAAGAGAACTTTGACTTTAAAATTGAGCAGAGACAATTTTCTATTCAATTGATTAGACATGTAGGGATCAAGAACCCTAAAATTGACACAAAACCAGTTGATTCTGATCGAAATTGGTGTAACCTAGATGAAAACAATATATAAAGTCAAAACGTTTTGGAGAAGTAACGAAATCGTATAAAGGTGGAGACTTTAGATTTCTCCAATGAAGATGAAGAAGTTGAGGAGAAAAAAAGATTTGAGATGTGATGAAATGAGAATATAGCCTCACGAATTTTTGTGCCTCACGAATTCTTCGATTTCTCTTTACCAAACAACTTCTTAGCTTAATTTTTTAAAGTAATTGAATTAATAAATACGAAAATAGGTTTAGATTAGGGGTTTGTTTTGGTTTACACAAAAAATTATACTAAATGGACAATGTACACTTCAATTTATGGCATAAGAACAATATGACTGTTTTTTGTTCTATATTTACAATTTTCCAAATATATATCCCGACTTAAACTGTTAGTGGATCTGTATAAGAGAAAATGTGTTTTTTCCTATAAAAAAAAAAGAGAAAATGTGTTTTTTCCAATCTCAACAATTTCGCTTGTATCTTTTAATATTAAAAATAGCAATTGCAAATTTCTATTTAAACTGTAGAGTTATTTGAATTTGATATGTCAATTATATGACTTAATACAAAAAGTTATTTTGACTAATTAACCGTTAATCAATCGTTAATTTTGAATGAGTTTGTAAAGATCCACACCTATCACACAGCCCACATGTCTAAGCCCGTCAAGCTCCAGACCGAGTCCAAATGGTCCAAGGTTGTTTCTAAAAAAATCCACCTTTCCACTTTATTTTCTTCACCAAAACATCAAGATTAGAGAGAGGGTTAAGAAAAATGGAAATGGAGAATGTTTGTAGGAACTGAGCCACAAGAAATCATCGCCGGAACCACCGAAGACAGTGGCCATCCTGTCATCGTCCCCGCTGATCGCCACCCTATGTAACCGCCAGAACAGCATGCATTTTTAAGTTTAGTTTTGGCCGTTTTAGTAAATCGACCATAACTTCTTAACAGTTGCAAATATCGTGCATGCAAGGCCACGATCGTGTTCATCTCGTAGAGACGAAGCCGTAGTGACCGACCACCCAACAATCAGAGCGCGGACGAATCTGCACGCGCCATCTGAAGTTCCTCTTCTTCCCTCGTGTGAAACACACGCGCCGCTGCAGTCAGTTAGAGCCACCGCGCGTGTCAACCACACGCCACCGTCTCCGACTGCCGTTCGCTAGAGCAGCCTTCCCAGCCACCTTAAGTTTACCGCCAGGAAACCACTGCCGCATCTCCACCGCAAACGGTGATTTTCCGGTATTTGTTACCAAAAATGGTCCTTTGACGGATGACTTCCCCTTAAAAGACCGCAGTACGCCTTGATACTCACAGAGAAGGTGTAGTATGAAATCATATTTATCTAAGATATCACATTTAAGAAGTTAATGTCAACATTGGACTCGGCACCAAGGACGACTGCTGTAACCATATTACTAATCACCGTCGGAGACTGCTGAGAAATGACGATGTCCCGAGCTCGGGCATATGCAGTAAGAAGTCGAGGAAGCGGAACTACAGCCTTGATCAAGAAAAATAAGAATCACACAAACAGATACATCTCTTCGGAGGTGTCCATTGCCTCTCCTCCATCGAATGAACCATCAGTTCAATTTCAGTAGGAAATAGTAAAACCTTTCTGAGCTTCTTTAGATACTCATCAGTACAGAGACGTTTGTACTATCGACACCTTAGAGATTTGCGGTTACAGAGTGGACTACTTTACTAGCGACGCCCATAGAGTTATATATGTATATCCATATGAGGAAATGTGGTGTGCTATAATCGCATTGATTGTAGCATGTCTAGTGCACTAGACATATGTTGATTGTTTTGTGTGGTGTAATAAACACCGTTTTTGTTTCATGCTAAAGTTAGGCCTACATTTTGTTAGTGCTATGAACTGAGTCATTCATTGGTTTGCGGTTTAGCATCCCATGCCTCACTGAGTGATCCCATGTTGCTCACCCCTCTTTCTTGCCCCCTTTCACTGGATGGTATTGATTGTGAATTAGATTTGTTCGGCTATCTCCTTCTCGATCTTCACATACAGTTAGTTAATTCTGTTGGTTTGTTCAGTGGGAATCAAGCAGCCTTGGTCTTTCAAGAGCTGCAATGGCGACATAATCTTCTCCATCTTCATGTGGGATGCTTCCTCCTATACTTGTTTCTAGTGTGGGACCAAGCTTTCTTTTGCTTGTGTCATTTATGCAATTGTGAAGTGCTGCGTTGTTTGTTGGATTGTTGTGGTTTCTTGCTGCGCCACAGATGGTGGGTGAACAAGAAAGAACCCATTCTTGTTGATTATCAAGTCCTTTCGGCAAGGCTGAGCCGAGATTATGTTTGCAATATACGAATTATAGTGGCTTGTTCTTGTTGGTTCAGGTTTATTCTTGATCTTCTTTACTGCTCTTTACCAAGACCAATCCAGAGGTTCTTTGTGATTCCTTATGATCTTCTAGTTTCAGAATTCCCCAATTCACATGGTTTTCAAGTCTAAGATGCAAGTTCTTTACATCTTGAGAGGGAGTATTAGAGTGTGTATAGTTGGTTAATTGGTTTGGTTAGTTAGAACTGGTTTATAAGGAATTGGATATCTTATGATGTATATACACACATGTACCTTTTTTTTTTCATGTACCTTGTTCTTTTATGATTAATAGAAATAATATCATTTTCACATCTCTTGAGCTCATCGTCTTCATCACGAGTGTTCTGTTTCTGTTCAACTTAAATTCCTCTAATACATGTAAAAGGAAAATGGTTAATCGATTCTAATAGATCAGCATATCTAAGAAATTTTTATCGGTGTTTAGGTGTCTATAAGTGAACCTCTCTACCAATCGCTAGACAAAATAGAAAATCTATGGAGACAAACCTCTATCTTGAAGGCGTTGCACGGTCACACACCGAGAGGGAGTATATTGTTATGTTTGGTGATAAATTATCAAATCTCTTATCACAGATCCCTGTATAACTATTTTCTTAAATTTTCCCGTTACGGGCATTCGTCTAATTATGCCATTAACAAAACTTCATTTTCCATATTTAAAAACTTTGTATTTTTATGTGATTAATCTTTATAAAAATTACTTTTCCAAACAAATATATTACAAATTTTGTTGTGCAACTTTTGACTCTCACAAAATAATATATTTGGAATATAGTTAGTGAGAAAAACCAAAATGAAATTAAAAAGACTGTACAAAATCAAATTGTTGGACCTCCACACAGTGGACCCACAAGGAAGAAGTGAAGGTTTGGCTCTTTATTATGATTCATCCTTAAAGGTAGATATTATATCTTCGAGTAATAGTATCATCGATGTAGCGACAGAATAAAAAGGCAAGCGTATTTTTGTATCGTTTGTGTATGGGGAACCGAATCAAAGTCTTCGGGATCAGGTGTGAGAGAGGCTTACAAGGATGGGCATTATCAGAGATGACTCGTGGTTCATCATTGGGGACTTAAATGAAATAATGGGTAACCATTAAAAAGCTGGGGGGCCCCTTCGTCATGCAGACACCTTTTTGTCTTTTAACAATATGATCGAAAATTGTGGACTGATGAAATTTCCGAGTTTAGGCAACACTCTCTCATGGAGGGTCCGTAGAGGAGGACATACAGTCAGATGTCGGCTTGATAGGGCGTTAGAGAATAATGAATGGCATAATCTCTTTCCATGTTCTTTCGTGGAGTACCTTGGAATGATTTTATCAGATCATAGACCAATTGTTGCAACCATTGATGATAAGGTTCTGAAGTTTCGACGAATTTCGGTTTGATAAGAGATGGACTTGAGGGGAAGGTTTTATGGAGTCTATAGAGAGAGGATGGACAATGCGGAGAGGTGGACAAAAAGGGGGTATAGTTGATAAGATCCATAATTGTCGGCATGAAATCTCAGTATGGCGAAAGGACAATCCCCCATATGGGAAAGAAAAAATAAATTCGTTACAAAAAGCTCTTGAGGAAGTTCAGACGGATATGACAAGATCGTATGAGGAAGTGTTAAGAGGTTTCGCGTAAACTGAAAGAGGCGTATAGAGATGAGGATTTTTATTTGGGAACGAAAAAGTAGGAATACTTGGCATATATATGGAGATCGGAATACTGAATTTTATCATGCTTTAACTAAGCAAAGGCGTATTGAAAATATAATAAGTGGTTTATACAATGAGGCAGGGGTATGGACTAATTCAGAAGCAGAAATTGAACAGGTGGCAGTTAAGTATTTTGGGGATTTATTTCAAAATACTTATCCGTCTGATTTTGATGGTTTTTAGAGGAAGTACCGAAATCAGTAACTATGAATCAGAATAGAAGACTAACGGCTCCGGCATCGGAGGAGGAGGTTAGGAAAACGGTCTTTATGATGCATCCGGAAAAAGCACCGAGTCCGGATGGAATGACTGCTCTTTTCTACCAACAATCATGGTCCGTCATTAAGCAGGATGTGGTTGATATGGTCAACAATTTCCTGCGCACTCGAGAGTTTGATGATAGAATAAATTTGACAAACATTTTTCTAATCCCTAAGACGGTTTGCCCAAGCCGAATGACGGAGTTACGGCCTACTAGCTTTTGTAATGTAGCATATAAAATTATTTCTACTGTTTTGTGCTAGCGATGGAAGGGTCTACTTCCAGCGCTTAATTCAGAAACTCAATCCGCCTTTGTTTCAGGGAGGCTTATTTCAGATAATATTCTTATTGCTCAGGAGATGTTCCATGGATTACGAACCAATAACGCATGTAAGGAGAAATTTATGGCTATCAAGACAGATATGAGTAAAGCTTATGATAGGGTAAAGTGGTCTTTCATGGAGCGCTTCTGTTGAAAATGGGTTTTTGTCCGACCTGGGTTTCCAGGGTATTGAAATGCATTTCCTTGGTTCAGTATAAAGTACTGCTCAATGGTCAGTCTAAAGGGTGTGTTATTCCAGAGCGGGGGCTAAGGCAAGGGGACGCTATGTCACCACACCTGTTTATCCTGTGCACGGAACCTCTGATTGCAAATATTAAAAAAGAAGAACGAGGGAAAAAAACTAACAGGTCTTAAGATATCTTGAGGGAATCCTGCGATCTCCCATCTTCTTTTTGCAGATGATAGTTTATTTTTTTGTAAAGCAAATTCGGTGGAATGCGGAGTTATCCTTAAACTTCTCAAGGATTATGAGGCTGTTTCGGGCCAACTAATCAACTTTGATAAATCTTCGTTACAATTCGGACATAAGATACCAGAGAGTATCAGGACAGAAATTAAAAATCAGCTAGGAATTAATAAAATAGGAGGAATGGGAAGTTACTTGGGAGTCCCGGAAAGTCTTGGGGGACCCAAAACTCATGTTTTTGGTTATGTCAATGAGCGAATTAATCAGAAGATTAATAGCTGGACGGTCAGATTTATTACCAGGGGGGGGGGGAAGGAGGTTATGATAAACTCGACAGCGATGTCAAATCATGTGATGTCTTGTTATAACTGTTCACTTATACAGATGTCGTTTGGAAAACAACTCTTCGGCTCCTGAAATAATTAATGGCTGAGTTATTTTATTGTTTAAAGGCTGAGTTATAGTTAAATTAAGGTTTCTGTTGGCTCTATGATTTAAACTTAACAGCCGAGTTATACTTACTTATGGCTGAGTTATTGTTATTGTTTAAAATTGCCGCCAAATATACGAAAGGTCTCAAATAATACTCTATAATGACTAAATGACACGATAATGAAACCGTTTTGCTCTCTGATAAATACGGTACTTCTGGAACAATTAGACTTTCAACTCGCTATTTTTTTTTTTCACAATTGCTCTCTCTCTCTCTCAGTCAATATCACCCTATTACTTTTCAATTCCAGAGAAAATGGAGTTTTTCCCTCTTCTTGATTTGCCTGAAGAAATGCAGGCGTTAGTCGTTGAACGTGTGGCGCGTAACTCCTTCCAAGATCTCTACAACATCAGAGCATCGTCGAAGTCGATGAAGGCGTTAGCAGATAGGCGTAGGGTTTACCATTTTTTCGATGTTTTGTCTCATCCCTGGGTTCCAGTATGTCTGCTTCGTTGTTGAAATCTTGCTACGCTGAAGGTAATCCAAGCACACTTTATATAAAGGGTGTACAGTTTGTATACTCATTCAGCCGTATAGAAGAAGGGATTTCTCTCCTGAAGCGTTCGGCAGATGCTGGATATGAGCGTGCTGTGTATACACATGCAATGACTCGAGCAGTCTTTTTGGCTGATAGGTCGTATTTTAACCCTGTGCCAATAGAATCAGTTGAGAGGATCGGGAAACTAGTGCGGTCTGTGAAATGGGGATGGGGTTTGTGGCATTCTGACGAGTTCCGCGCGAAGAAAGCCGAGTTACTCTCATATTTTCTTCCCTCGTTTTACAGTTGCCAATGTGCAACTGTTGAGGACCGACAATGTTTCTGCTTGTGGCACATTGATACCACTAAGGACCACAACAACATATGAATACATAATTGATGCTTACAGCGAGTTTAAGAAACCATCGTTCCTTAAAATGAGCGGGAATGAACCGATATGTCGGCCACTGATGAACTCATCCTTCTCGAAGAATATCTGGGATCGCCTGCGAAAGATCATGGTGAAATCTAAACCATGGTACAGAGGTTTTGTCTATATAGACACCCTGGCCAGGATTTAGAACGGGGAGGTTCTCCCGATTTGCAGAACTTAGAATGTCATTAACACTGCCGTCAAGTCGTGATGACCAACCAGGGACAATCGACATATTTGTAGGTTACTGAATGTTGAGAGAAAAATTGTGTGAATGAATGGGTCTATATATAGAACGTCAGAGGTCGTGGGAAAAATTTCCCTAATCAGTTGAAAGCAACTTCTTTTTTTTTCCCGCCCATAAAACGAAACGTCGTTATTAAAATTCTCGTTATGGCCGAGTTAGTAAACATTAACGGCTGAGTTGTTATATGAGGTTTAGGGTTTAGGGTAAAATTTTTAGGATTTAGGTTTTGGATTTGGATTTATGTTGCATGAAATATAATAAATAACACAAATTCGTTTGAAACTACATTGTATATACTTCACTTTACAGAATTTTGCTTACACTTTATATCTAAATGTAAAGTTTTATGTAATAGTAAGACACACATACAACAAGATCATGATCAATTCTAAACTCGTTAATTCAATAGAGTATACACATTCAGTTGATTACATATTCACTTGAAATTGATAATTGGAGTTTGAATATAACATTTTAAAGTATACAAATATAGTCTTTTATTTTAGGGTATATTTGCTTATTTAGGGTATAGGGTTGCTTATATAAGGATTTAGGTTTTGGATTTGGATTTATCTTGTATGAAATATAAGAAATAATACAAATTCATTTGAAACTACATTGTATATACTTCACTTTACAGAATTTTCCTTACACTTTATATTTAAATGTAAGGTTTTAGGTAATAGTAAGACACACATAGAACAAGATCATGATCAATTCTAAACTCGTTAATTCAATAGAGTATACACATTCAGTTGATTACATATTCACTTGAAATTGATAATTGGAGTTTGAATATAACATTTTAAAGTATAAACATTTCATCTTTGATAAGTGAAAGTATGTTTGAGTTAGGGCTGAGTTATACTAAAACATGTTGAGTTTTACTACTCGACTTACTGAGTTATATTTACATTTTTCAATTTTAGGATAAGTTTGGGGTATGGCTGACTTACAAATTACGACGCGGCTTAGTTATAGATACGATAAGTCTGAGTTACATAAGCAAAAGACAAATACTCAAGGAAAATATGACAATAACTCTGCCATTAAAATAGCTTAGACACAGCATAAGAATAAATCATGGAAAACATAAGAATAACTCTGCCACAACATAAACTAACCAAAGGCTATTTATGTCATTTACCAGAGGTAACAAAACATTCTCGCTTTTATCAATTTGATTTAACGGCTGAGTTATATATTAATAAACGCATAGTTCTGTTTACATGCGACTGAGTTAAAAAAACTTAAAAGTTAACAAAGGCTGAGTTACATAACACGCGGAAGCTGTCTTATGATGACAAAACATGACTAAACATAGAAGTAGTAGTAGCAAAGTATCGCCATTCCAGCCACACAAACAACCACATTCCTCAAACACCGACCCTCACTCAAACATTCGCCTCCTTTTCTCTCAGATTTTGTCTTTACTCCATTCGCCAACCGAGCAACGTTAACTCGCAACTCCGAGATGTCTCTATCATGCCATTTATCACTGCCTTAATATCTTCAACCTCTTCCACCAAGCACTCATCCGCCCATTTGAATAAATGACTTTGTTTCACCAATGTAACCAGATCTAAGTATTACGTTTCCGAACATGGAAAATAAGAAGCAGAACTAACCTTATGATATCCTTTTGCACAGCAATAGTACAATCTTCCTGGATTAGTTTCGCTTCCAGATGTAAAATGGCAGATGGTGCACCACACCAACACTCTTTCGGTGTTCCTCTTTCCGTATTCTTACGTCGTCTGTAATAATTTCCTGAGGTGAAAGATGAGGAAGACATTGTTAAAATAGATTTCAAAGTCCTTGGAAACTAAAAATAGTTTTACTTTGTAAGAAGAGATACCACATCACAGATATAATACTATTAAATATATAAAATACAATATAATATCAGTGTCTCGATATTGTAAATGAAATATGCATCCGTGCCAGCCATATATATAAAAACTCGTAATAATGAGTCTAGATATTATCATGGCAGCCAAATTTTCCCACGCGCATAATAATGGAACTTCCCATATACCGCCTCGTAAATTAAATCGAAGCTGGGTCATTTAAATACAATGATGACTGAGTTATTTAAATACGATATGTCTGACTTATTTAAATAAAATGATGGCTGAGTTATACCTTAATTATATTAGATATGTGGCCGACATAACATTCAGAAACATAAACAATGCGTTTCAAAATAAAATTACGGCTGAGTTATATAAAATGTGTGGCCGAGATTACATTCAGAAACAGAAAAAATGAAGTTCAAAATACAGACACGAAAAGACTTTCAGGAACCAAAATTAGCTGGATCAAACTCTTCAAACATGTGCAGAGATCAAGCCAAACGCTGGTTAGCATCCAAGTTGGCTTCTCGCCTCCTTCCGACCAAGTCCACCTCAAATGGCGCATCTGACAACGAAATAGACTTCTGGCCACAAGATTAAAATTATGCCAAACTGTCAAATGATGCCTTCGATCCCATGTGTTTGTCCGCTACGGCAAAAAAAATATACAAAGATTACAGACCGTTGTTATATATTAATATATATGAACAAATGTCGGGCCTTACAGCGAGTTGAAGAAACCAGCGTTCCTTAAAATGATAGAGGCGTAAGAAAGGGTATTAGAGAGGGCACTATATATAGAGAAACATAGAACGTGAAACGGCCGGAATTAAAATTTCTCAAAATTCATTTATCTTATTTCCCGCCAAACGACAACATTTATCATACGTGGCGGCCGAGTTATATAACCTATTACGGCTGATTTACTATTTTGGATTTAGTGTTTAGGGTTTAGTATTTAGAGTTTAGGTTTGTTTATTTAGGGATTTATGTTTAGGATTTGGAATAACGGTGTGATAAATATAACAAATAACATAAATTTAGTCTTAAAATGCGTTGTATATAGTTTATGAGAGTTATATTATGATCACACTCTATATCTACATGTAAGGTTTCAAGTAACTGTAAGACAACATATACCTCAAGATCATGATCGATTCTAAACTCGTAAATTCAATAAAGAAGAGATGTTCAGTTGATTATATATTCACTTCAAATTTAGAATTGGACTTTCAATATAACATTTTGAAGTATAAACATATCATTTTATTTTAATTCAGGGTATGTTTGAGGTATCGCTGACTTTTGAGTACCTTAACGGCTGCTTTATGAAGACGACGCGGCTGACTTATTAAATATTTTCATATCTTAGGGTATGGTTTGAGGTTTGGCTGAGTTATATCTAACGTAACGGCTGCGTAATTTAAACAAGGTAGCTGAGTTACGATAAACAAATCATAACTTTAAGTCAAGTACAAAATATCTAGCCATGAGTCATACAAAACAAACGATAAACTCATCTTCATTCATCGCCAAACGATCCTACCAAACTACAACTTCCTTCATCGAAGATATCTGCTGCCATCTTCATTCTCAGACCTTGAATATTTTCATCCGATATCCCATCAAAAGCTACACCAAGCGCTAGACACTCGACGAACTTCAATGCATACACTCCACAGTCGCCTCTCAGGTTGTTTTGTGGAACAATATCTCTTGTTCTTCGTCTGAATCCAAACTCCTTCTCGGTAGGGACTCGGATATTAGCAGGAACAAGGACGTTTAGCATCGCAGAGATCATACGAGTAAGCGGCCTAAAGAAATTTAGCATTCTCAGCTCACTTTCGAGTGTTACCTGTCCAACGATTGAATCATAGCAATCAATCTTCTCTTTATGCAGATCCACATGAAACCCCACCCAATGATTGCCGGCAGTATTAAGCACTTTGTACAAGTGATCTACATCTGTAAACCACTGCAACTTTGTCTGAATGTCTCTGGGGACCAAACCGTTTGCTAACCCCTCATAACCACTTCCTTTGAATATGACCATATCCGGTTTGACTTCGAACTACGTATAATCGTGAACCCATAATTCAAGGAACCAAGAGTCTATAAAGGCAATGCGCTTGGACCAGAATGGGCTGGGATCTTGTTTGGACCTTTGAATGAGGACTCTAATATACGCAGCAATATGCTACCCAGATAATATATAACTCAGCTGTACCATACTTATAACTTAGCCGTAAAGTAAATATAACTCAGCTGCATACTTACATTTTGAACCAGCCATCCATATTCTTCGGTGAGCCAATGTCTTGGAGTGATGAGGATTCTGTAGAACTCAATATCCTCGTGAGCTTCTCCATGTCGAATTTCCCTGATAATTTAACACCACTCAGTCTCTGCAAAATCTTTTTATTAGCTAAAATCAACGAAATGGTGCAAAAGTCCTTACTCGTGTGGCTTTAGGTGTTGCAAAAGATTATCCCTTTTAACCGGATCAACAGGTCCTAGGGGATCATATATTGCAGGTGAAGGTTCAAAACCCTTTCTCACGCACGTCGTTACATTGTCTCCGATGTGGGGAAATGGTACAGAAGGACCAAATTCCTCACTCATTTGAGACCCTTCTAGACATAATTGAACAACTTTCAGCCGATACTCCTTTATTCTCCAACACCTTTTCCTTTCATCTTCCTCCACATCAGATTCCGGCAACAGTCCGTCTGTTTTCGCCTCACTTTTCTTAGTCGGAATGGGTATTCTTATTGTACCACTGCGAGTCCTTTTTGAAGTAGGATTAGCCTTCTTTAAGTCAGCCTCTTCTTGCTTCTTCTTCTTCTTCTTTAAATCAGCCTCTTCTTGCTGCTTTTTCTTCTTTAACTCAGCATCTTCTTTCTTCTTTAACTCAGCCTCTTCTTTCTTCTGCTTCTTCTTTAACTCAGTCTCTTCTTGCTTCTTCTTCCTCTTCAACTCAGCTTCTTCTTGCTTCTGCTTCTTCTTTAACTCAGCCGCTAAGTTATTTCTTTTCCCTAAGCCCCTGCAACCGCGTCTGAATGGTGGTTCCTTAAGAGGAGAATAAGAGACCAAATCAGCATTTGTTGCATCGGCATTACCAAACACCGAATCCAAGTTCTTTTTCACCCCAGCAGCCTTATCCCTGACAACCTTCGAATTCAGCTTTGCTCCCATACCTTTCGCATCAGCTTTAGCAATATCATCTGCCAGATTCTTGACAGATTGGCCTTTATCAGGGGTCTTTTACGGTTGGTTGACCTTCACAGGGAGTGCAGGTTGACTACTATTGGACTCCGGTGCAGTTTGACTACTATTGAGTGCACGTTAACTACTGTTGTCTTCTGAGCCCATCACGTTTTGGGCACTTTCTACAACCCCCAAAACTCTCAGACGCTCTTCAACTATAGCTTTCACTATATCTCCAATGGTATGCAAAAGGCCTTGGGAAAAATCTCCAAACTTGGTGTCGTTTTCTGTTAATCTCGAGTCAAATTTTCGGTCCAAATTCTCGAGATGAGCAACTATGTTCAGCAGAACCGCTTCGCTACGACCCTTCTCCTTTGCACTCTCCTTCACCTATACAGCAGCAGTTTCAACCTCATTGATTTTCACCTCCTTATGTTTCTTATCTTTCTTCTGCTTCTTTGAGGGTGGCTCAGCCTCTGACGAAACTCCAGCCTTCGTTTTTTTGTTGTTCTCATTCGATTGCACGTAAAAATCTCTAACAAACCTATCTGCATGTATATCTTCAATTAGGTTATCAAGTTGTGGGTCATCTGCTTCATCCTTCCACTGAGGAAACAGATCTTCTAGACCCTTCTTCATCACCATTTTCCTCACACGCACCTACAACACAAAAACATAAATCAGTCATTAAAACTAACAACTCAACCATAAAATAATCTAATAACTCAGACATTACATTACAGGATTCATAGGTCTGATTTAAACCTTACCGTTCCATGATCATTAATCTCCTTAGCTATTGTAGTAGCAAGACTTGAACGAGTACGACTTCCACCCCATCGCAAAAGCGGAATTTCGTCTGGACTCACTACTCTGCCAAAAAGCTCTCCGAACACTGTGACAGATTCGTACGCCCAAGCAAATAACACGTCCTTGAAGCCGCTAAGGGTGTACGACCCCAAGGATAAGTCATCATGGCGTCATCATCGAATACTCTTTTTGCACTTTCAAAGGGTATTCTACTATTATGATGCAAGCCATAAAGTCTCACGGCTTGAAGAAACAACAGCCCAAACCATTTCCGCTGATCAGCACTCCAGGTTCGACACAACGTTAAAGCGTTTATAAGTTCATCTAACTTGGGTCCGTACCCAAGCGGCACTTTCAACAACTCCCACAACGCTTTGTAATTCTCTGGATCAGGTCCAAAACTTTATTCTGGCAGTGGATTTGTGTTTAAACCCGTGATCTCACCAAATTCTATTAAGCTTAACCTGATAGTTTTATCAACAATGACAGACCAAGTCTCCTTCTTATAGACTCGCAGCTGTCTACAAAGTAGATAATGTACGGTCTTACCAGACCACACTAATTTGCTCTCAACCAGTCTAGCAATCAATCCAACAGGATACATCTTCAGATTATCCCACACCTCTTTTCCAATTCCTTCTATAAGTTTAGGGATATCCCCAAAACGGCTATTCGTATTAATGAGTTTATTTTCAAGAATAGAAGCCCCTTCAGGGTAAAGTGTTGGAGGGTAATCCCTTGCTAGATCTTCGGAAACATCCATTTGATAAAAAAAGACATATATAACATATCAATGATAAATCAGAAGAAAGACATAAAATAAACAAGCCACAAAAAATAACTCAGCCATTATTACATAAATAAATCAGTCACAAAGAATACTAAATCAGTCACAATTACCTTCTATAAATCAGTCAATAAGGATCCTAAATCAGCCGTAACGAATACTAACTCAAACTCAGACAAAACATATATCTAACTCACAGCATTAATTATACTCACTCAAATACTCGAAAAACTCTGAGCAAAGCCTCGAAATATACCAGAGAATACGATTACGTAGATTTCAGGAGACAACCAATCTGAAGAAGAAGCTTCCGGACACGCGATTTCAGAGAAGACGCTTACGGATACTAGAGAAGACGATAACATAGATTGTTTCAGAGAATCCGCTTTAACGAGAAGAGGTGTAGTGAATACGATTTCGACAGCAGTTAGGGTTTAGTGGGAGAATAGTCTCGGAGAAGTTGACGATCGTCTTTTGATATTCCTTCGTGTTCGGTGACGTGGTATGATTACTACTGATGTAGATTTTCAAATTGAAATTAATCACAACTAAGAAATAAAATAAAGAGCTTAAACTGTAATTTACTAGGGTTCTAAAAACACTCTAGTCATTTTCAAAAGATTTGTATTACTCTAGTCATTACCCAACTTTTTGTATTAGTCTAGTAATTTTCTCAATTTTCTTTTTGTTTACCAAAAATTTAGTGTTTTATTTCAACCAAATTTGAAAATTAATGATTTAAATGATATATTTTTAATATTTTATTGTAGTGCTATTTTGTCACATTTTTTTAATATGGGTTATTTCTCTTATTATATCCACATTTACGATCAGGCATATAATCATCATTATTGATTCAATTTCATTGACGAACCCATCTTTGATAATATTTAAATAGTCTTCTCTCTGAACTACCAATTCTGTCATTTTGGTTTTTATTTATCTATTTTGCTACTTATGCTCGGTGCACTTATGTATTCACATTCTTGGGTTTTAATATATTCACTAGGTGATGATGACATGTAATCTGCGCAAGGTGAATAAGACTAAAAGAGATCGTAACTTTTACTCTACGGATATTCGAAAGGTAAAAGTACTGATCACAAATATTACATATTATACGACGACAGATTGAACTAAGTTGATCATGTTTATATAAGGATAATTACAACTTTTTTTAGAAAAAAATTGTGTTATTGGCTAGATGTAATCGAAATTTAGTCAGTGGAAATAAATAAACTTAGTTATGAATTTAAGATAAAAAAAAATAGACAATACAATTATTGTTTCCATAAAATAAAACGAAACATAGATAATATAATAATAAAATATAAAAGACAGAACTTTTAAGAAAAAGTTTCTGAAAAAAACAAAAAAAAAACTACTGCTGTGAAAAATATTTTCTGAATTCTCCGTTTGCAATCCTATAAAGATCAATGACAAAGAATACTAAATTACCAAACTTCATAAAATTATAAATCAGAACTCTTTAAACGAAATGTATTACTTTTTTTCTGAAAAATTCATTGGGCTCAAACACAACTTTCGAAAATCCCTCAATGTTAGTCAATTTCTTGAATCGACCTTATCATGATAAAAAAAATAGTTTGAGCAAAATATACAGATATATCAGCTCCACCTCATTTTAAATAAAAATAAATATTACAGTATATTATCTACTCCCCAATTAATTTACCGAAACTGTAAAACACATGGTACAACGTTTGCATCTATCAAATTCTATAAATCTTGGAAAACATGAGCAAGTGTTTCATAAAACACACATTTAATGACGGCTTTACTGTAAGTAGTGAAAATAAGAGGAATTTCAACACATATGATGTATACAACATTTGTCAATTATATTTATAAATGTCGAATATTTACTCCGTATCAACTACAAAGAAACTGATTTTATGATCGATAAAACCATTGTTCCCGTCAGTAGGTTCTGTCATAAATTCTTTAAAAAATCCTATTCCTACCGCAACCTCGTAAATATCTGTTTGATATGAGAAAGTCATTTACTCATGTTTAGACAATCCTCACTAAAATATTAATATATTCACGGTATATAATAGAACCTACTGTTAAAGCGCGGAATCATTTTCATATTATAAAATATAGAAGAGAACAATATTTATAAATTATAAAATATTTACATATAGTACATTTAGAATTACACTGATATTGTTGTAATGATTTTTAATGTTTTGGATTTAAATACTGCAATTTGTAATCAACAATATTAATTCTTGAGTGTTTACATATCTTTAAAGTGTTTTCTATTTATGTTTTAATTATTATAAATTATATATTTACAAAACTTAAATAAGGATTGATGTATTTCATTATACTTATTTTAATGTTTCTTCAAACTAAAAGTTATATAGAAAAACTGAATCTTATAACTAAAATAAAATAAAAATAAAATGTAATAGAGTTAACATAGTGGGCTTATATTATATTTGAAAATGATACATTATATATTATTAATGACAGAATAAGCTTTAAATAAACTACTCGTCCAATTTGAAAATCTATTAAATAAACTACTCCGCCCAATTATTAATGTGTACCTTAGATTTGATTGGTCATAAAATCATTTGATTATGATCGACTGTATTTAATAGGCAGGATTTCATTTTTAAAAGAAAATCTAGAAAAAACAGTAGCATTCTTTTGTAAAGCGCTGACATTTTATGTTGATCATTTTGATAAAATACGCATGAATCTATAATTTTTATTAAAAATAAATAATTTTAGTTGTTTCATTATAAATTTTGAGTTCCAAGCATTGTTTTTATCTCCGATCCAAACTCGTGGTCAAATAGATAGACACGATGATCTATATATAACCCATTATGTTAACATATATAATTTTTTCATTTTATTAATTTCCTAAATTTATAGAAATTTTATATAAATATATGAGAATCAAAATGATACATTTTGTTTAGTTAGATGTATTCTCCATTACTTTTAAATTATGTTTAATGTTTTGAAACTGGATATTATTTTTAATGATAAAAATATATTTGAAAAAAAAATATTTGACAATATTTTTCTCGGGAATATAATTTTGTTCTGAAAAATTTCCCAGAAATGTTATTTTGATATGTTAAGTTAAAAGATTATATAAACATCAATAGATTTTTTTGTAAAGATATTTGTGTACATATTCTATTATTTCTGACATTTATAATATAAATTTTAAATCCTAAATTTTTATTTTCAAACATTTTTTCTCGACTCATTTTCAAACATTTTAGTCTTAATAATTTACCACTATTATTATTTTAATTAAAATATGAACAGTATTTAGTTTAGTGTTTATCAAAAAAAATTATATAAACAATTAAAGTGGGTACGTCTTTAGTAAGATACTCTAAATAGTTTTGAAATAGTTCGTTGTTACAGTGGGTCGCGGGAAGTTTTTAATTGGTCAAGTGAATCGTTGGAAGTGTTTATTGGATGAATGGGCCACTAGTGGGGAGAGAAAAAAATCGATGCCTATTTTGGCCTTTGATCCGTGTACTTCCAACATGTGACCCATGAAACTTATGAAATCGATCCACTACAAACGACCCAAAGACTTGGCTATCCACGCGAATTCCATGTTTTCTCACGTGTGAGCGACCGGCTCAGTTTTTTTAGTTGTTTTTTTGGTGACCAATAAAAAAGGTTAAAGGTAACAATTTGTCCTTTCACTTTATCTTTTCCCGCCAGTTAATGGTTTCTGATATTTGTGATAATATTAATAAACTAATTTGTGGGTTTACTTACTCGTTAATGGTGAGATTAAGTTGAAACTGGTGGACAACAAAAAGAAAGAACCCTAAGAGAAGAAGATATCTTGATCTTCTGAGGCCGTCGATGTGCATCCACCGTAACTGAAAGGATGGAAACAATTAGTCGGGCGTCAGGTCAATTAGTGTTGGTAAAAGGAAAGAAATCAGTATCAACACCTGCGAAGGTACAGTGTTCGAGATCTAATCTTCAGTATTAGCAAATTACCCTAACAGATCCTCATTGTTGGACCGTAGGTCTCTGTAATTCCTGCATTGTGGTTATGGCTGGGAAGTGGATAATGTATGACAATGGAGCTTGGAATTTCAAGATAGATATTGATAGAATGGGTAGAGCAGTCGATTCCTCCAGAATTAGAGGTGTTGACGAGTTAAAAGTTAGTATTTTACCTGCATATGGGCTGTCGGGAAGGGAAGTCTCTGCCGAAATGTGTTATTGGCTTAATGATGGAAAGAGTGAAATGGTGGGTACAGGGGCTGCTCCCATGGAGATAGCAACAGACAAAGATTTCAGGATTTTCAAGGCTCTTCACCGGGCAGGCAAGTTAGTTAATCTCTTTGTCACATTCAGAGAGTGTGTTGCAGGAGAAATGATATTTCTAAGGTCCAAACGAGTAATTACGTCGCAAATGAATGCACCCGTGGGAGCTCCTGATGAAGATGAAGCTTTTTTGATGCAAGTTGAAGCAATTGAAGCATGTTACAAACGTAACTCTCAGTCTGGTGGCATGGTTGCAACGTCAAAAGATCAAGATAAAAGCGGAGAACCTCTTGAGGATGGCAGTGGGGCTAATCTGGATTCCGAGTTCCGGCCTAATAAAGAGAGTTGCGAGCAATAAAAGGAAAACGTCTGTGGAGATGACATACCAGTGGATAATGGAGAGAATAAGGAAGGTAATGTCGAAGAAGGATGCGGAGTTAATACGGCGTCAATACGGCGTCAGATAATCTGCCACAAAAATCTATAGCGAACAAGATACGAGAAGACTATTTCTAGAAAAGATGGCAGTGGACAATGGAAACAATAGGGAAGCTAACAAAGTAGCATCCTCTAGAGATATGGAGGTGGACGCTGGAGGAAACATGGAAGATGTTTCGGCAGAAGATGAAGGCGATGATACCGTTACGACTACAATGCCTAGCATGATTATGTTCGAAACGATTGTGTGACGGACGACGATGACGATTTTGAAGGAGGTCCAGGTAAAGGACAAAGTGGTGGACAGTTTGGTGGTAACGGTAATCGGCGTTTTGGCGCTATTGGTGGCAGAGGGTCTGGAAAATAGGGGTCCGACTGGTGACCAAGGAACGATGAGGAATAATGTATTCCCTAACATTCCTAAAAAAATTACCATGCACGAGGAATTGTTTTTCCTTCTCATTCTCCATCATTCCTTTTTTTGTAGAGAAATAAAGAAGAAAATTATTCCTTGTCAAATTTAAGATGGAACAACAATTCATTTTTATTCCTGCGAAGTTATTCCTCTACGTTCCTTTCATATTTGTTCCTTTTGATTCCACAATGGTCACCAGTCGGACCCTAGGTGTCTGGTAGGAGTCAACGATCACGTGCAGGTAGATCTAAATCAAACAAAAACGATTTCAAGTGGAGACGTTCAAAGGAGATATTTCCGATGGAGGAAGCGATTATATATCATCCTCTAGATCGTACACCAAAGTAACAGAGACCGAGGAAGGCGTTGATGTTATTCTTGTTATTCTTGTTACTGAAGATGATGATGATGATTTTGTTGACCCTCATAGCCCCCCCCCCTTCGCACAATCAAGCAACAGAACCAGTTGAAAGTAGAGATGTATTTCTCGAAACTCTCCCAAAACAATATAACACTCACAACCGTGAGATCGAAGATGAGGACGATGTTGATCCTCATGTCACCAAAACTAGACAAGTTCAGGGTGGAGAAGCATTCATAAAAGGGATACAAGTAGCACAAATGTATGGATATAATGATGTAGATGTTGTGTATAATGAAATGAATGGAAGCAGCTGCCAGCCTCTGGACATTGACTTTAACAAAGAGGACTCTGACATATACGTCAGAAGGACGTTTAAAGACAAAATGGAGTGCAAGTTGACGTTGGCTATCTACGCAATTGCAAAGGTGTGCACTTTTAAGCAGATGCATTGTAAAAGCCGAATCATAACAAAATGCTACGAAAAAGAATGCAACTGGAGAGTATTGGCAGTGCAACTCGGTGATTCTCCAACTTATCTGTTTAAGAAGGCAATTATTAACCATATATGCGTATCCGATGTTTGAGGAAAGTATAAAAAACATGGTACAGCAAAAGTGCTTGTACCTTTATTGCGCTCGAAATACGAAAGACTCTACTCTGGACCGCGTGCTATGGAACTTCCGGAAATATTGCGAACAGAATTCAATTATACATGCTCATACTTGAAAGCTTGGAAAACTAAAGAACTAGCTATTGCGTCCGCGCAAGGAACATATGAGATTTCTTACAAGATGCTACCACAATACTTCCATGTACTGAAGCTTGCAAATCCTGGAACAATCACTGATATTAAAACCGAAATAGATAAAGAAAGAAAAACAAGGTTCAAGTATGCATTTATGTCCCTGAAAGCATGCATCGATGGGTGGAAGCACCTGCGGAAGGTCCTTGTGGTGGACGGCACCCACATATTTGGGAAGTACAAAGGTTGTTTGCTAAGTACCAGCGGACAAGATGCTAACATCCGCATATTCCCCATTGCTTTCGCAGTAGTGGAAAGCGAGAACACGGAATCTTGGACATAGTTTTTCGAGAGGTTATTTACTATTGTAGAAGATGGTTGTGATTTCAGTATACTATCAGATAGATGCGCAGCAATTTTCGCAGCGAAAGAGAAATGGTATGCACGTGAACACCATGATATTTTTCTTGTACGCCTTCTGTGTAACATGCAGGAAAAGTATAAGGGAAACCAACAGAAGGCTATGGTTGGCAGAGCAGAGGAAGCGTTCAGCGTTTCAAAGTTTAACGAGATAATGGAGCTTATTAAACTTACGGATTGGAGATGTTGGGATTATTTGGAGAAAATCGCCAAGAAGCTATGGACACGTTCACATTTCGAAGGGGAGAGATTTAACGTGATGACTTCTAACGCTGCTGAACCGTTGAATAAAGCTCTTCTGCCAGCTCGTGATAGTCCTATAATGGCATTGTTAGAGATTATTTGCTGGAAGCTGTGTACATGGTATGAGAGCAGACGCTGCGAGATCAGTAAGATGAAGGGAAATGTTCCAAATAATATTAAGAAAATACTGGTTGAACAGCTAGTGCTGTCAACGGGCCTTCTGGTTTTGCCATGTTCCACTTGGGTATTCGAAGTTACGCACAAGCCAACTGGATTCCGTTTCACGGTTGATCTGGAAAAAAGAACTTGCACTTCCCTCGAATTACAGATGCTTGGTTTGCCATGCCGACACGCCATTGCTGCTGCTTTTTGCCGTAATATGCAGTACAACATGTTTGTTTGCAAACAACATGTCAAAGAAACATGGGCTGAAACTGTTAGGGGTATCATACTTCCGATTCCGGACCCAAAGGATATTCAACTGCCAGCAGAAATACTAAAGGTTGATCTTTATCCACCAACGACCAAAAGAACCAAGGGAAGGCCAGAAATCAAACGTAAACTATCGGCCGAAGAGGTTCCGGTAAGACTGCGGTGTTCACCTTTAAATAATATTTCAGTAACCCATAGTACATGTTCCAATTACATATATTTTGTTGTTTACAGCAGGGGGCGAGTAAAAAGAATAAGCCGAACAAGTGCTCCAATTGTTTTAAAGAAGGTCACAAGAAGACTACATGCAAGGAACCTAAGCCCTGAACGCAATAGCTAGGAACTCGTTATCTTTGGATGCAAAGATTTTAAGGTAAGTTGTAATCTATCATGTAATTGTTGGCTTTGTATGCAAATATTTCAAGGTAAGTTGTAATCTAGCATGTAAGTTATAATCCTATTTCCAGAATGACGGTTGCACATAAAGAAAGAATGGAACGAGGCTATTGAAGAAGAAACCCGACGTCTGAAGACAAAAGTAGGCGACAACGAATCCAGGATTCGTAGCTTAGGTGGTCTTGAATATCGGATCGATGGAATCGACAAACCTTCATAGAAAAACGACGGCGAGATTGCACACCTTGGTTATCAGATCGATAAAATCGACAAAGCCTCGAAGAAAAACGTTGATGAGATTGCATTCCTCAATGCAATTTTTGAGAAACTTTAAAGTATAATCATGTTGCATTTCTTGTGTATGATCCATTCCGGCACACCAAACTATCTATAAAATATTTATATGGTGTGCAGCTTTTTACGTTTCACTTTATATAATACTATCAAACATTACATTATCAAAATACAATATAATACTATCAAACATTACACTATCTACCAACGATTACAAATTCACTTGGTGTGCAACTCTTTAACTACTGTGTACGGGGCGACCCATATAATAGTTACGTTTCACTTTATATAATACTATCAAACATTACACTATCTACAAATGATAATAAATTGAGTTGGTGTGCAGCGTTTTAACTAAGGTGAACGTATGTCAAAATACAATACTTAAGTTTCACTTTATATAATACAATCAAAAATTACACTATTTACCAAAATTACAAATTGACTTGGTGTGCAACTTTTTAACTACGGTGTACGGGGTTCAAAATATAAATAATTACGTTTCACTTTATATAATACTATCAAACATTATACTATCTACCGATGATTACAAATTGACTTAGTGTGCAACTTTTTAACTAGGGTGTACGGGGTTCAAAAAATAATAATTAGGTTTTACTTTATATAATACTATCAAACATTACACTATCTACCAATGTTTATAAATTGAGTTGGTGTGCAGCTTTGTAACTAAGGTGTACGTGTGTCAAAATACAATACTTAAGTGTCACTTTATATGATACTAGACTTGGTGTGTAACTTTTTATCTACGGTGTACGGATGTCACAATTACGTTAGCACTTTATATAATACTATCAAACATTACACTATCTACCAATGATTATAAATTGATTTAGTGTGCAGTTTTTGTTTGTAGAGTACCATAAACGAACAAACAAACATAAACACCATAATTAATAGAGTACCATTCGGTTCACACAACAATAGTACCATTGGGTTCACACAACATTCTGACAACGGAAACAACTTGTAGTTTACTCATTTGCAACTTTAACATCGTCCACGAATTCTTCATAGCAGTCCATTGCATACGGCTCTTGAAATTTGTCCACTTCTTTGTCGGTAATCAGATTCATTTCCTCCTCCCCAAGACCAGTAACATGCATCTCTATGAACTTAGCAGCACATGGTCCGCAATCGCCACCCCTTTTGTTGTGATATATACCTTCCTCACGGCTCCATGAGTGAAATCGCAGCCATTCCTTCACCTTATAGTATTTATACCCCGCATACTTTTCCAATATATAAGGCAACGACTGTACAAGCGAAGACAACTATCCATCCACTTCCTCGTTCTCAGTATGAGGGATGTAGGAATCAAGTGCCGTCACATGACCTTCCTTCAGCTTAATGCAGAGACCAACCCAATGATCTCCACCCCAATTCATCGGGGTGTACCCGGTGTCGACATCGCGACCAAGTTCCAACTTCATTTTCTGGTCCTTGCTCTTTCCTGTCACATACTGTGCTATGTTCTTCCCCCAATTGAAATGCAGCTTATCATTGTTTACACTAAAGGCAGTCCAGAATGACTGAATGGTTTTATAAAGTACTGATCGAAGATGACAATCATCTCCTTCTGAAGATAATTCCCGCGACCCTCCACAACATATTCATTATCACATGCATGTGCTGTCCGAAGAAAATATGTAACAAATATTAGTTGCAATCCCTTTTTCTTTCTTAAAAACTGAAAGAAAAAGGTAATATGTCACGATGATACAGAGCTTAACAGTACCTTGTCAGACAATCATTTCTTGGGTTCAGCTATATCAAGGAAAAATCCATTACTGATAGAGTGACCGGTATTGATTTCGAAAGTCCTGCAAATTTAACGAACCAAAAGGAACTTATGCACATGTGTATATAACCTAAAAACGAGATGAGAAACTTACTGCGCGGGGTTTTCCCTCAAAATTTCCCTAAACTTCTTATATTGAGCTCGATTCGTCTTTGCAATGGACTTAACTCAACCTTCTCCTAGCTCTTGAACAACTTTTTCACCCTAGCGTCAGGAGTGTACACTCCCGTAATCTTGATGGATCTCATGCGATGCCATTTACCACCACTGGCCACAACATTCGAGACCTCTTCCGTTTCAGAAACCTGATTACCTCGGTTCTCTTGTATATGGCTATTCGTGGACATGTCGTCTTTACAACTGTCATATCTCTCTTCCTCCTCCATCACCGGGAATTCAGAGTTGATCTCCTCTACAATGGGAGGATCATGTCTACTCACATCCACAATAAGAGAAGGGACTTTTTCAAGCTTCTCTCCACACTTTGGAACCTCCAAATTTGATGTTTGACCGGAGTCATGGCTGACAGATTGGTTTGTTTTTTTTCCGTCCTCACTTGTTCGGAACATTGTTCAGCAGCATCTTCATCCTCCTGACCATACTCCTCAGCGTTTTGTGTACCCGTTTCCTGGATGAAATCAGTTAGCTATGTCAAGAAGTGTACATCAATGATAAAAAATTAGAAGTGTACACCAATAATAAAATGTAGATTACCTGCGCGGCGTCATTCTCGACCGGTGGTGGCGTGCAAGCAGTGACCAACTCGTTTTCTTGTTGTTGTGCACCCTCCCCACCATTTGGTGCACTTGTTTTCTGCATGAAATCCGTTAATTACGTTCTTTGAGAAGTGTACACCAATAACAGACCAAAACAAATGTCTAAGATATAACAATTGTCTATGATATAATCAGGAGCAGACACGTTTCAATTTCGGTGGATGCAACCTTAGCTTTAGAGGAGAGGTTTCTATTCCATGAAGGATGAAAGGAATGCATACTTCCAACAGACATGTAACAGTGATGGTTTGTTTTCTCCCATGCGACTGAGGAGTCTCCCTCAAAATGGAAGGTAGAAGGAATTTGCAAATAGTAACAATATAGCCATATCAAACTATAGTTATTATTACTTCTTAGGGAAAGACTACAGAACTATTTAAGATCAAACGGACCTCTGGTGGTAACACATAGGACTCATGCTGAACATGTAATACATCTCTATACAGAACGAGCACATTCGATGGTGTTTCTTGCTGCTGAGCATCCTCCCCAGCGTTAGGTTAGAAGTGTACACCAATAAGACAACAATACAACTATCTATCACATTACCTGATCGGCTTTCTTTTCGCCAGGTGGTGGACAACGAGCATTGTCAGACTCGTTTGCTTTTGGCTGATCATCCTCCTGACCACTAGGTGTACGCGTTTCCTGCATGACATCCTTATACAACCTTTAGGAAATGTACACCAATAACACACCAAAGCAACAGTCTATGATATTACCTGAACGGATGTATTTTCGAAGGTTCGTGTCGTAAAACCATTATCAGACTCATTTTGGTCACCAGTCTCTCTTTGTGCTGAAGCTGGGTTGTTTCTTCTGGTTCCCTGCTAAATGGCAAAAGTTTCAGCACAAGAATTAACTCTGAATTTGTATAATATATGAGATAATAACTTCGGAGCACAACCATGGATATGGCGTTTCCGTCTCCAGATTGGCGCGGATACAAATATTTTTTTCTCAACAGGACCACTGACAACCGTTTTCTTTTTTTTTCCTTCCGGTTTGGCCCCTGGGTTTGAATGCCAATACTATCAGGGGAGGAAGGTTGTCGAAGCAGCGGATCATCGCTGGCTTTCCTCTTCCGTGTATTATGGATGCGTCCCTCGGGCATACCCTAACTCCTACAAATCATTGTCCGCATCTCATCAAACTGGTTCTCCATTTTCTCAAACTCGATAACATCCAATGTTTCAAATGTTCCTGCGTACACCTCTCTAAGCAAGGAGGATCCCCTACTTCGCTGTCTCCAGAAGAAGATATTTCTTCAACTTCAACAGGGACTGGTTTACGTGGTCGCAAATTCCGCTGGTGTACGGGAATGGGACCACATTTCTCGTCCTTCGGCAGTCGCCCAGCGTCTCGGATCTCTAACTTAGGCCTAAACGACCTGTCTCCACCTGGAAAATCCTCAGGTTTGAATGTTTCTCCGCTAAGAAACATTTGTACCAAAGAACTAACTTGGCTATCTTCAGCCTCGTCAACCAACAGAAGTCATTCCGCATCAGGAATTACGGTGAAGTGGACAGAGAGCTTTAGACAGAAAAAAATGGAAGAAACGTAAATTTCAACATCACAAAACGTTTTACTAAATGGAATTTTGAAAACCGCAGATTTGGAACTATGGGAAAACGAACTTACAGCTGGGTCTATCTCGACAGACACTATGTCATGGACTTGAGAATAGTGACCGGATTCGCGCAAGCTGTGGGATCCTCCAAGAAATTGACGGTTCTCGATGCATCCGAAATTTTTTCCAAGAGCAGAGGCACAACCTCAAAAGCGAATAACTGCAGAGCCAGTGGAAACCCATAGCAAGCTGTTGTCTTATGAGATAGCCGGGCCCGCATGGCTTCCAGTGGGTCCTTAGTAAGGTTGCTGACAAGGGGAGGTAATAAATACGGCAAGGTGGCCAAGAACGACGATCGAACCCATGGATAAGCCAAAAAGCTTCCAAGGTCTGACAGCATTTCAACGTACTTGGGGGTCAGTTTAAGTGATTTGTTGCTGCAGCAGAGAACACCATCAACCAAGGCGATGAGAGCCAAAGGGAGCCGTTTCCACTCAGCTAGATATGGATTTCGCAACATCTCCAGGACACTGCCCACTGTAATGTCACCGACAGCCGTATCAAAGATCTTGTTCCGAATCCTGAACATCGAAAGCTCCGCAGTTCAAACCAGTAACGTCGCGGAATTCATCTAACGAGAAACAAAGAGGATGGGTTGCGAACATGAACCAGAGCTCGTATGTGCGAATAGTAACTAGATGTCGGCAAGGGAGGCTGCCAATGAGGTTAATAGAGTTGTGGCAGCGTACGACGGGAAGCTCAAACAGCCTGCAAATCTGGTAATCAAGCAAAGTATCCATGGCAGCTGAACCTGCAACCGCACCGATGACGTTTGCTTTTGAATAGATGTTCACTAGCAATCCTGTCGGGTAAGAATTGGCGGCAAACAGTCTTCTCGGCAATACCGACGAAGGAGAACCGTCAGGGACCTGTTCCTTGGAAGAAACCTGAGCAGTGGAGCTGTCCTCTGATTCAGAAACTACAAAACAGAATAGATCGATTGGAAAATGACGCATACGAAGAAAACAGTCTGGACTAATTAGCAGGCGAAAGCTATGTCAAAAAAGAACTACAAAAGATCTATGCGATGACATGCAAAGACTGAGTTTCACATGACCTGAGGTGGACGATGTCGTTCGGAAAAAGGAGAAAACAATAATATCCGTTGACTAACCCTTGATACCGTTCTTGTTTCGCAGGAGGGGACTTTTCACCTTTTTGGCGGTCGATCTCGTCCGACGACCGACACGACTCTCGCTTTTCTTCGGCTTCGCCACCATTGCAGGAGAAATTTAGTTTGGATGGGTCGATGGGGATGATGAATCTACGGCGACGCGAAGATAAATGATATGCTCTATATTTTACCCTATTTAACCCATAGATTTCTTATGTTTTCAAAGGTTTTATATGTATTTCACAGCTCTTTTAGAGATATTTCAGATTTATGTACTCATTGGAATAAAGTGATGATTATGGAGCATTTTGACATCTTTTTGGAGATATTGCATCTTGCTCGCGAAGCTGACTACTGATGAGAGTATCGACCAATGCATCAACATCAAGATCGACCGATAGAGAATCACAAGAATCGATTGATTGAGCAACAGCAATATCGGTCTATACAGAGCTAATCGCGATTAATGAAGATTAGAAGATTTACGAGTTTTACCCAAAAGATATCGTATTTGCATATTACACCCTGGTCATACTATTAGGATTTTTGTACCATTTAAATAAAAAGGCACTAAGAAGAGAAAAACTAAGCAATCAAGGAGGCTACAAGCAAGTCACCAAAGTTATCAACAAGGGGAGAAGTAATCGCTTAGAGAATCAATTAGAGAAGAATAAATCTACCCTGGAGAGAGAGATATGAGCTGCATAAACAGAGAAGATCTTGAAATCATTTTGTTTTCTTACTCTATTTTCATTAAGTTTTATTTAAGTATTATTCAGACCATCATAATTATGTTTTTTATGAATATGTCTGAGTAATCCTATTGTTAGATTTAGGTTTACCAAAGGTTGATTTATGTATTGCTGATCATAACATGATTGTTAGGGTGTTTTAATAGTTCTTTCATTCTAGTTGCACTTAATGCTAAGTAAAGAAACTTATCACCCTTGAATTAGATCTTAGGTTTACTTTGCGCAAGTAACAGCATGGTAAATTACCTGAAAATAAACTAGAATGATCTTATTAATTAGCTAAAAACGACAGTTGACCTAATTAATCTGAGAACCTATCAACCTGCTCGGTAATGTTTACTGAAAGGATAATCGACCGATACGACGATAGAGTCATCGATCGATTATCTGAAAGGCCTATCGATCGATTGTCATAAGTTACATCAATCGATGCTTTCTCAAGATGGAGCAAGTGAAATCTGACTGTCTTGAGATCCAGCTATTAGGCGATCAAATAGATTGTTTCTAAGAGTTGAGTTCGAGAACAACCATATTTAAAACCTTTATAATTCTTAAAAACAGCATGCTTGTCGTACTTATGTAGATTACATCCCAGTCGTAGCTGAAGATCCTTTCGCAGATGTACAATCTGAAAACACCTTGGAAAATACTTTTTCGACTACCGAAGATAAACTTTTTAGCATAGACAACCGAACCGAGGAATGTACACGGTTGATGAACACAAGTGGTGATATCACAAAAATTGATGAAGAGGATGCAGACGAGTCTAAAATCAATATCGATCGATACTTCCAACATACCATCGATCGACAGCCTCCCTTTTCAGACGATTGGAGCTCCGAAAAAGTACTAAAAGTCGAGTTAGAGCAATTACCAGCCAGACTGAAATATGAATTCCTATATGATAAGTCATATCCGGTTATAGTAAATGCTAATCTGAGTAATGGAGAGCTTGCGCTTTTACTAAACAAGTTGCGCAAGCAAAGAAAAGCGATCGGGTATTCTCTCGAGGATATTCTTGGCATCTCTCCAGATCTTTGCATGCATCATATTCATTTGGAAGATGAATCAAAATCATCAATAGAACATCAAAGGAGGCTTAACCCAAATCTCAAAGATGTAGTTAAGAAAAAAATTATCAAACTACTGGATGTCGGAGTCATTTATCTGATTTCAGACAGTAATTGGGTAAGCCCGGTGCATGTTTTACCTAAGAAAGGTGGAATCACAGTGGTGAAGGACGATAAAGACGAACTCATCCCTACAAGAACCATCACCGGACATCGGATGTGTATCGACTATAGAAAATTGAATGCAGCCACTCGAAAAGACCATTTTCCTTTACCCTTCATCGATCAAATGCTTGAAAGATTAGCGAATCACCAGTATTACTGTTTCTTCGATGGTTACTCTGGATTTTTCAAAATTCCAATTCACCCGGACGATCAAGAAAAGACAACCTTCACATGTCCTTACGGAACATTTGCCTATCGTAGAATGCCTTTTGGACTTTGCAACGCACCAGCTACATTTCAGCGGTGCATGATGTCTATCTTTACTGATATGATTGAGGACTTCATGGAAGTCTTTATGGACGACTTTCTGGTCCATGGTTCATGGAAGTTTAAATTCACCCCCGAATGTCACAAGGCTTTCGAAGAAATTAAAGCAGCTTTGATTAGCGCACCAATCGTGCAAGCACCTGATTGGAATCTTCCATTTGAAATCATGTGTGATGCTAGTAATTTTGCCGTAGGAGCAGTTTTGGGCCAAAGAAAAGACAAGAAGTTACATGCGGTTTATTATGCCAGTTGAACTCTCGATGAAGCACAAAGGAATTACGGAACAACGGAAAATGAACTACTAGCAGTTGTTTTTGCATTCAAAAAATTCCGCCAATATCTTGTCGGCTCAAAAGTCATTGTCCACACTGACATGCTGCGATTAAATACCTTATGCAAAAGAAAGACGCAAAGCCGAGACTTATTCGATGGATCTTGCTACTACAAGAGTTTGATATAGAAATTAAGATAAGAAAGGAATAGAAAATGAAGTTCCAATTGACGATTTCTTACCTACAAAAACGTCTACCAAACTGATGACCTATCCATAGGTTGCATTGGACTGACGGATAAACCATCGATCGATTCTGACGACCCAATCGTGATTGATGCAGTGGATAAAAGATCGATTGATGCAAAGGATAAATGATTGATTGATATCGCGTATGAGCAACAAAATGAGACTTCTTCAAAAACAGTCACCATTGATTTACCAGTCCATGTTGCATGCAATCCTCTAAACCCTAACTCGGATCTACCAGGAGATAACAATTTAAGTCTGGAGGTGCACGCAATAGACGTAAGCCTAAAAGAATCGACCTTGGTGTGCTGACATAGTCAATTATCTCGCTGTTGATGTGGAACCAGCCGATCTCCAAGGTTATTCATGGAAGAAGTTCTTTAGAGAAGCGCGAAGATATCATTGGGATGAACCTTATTAATACAAGCACTGTCCCGATGGAATATACAGACTATGTATCGCCGAAACTGAAATCAAAAATGTCTTATTTCATTGCCATGGATCTGACTATGCTGGACACTTTGCAACCTTTAAAACGGTAGCAAAAGTTCTTCAGGCAGGTTTCTGGTGGCCGACAATGTTTTGCGACGCACATGCTTACATCGCTAAATGTGACAGATGTCAACGTAGAGGAAAAATCAGCAAAAGACATGAAATGCAACAAAATTTTATTCTTGAAGTTGAAGTCTTTGACTGTTGGGGAATTGATTTTATGGGACCATTTCCCTCCTCTTACGGAAATAAATACATCCTAGTTGTTGTAGTCTATGTGTCTAAATGGGTTGAAGCAGTAGCTTCCCCAACAAATGATGCGGCAGTAGTCGTTAAATTTTTCAAAAGCATCATATTCCCTCGTTTTGGAGTACCTCGACTAGTGATCAGTGACTGTGGAACTCACTTCATCGATAAAATTTTTGATCAACTACTCAAAAAGAATGGAGTCCATCACAAAGTTGCCACACCATACCACCCACAAACAAGCGGACAAGTAGAAGTGTCCAATAGACAAATAAAATAATTTTTGGAAAAGACCGTAAGATATCCCGAAAGGATTGGTCTAGGATATTGGATAATCAATCTGGACTTATAGGACTGCCTTTAAAACTCCATTAGGGACTACACCATTTCATTTACTGTATGGAAAAGCATGTCATTTACCAGTTGAACTTGAACACAAGGCAGCCTGGACAGTTAAACTGTTAAATTTTGACATTAAGCCAGCTGCTAAGAGACGGCTTATCCAGCTAAATGAAATCCGACACTTGGCATATGAAAGTTCGAAAATTTATAAGGAAATGACTAAAGCCTATCATGATAAGAAAGTTATTTCTAGGCACTTCGAACGTGATGATCAAGTACTGCTTTATAATTCCCGCCTTAATCTGTTTCCCGGAAAACTTCGATCTCGTTGGTCAGGACCTTTCACAGTTAAGGAAGTAAGATCTTACGGAGCAATAACTCTATTAGATGAAAAAGGAAACAAGTTCACTGTGAATGGACACAGAGTGAAACATTATTGGGCTAAAGCAGTAATCCTGTATGCTGATAATCTGCGATTGGACATTCCAATCCGGAACTGACTCTAATCAAGTCAAGCTCATGACTTAAAATAAACGCTGAGTGGGAGACAACCCACTAACAGATTTAGGATTTTAGTTTTAATAATTAAAAAAAATAATAATAAATAAATACTAAGGATAGAGCTAAAAGTCGATCAATACTGTACTAGACATATTGATCGATCGATACTGTACTAGACATTAACCTCGATATCCGCTTCTCTTCTCCACAATCGCAAAAACACCCCGAAAAACAGAAAACCCTTTTTCTCTCTAGAAACCGAACCGTTTTCGCCCATTCTTTTCCTCAATCCTCTTGTTTTTCACTTCTCTATCTTATTTGTTCATCAAATTAACCGATCTGCAAGGTATGAAGTCAAAATTCTATGTTCTCGGTATTTCCCTTGGTTAGGATTTGATATGAATAAAAATCGACCGATTAGGCTTGAATTTGGTCGATTTAGGCTTCTAGCATGATGAAATAGGTTCTAGAACTGATCGATTTATACTTTGTGTGTTGAAATTGCGATTTGGGTTGAGATTTTCACTTGCAGGTTTCGCGACGTCGTATCGATCGATGCTAGTAGAGAATCACAAGAATCGATCGAGTGAGCAACAGCAGTATCGATCGATACAGAGCTAATCGCGATTAATCAAGATTAGAAGATTTACGAGTTTTACCCAAAAGATATCATATTTGCATATTACACTCTGGCCGCCTGTTAGGTCATACTATTAGGGTTTTTGTACCATTTAAATAAAGAGGCACTAGGAAGAGAAAAACCAAGCAATCAAGGAGGCAACAAGCAAGTCACCAAAGTCATCACCAAGGAGAGAAGTAATAGCTTAGAGAGTTAGTTAGAGAAGAAGATATCTACCCTAGAGAGAGAGATCTGAGCTGCATAAACAGAGAATATCTTGAACTCCTTTTGTTTTCTTACTCTATTTTCATTAAGTTTTATTTAAGTATTATTCAGACCATCATAATTATGCTTCTTATGAATATGGCTGAGTAGTCCTATTGTTAGATTTAGGTTTACCAAAAGTTGATTTATGTATTGCTGATCATAACATGACTGTTAGGGTGTTTTAATAGTTCTTTCATTCTAGGATAATCGACCGATACGACGATAGAGTTATCGATCGATTATCTGAAAGGCCTATCGATCGATTGTCATAAGTAACATCGATCGATGCTTTCTCAAGATGGAACAAGCGACAGCTGACTGTCTTGAGATCCAGCTATTAGACAATCAAATAGATTGTTTCTAAGAGTTGAGTTCGAGAACAACCATATTTAAAACCCTTATAATCCTTAAAAACAGCATACTTGTCATACCTAAAGGTTTACCTTGATCTAGCTATTTCCTGAATTGATTACAAACCCCATAATCTGAAATCGAACAATTGTCATGTTCGTCGATCGATATACGCTTCCGAATATGGATCGATTTTACTGTTTAAACTTAATTACATTTAAGTTACTGTTTTAAAACTTTTCAATCTAGCTTATTTCGAAGACTATAAGATCTACCGTGTAATCCAAGAGTCTCTGTGGATTCGATCCCTAAATACTACAATTTGACCTCTTTTGATGAAAGTAATATTGCTATAGAGTAATTTGAGCAAGCTATCAATAAACCAGGGAATATTAATGGATCTAGGTATTCAGAGCTATGAGAACCGAGTAAGAAAGCTGAAGAGTCTTTTGACTGTAAAGCTGATTAGCTAGAAGGTCGTTTACCGCCAATTGCAGGTAAGACGACGAAGTTAATTACTCCTATTTATCAGAAATCGGGAAACTCGACAAACACTCTCACGTGCGACAGGGGAGTGGCACTCTCGTTATTAGTCAGCTGGAGAAGGGTGCGTTTCGTATTTTGTGGCAGAGTTGCATAGGGCTGAAAAAACCGGCGACCCATCCGAACAATAAAAACTAACGCCGGCCCAAAAGACCCAATAGATAACTTGAAAGCAATCCATATTTCCAATTAATTCAGTTTTGAAGGCCTACATTTTTTACATGGGTACAATTCACATAAGGATAATTTGATATTCATTTAAAATGCATGTCAAACTTTTTGTTTCATGTATTAAAAAAAGTTACATCCAAAGTTTAAAAACAATAGCAAAATAAATATATATATATATTTTTGAAAAGTTATCTCCAAATCTATTAATCATTCAGTCTATAAAAATAGAAAAATCAGTTAAGTGAAATATATAATTTTAAATACAAAAAAACTTATAAATGAAAAAATAAAATTCTTCCTTTTAAAATCTAAACTAGATGCGCGGGTATTTAAAAAAAAAATATTAATCTTATATAAATGTAAATACATATTTGTAACATTATCTGTATTAAATAAATTTTATAATTTTTAAACAAAATAATTTTATAATTAATAATCAATAATTTTATTTTATCTTTTGATCCGTCAATTGTATCATCTATATTTTAAAAATATGACATGTAGGTTCATGCAAATGTATTTTTTATGGATCAAATTCTTAATGTAAATAAATTTGTTATCTATAATTATATTTTATTTATATGATATAAATTTTAATATATATAATTTACATTTTTTATATTATGTATTTTATAACATTTTCTTATATTTTTCAACATAGTTAATTATACGAAAATTAAAATAACACCCCTATAATAATGAACATCTTTTTACATTTTTGGCATTGATTAAATATAATTTAATGTTAAGCTAGAATATAGGAAGTATTTTTGAAATAAATGAAAATTAGTTTATTGTACTTTAGATTAAGAAAATGCATTAATAAAACAGAAAAAAACAAGCATTAAAATAGACAGTTTAATAATTAGTCAGTGGCATAGAAGTGTAAATAAGTTTGAAAACTAAAGGGTAATTTTAAATGGTACTTCGATTTTAATAATATAAGTATCCGAACTCGATCTGAAATAACTGAACCCGAACTAAAAATACCGGAGATCGACCCGAAATGCCAAAATACCAGAATAGATTCTATATCCTTATATCGAAATATCCGATCCGAACGGGTATCCAAACGTCCACCCCTATAATTTATTGTTTGAAATATTCTCTATGTTAATATAGGTTTGTGCTAACCCATAATTGTAGGTTTGGGTTAATGCTGATATAACAATAAAAAAGGAAAGAAAATATCATGAGTGGACCCATAATTGAAAAGTTAATACATTGCCTTCATAATATATTACTCGATATTATTTAAAAAAATTAGTAAATGGTGAGACCAATGGCATATTGGGCTGATTGGTTGGATTGTAGCTGTAGAAAATTTACTGTAGAATTTAGACTGTAGAATTTTTTGATGTATTTTTATCTAATGTAGCTGTGAAAATTAAATAAGAAAAATGATAAAAAGAAAATATATTTCTACAATCTAAACTATTAAGGCTGAAGTACAAAAAAGATTTAGCCCTAAGAGTTGCACAAATATTACATCATAATACCACTTTGCTAAATCTGAAGCCAAACACACAAAAAATTCGTTGGCTTTAATTCTGTTTGGGCTTGCAATATGTTTATGGGCTTTATAACTCCTAATATTATTATTTAACCAAACCGAAATCAGCAAAAATAACGAATGATCATATATTTAATGATCGTAATAAATATAAAAAATGTACAGGTAAGAAATAACCTTCGCATATAGAAAAATTGATAATTTATGTGATTGTAATAAATTCTTTTTCAAAATCCTTACCATATACAGAAATTTTAAAGTTAATGATCGCATATTTTCTGATACTCCATCCTCTAATATAATACACTTTAAATTTTTAAAACCAAGAAAAAATTACAATTTAAGTAATAAAAAACATTACATCCTTTAAAAAAATGAAATGAACAAAATACCCAAATATCCGAATTCAAATAAAATATAAAACAACAGCATCAATGTTTATAAAACCATAAAAAAAATACATCAAACAAACACCCGCGCGGGCGCGCGGGTCAAAACCTAGTAATATTTTAAAAAGGAACTAAATTCCTACAACTATATATTTTTGCTTTAGAAAATAAGACTTCTACAACTATTTTTTATTTTATTGACTTTAACTTTAAAAATTACTTAAAGCATGATTGGTAACTTAAATTGTTGTACATAGAAATTATATAATTTTTCTAGTAATTAAAAAAAATGTTTTCAATTAAAAGTTTTTTTTTTTGCTAAAATTTAATTAAAGGTTGAGAATCCATGTGAAATTAACACATCATCAAAATAGCAATGGTGTAAATAAAATACCAAATCAATGTTAATTTTCAAATTGCTTCTCTGTAAATAAGTAAGGGATTTTACATCTCCTAATAAAAATTCTCTGTTGGGTTCTAATTTTAATGAATGTCGGAAGGACGTTTTATCTTGTCTCTAAACTACCAATGATTGTCCTAGGAAAGTTATTGTCCAATGAAAGAAAAGATGGGAAGAAAAAATATATCATTTCGAATATATCATTTTTTACAAAAAAAAATATATAATTTCGAATTCTAAAAAGAATATAAAGCCTCTGCTGATTCTTTTATTTGCTGCCATCGCTGAAGAGACTTAGAGAGAGGGGGGAGCTAGAGAGAGAGAGAGTTGGCCAAGCGGATCAAAGAAGACCGCTTGAGTTTTCTTTTCCAGGGAGTTTTGACTAAACTTTGTTACCATAGAGTTTCGAGTGATATTTTCTCTCCTTATAAATTTAAAGTCGATAAGAGATCGTCAATTTGGAGGTGAGTATTTCCACACCAATTTTGAGTGATATTTTATCGTCAGTTTGGTGTGATATTTTCAGTTATGAATGACGAAAGAATTTCTCTGCTCAAAACTGCGATCAGATGATGTGTGTCTGAGGTAAAATCTCTGTAACCGACTTTATACATAATATATACATAATATATTCTTCAAGTAACAAAGGCCTTTGCAGAATCTGATTCAAATTCCAGAATCTGTTACTTGTCGTGAGTGGAAATCCCGGAATCCGTCTTTAGGAAGGGCTTGTCTGGTTTTGTCTACAGAATTTCTTCCTTTTCCTAATTGTGTCTCTGCAAAAAAAAAAAAAGGGAAAATTGCCAATAGAGAACAAAAAAACAAGGGTGTTGTCCCTTTGGTATAAATCATTTTTTGTCATATTTTTCTCCTTTTTACCCTTTGAATTTCTGAAAACTAATAAAATAAATACTTTTGTGAATCAAAAAAAATATTAAAAATATAAACAATTAATAAAACACATATATACACACGCTGGTATTTTTTTTTCTTTCAAAAAGTTGATAAATAAAAATTTGAAAATACTTTCTACTAAAGGTAGAATGTGCCTTCTACGGAAAATGGTATAGTAGAAAGCGATTTCTAAAATAAACACGTTCATCTACTATTTTTAGAACGTACATTCTACTATTTACTAATTTTCTAAAAATGTGGAATGCGCATTCTACTAATCCTAAAGCTATCTACTTTTCGTCTGGAAGCATCTTCTACTTTTATTAAGTATTCTAAATTTTGCGGAATGTGTTTTCTAAAATTTACTCTTCCGTCTACTAAAAGTAGAAAGCGTGTTCTGGATTTTTGTCAATGTTCTAAACTTTTAGAAGGCGCCTTCTACGGATAAGATTACCTGATATTTGCGAAAATTAATGAAAATTTCAGTTACGGAAATATTCTAAAAATCTCCTAAAAATATTCTAACTTCCTAAAACGTGTTATTTTTGATTTTACTTGTAAAAAAAAAAACGATTCTCATTTTTCTTCTTCATCAATCTATGGTTTCTCCATAGCTTTTCTTTTGATTTTTTTTCACAAACTCTTCTTCTCTATGATGCATATCTATACCACATGTAGTGTTTGGAATTTAGGTGCAACTACTGGATGAGTTTTTGCTGCTGATGACAAAGGGGCTAGGCTACATTTATTGGAATCAAATTCTACCTTAGAGGATTTAAAAAGAATGGTTGTGGAAGATTTTGATATGGAAGAAGATAGCTTAGCCGATTTGGAGTTCAGTTAAAACATGAGATTTTGTTTAAATGTTTTTAAAAGGTAAAACAAAAATAAAACTTTTTAAAATTTTTTTAATAAAAATAAAATTCGTAAACTTTATAATATAAAAATAATTTACAAAATAATTTTAATAAAAAACATTAAATAAAATTTATTAAAAACGTTTTACAAATTTTTTATTTTTATAAAAAGTTTAAAACGTTTTTGATAAAAATTTAATAAAATAAAATTTGTAAACTTTATAAAAATAAAAATAAAACTTTACAAAAAAAAATTTATAGAAAAATTAAACATTATAAAAAATATTTTACAAAGTTTTATTTTTATAAAAAGTTTAAAACATTTGTAAATTTATTTAATTTTATCCAAATTTTTAATAAAAATTTTAATAAAATTTTAATAAAATTAAACTTTGTAAATTTTATAAAAATATTAAAACTTTTTCACAGTTCTATTCATGTTATTTTTTATTTTATTTTTTGCTTACTAAAAGCTTTTTTAATACCTTTTTCATTATAATTAATTTAGGATTTAATTAATCTCTTTTATATACTTTTTAAATCAATTAATAAAAGGTTAATTTTGGGATTATAAAAAAATTTATACCATTAGGACAACTATATGATGGATTTATACCTAGGGGACAACACCCTTGTTTTTTTGTTCTCTATTGGCAATTTACTACTAGGAAACAATGGAGGTCGAAACAGAGAGGAGAGATAATATAATGTTGACTGAGTCTCAAAATGTTATTCCAGCGAGGGAAAATATAAAGGTTGAGGTGAGAAAACAGCTATGCCTATCTGCACCACTTATCGGGGTGAGCATACTTCAATATTCTCTCCAAGTGATATCTGTCATGTTCGTGGGACATCTTGGGTCACTCCCACTCTCTGCCGCATCCATAGGCACCTCCTTCGCCTCTGTCACTGGATTTACCTTCCTGGTCAGTAGTAGAATTAGAAATTATGAATTCTTTGAGAATATACTGATATGATCCTGTTGTCTTGCTTACGATCTGGTAATTCGAGCCGTTACTTTAAATAAGAAACATAGTAATACAAAGTTACTGCTGAAAGATAATTCTTTATTGATAATCAGATTATTTTACATATAGCTACTACAAATTATAATTTAAGTACGAAAGGAAAACTACTTAAATGTCTAAAAAAGGAAAAACCCTAAAGCTGTATTCCTAATGCTTTATGAAAAATACCATTTTTGAATCTTTTTTCTTGTTGTGATACCCTAACGTGCATATATACGCGACCATACGCAATACTTGATTTTTGTTATTTATGATGCTAACACAGATGGGAACGGCTGGTGCCCTGGAAACACTTTGTGGGCAGTCTTACGGGGCTAGACGGTTTGGAAATATAGGCATACTTATGCAGAGAGCCATGTGTGTGCTGTTAGTTCTCTCTGTTCCTCTGTCCATTGTCTGGGCTAACACAGAGCATATCCTTGTTATTGCGCACCAAGACAAGTCCATCGCGAGGCTTGCTGGATCATACGCACGATACATGATCCCGAGCATCTTTGCATACGGACTTCTTCAATGCCTTAACAGGTTCTTGCAAGCACAGAACAATGTCTTCCCTGTATTTGTGAGCTCTGGAATTACAACTGCACTACACGTGCCTTTATGTTGGGTCTTAGTCTTCAAGTCTGGTCTAGGACACAAGGGAGCTGCTCTTGCTATTTCAATCTCGTATTGGACCAATGTTGTTCTCCTTTCCTGTTATGTCAAGTTCTCATCTTCTTGCTCGCACACCTGGACTGGTTTCTCCAAGGAGGCTCTGAGCGACATTTGGGCTTTTGTGAAACTTGGTTTTCCTTCTGCGGTTATGGTTTGGTGGGTTCAACATCAAAACTCGGTCTTCTTTATTTCCGTAATATCTAGTCATCATTCTCGTTTCTATCACCATCATCATCATTAAATCTTATGCATATGACCAGCTTTGAGATGTGGTCGTTTGAGCTCCTGGTTATACTGTCAGGCCTGCTCCCAAATCCAGTTCTGGAAACATCAGTTCTTTCGATCTGGTATATGAGTTGCATTGTATCACTTTCCAATTTTGTTTCTTGTTTTACTGATTGTAATGTCACCTGATTTCTGCTACTTTACAGCTTAAATACTTCACTAACCGTCTGGATGATCCCGGTTGGCCTTGGTGGCACCGCTAGGCAAGCATCCAAAATCCAAGAACTTGCAAATACGAAGCTTTCATATTTCTGTAAACTCACCTCGGTTATATTCTCTACAGCACGCGGGTCTCGAACGAGTTAGGAGCAGGGAATCCTGAAATCGCTAAGCGGGCTGTGCGTGTTGTCGTAACCACTGTCATCGTTGAGGGCCTTTTGATCGGATCAGTTTTGTTGTTAATTCGAGAAAGGTTAGGATATGCTTTCAGCAGTGATCCAAAAGTCATCAAATATGTAGCATCGATGATGCCAATTGTTGCCACAGGCAATTTCCTCGACGGGCTGCAATGCGTTCTATCAGGTTCTTCAAACTTTTTTTTCCTTAAGAATTAAAAGTATATGAACATTTTTTTTTCATTTTGTTGTAGGGGTTGCTAGAGGATGTGGATGGCAAAAGATGGGAGCTTGCGTTAATCTTGGCTCATATTATCTGGTTGGAGTTCCATTGGGTTTGTTTCTTGGATTCCATTTCCATCTCGGCGGCCGGGTAAATAAAGCTCCAGTTCTCTTAATGACTGCAAGGCTGTGTTTATTTCCTGTGTAACGAATAATTGTCCATGAAAACAAGCATACGTTCAACATAACCATCCCAAAAACCCATCTGTATCGTTTCCTTGTGTATTTTTTTTTTTTGTTCAAGTTTCCTTTTGTATTTATTTCAGGGTCTTTGGCTTGGAATCGTAACCGCACTCGTTGTTCAAGTGGTCTCTCTTGCCCTCATCACCATTTTAACAAATTGGGATAAAGAGGTCAAAACCGAAACCTTATGCAATAAATTCTCTGGATTTCAACTATTTTCTGTACCAATGGATCTTTCGTTTTTCTTCTTTTCTTTCAGGCCAAGAAAGCTTTAGGCAGAGTCGGGTCTTCAGATCAGGCAGGTGGAGAATGTTGGAATGAAGAAGGAAGAAGTAGTAGCTGAGTGTGATCAAGGTGTACTTGTGCAAAGATAGGGCAAAAGAAATGATGCCCAAAGTATGCACAAGGAAGATCATGAAACAAGCAGTGTCCGGGTCATCCTTGTATCACCAAAAGAAGAATGTGCAAGATCAGGATCAAGATCAAGAATGTGCAAAGTGAGGGTTTAATAAGTTGGTGCAAAGTCAGGGAGTTCCTGTATACAAAGGATTAAGTACACTCTTCAGAAAATGAGATGTAGCAGTTGGCGCCAACTCTCTCGGTTTGAATTTAAAAGGAGATCACATGCTGCTTAGCCAAAAAAGCTGTTAGGACCTGTCATTGTCTCTCATTCTGGACGTGCCCAGTCTGTCCCAGCCAGCCTGCCTCTTCTGATTTCCCCACAATATTATTTGTTTACTCTTTCCCTGTTTTAATAGTTGTTTAATGTGTTTGTCTGTCTTGTAATTTTGGCTATAAAGCCAGACCTTATGTATCACGAAATTGTTAAGCTGAGAGGGGGATTTCCCCTTTCTTCTTCACCATTCTCTGGTCTCATTACAATCTCTCCAACTCTGGTTTCTCTATTCTCACAAACATTCTCACAGATTCTCTTAAACTCTCCATAATCTCTCATACTCTCTGAAGTGAAAGTTAACTCTCTCCTTCACCAATTCTCTTATTCTCTGGTTACTTTACTCTCCATACTCTCTATTCTCTTGTACTCACGAGCTCAGTCTCACTCACACTCTCAAACACTCTTATTCTCTGTTTTGCATACAATCTGTCCAGCAGACTCATTCTCTTGGTTTCTAAGTCTTGCTCTTGTTCACTCACAACCAAACTCTCACATACACTCACATACCTTTCTCTGTCTATTCTCATATGGTATCAGAGCTCCCAAGCTCCTGAAAATCAAAAATCTTCCGCAAATCAAGCACAAGCTCATCCTCATTGCTGTTCAGACCATTGTAGAAGTTTCTGTCTTGTTTGCTGTTCAATCTCTTCAAGAGGAAGAAGACTGCAACCATGGCGTTTCCAGAGACTTCCCAAGGTCTATCATCCTTTCTTCTGTTCAGCATGAAGATATCTCTTGGAGAAAGAAGGTCTTGGAGCTGTTTGGCAAGCAATACTCCAAACCAAGTCTGTACAAGCAAGTTTCATGTTCTCTCCAAGATGGAGTCTCTCACTGTGTTCCAGAAGGTGGCATCTGGTAATCAGGAAGAAAGGAGGGGTCTTAAGCATGAGTGGTTCAAAGGGAAAGCACACACAAGGAAAGGGAGTGGGGTAGAGAACCCTAACTCCAAATCTGTCAAGTTCAAGTGAACTGTGTGCCTTGGAGGTTCAAGGAACCAGATCAGGTTCCTTGGCTGTAAGTTAACCTCCTAACCCTTAATAAAAGCTTGTGTAGTTATGTCTGGTTGTGTTGAGTGTTGTGCTTAGTATTCTTGGGACAGTTTCAATTGCTAGAGTTGTTGAACCTAGTTTCTGTCCCATGATACTTTAATTGTGTGTGTTGTTCTGTTTTTAAATTATTTCTAAGTTTGCTAGCATGGTTATGACTAGTTCTTGTCTTAGATTAATTGTTTGAGTTATCTCTGGCTTAAGTGAGTTGCTTAGTCTCAGTTTCTGTTATGTTGCATTGCTAGAGTTCTAGGAGAGTTTCCTGAACTTGTAGTGCATTCTTGTGCTGTCTAGGGTGATTAGATGAGTTGTCTAGTCTCTGTTTTAAATTGAATTCATGCTCTGTTGCTGTTCAAATATTTTTTATAAATAGCCTAAATGTCATGTGTTGATGAGTTATCATTCTTGTGCATTTAGAGAAGTTGGCGTGCATGGATTTGTTCTAAATGTGTGTTTAGCTTCTGTCCATTGCATTTGTTTTTAAACATTGGGATCAGACTTGATGTGGTATCAAGGTTTGATCCTAGTGTGTGTGGACTGATTCTTGTTGGAGTTTGAGTGATGTTTCAGGTACACAAGAGGTGATCTCTGTCCATCATCAAATCAATACAAAGAAGAAGTCTTTGCCCATGTGTTCAGAGCCTACACTTGGTGTATATTCCTGACCATGGAGAGACAACTTGTGTGTAGAACCGGTTGAATTAAGCGCAGCCTGTTTGGGTGTTGAGCTCCTGGTTCCAAGAGACACACAAGGAAGAGTTGTTTTAGGCAGTGGATAGGAGATAAGAGGAGGAGGAACTGGTTGACTTAAGCGCAGCTGTTGGGGTGATGCGCTCCTGGTTCTAGCTAAGTCTTGCTCACTTCCAAGCTTGGTCCATCCCTATACTCTCTGGATCAAGCTTGAGGAGGGGTAATGAAGAGAGCAATCCTGAAGATCCAACCGCCACAAGCCATTGGCAAGTTGTGGAGTTCACGCTTGCATCATAAACTAGATCAAAGAAGACTCAAGGCACTCACTGTCCCAAGCATGAGATTGAGCTTCCATGATCTAAGTGTTACTTTACCAAGTGGGGATTCAAGTGGAGTTCACTCCCCACCATAATGATGAAAGGGAAGCACCTTAAACTCATCTCAATACATTTATGATTGTTCTTACACTTAAAATGTTATTGAGCTTGTTGTGATTGAATGCTTTGCCTTGAGAACTGATGCACCTTTGGGATAATGTATCAGGTACCTTAGTGGAGCTCTCTGAAGTAGAAGCTGGTGGTCCCTAAGCCCTTTCAAGATGGCGAGTAGTCAGAAGAGAGGGGGAGACACAACCGGCCTAAAGAAGAGTTCCGAGATGTTGGTGTGTGCAAGTTATGGAGTTCATCCTTGCAACACAAGTCAGGCCATGATCCAGAGTCTAAGGACTCCACCATGAGTTATCTGAGTTCCTTAGACTCACTGGCCAATCCCCAAGCTGTGTTGAACTCTACTCTTTTTCCCTTGCAAAGTTTTATCCCATGAGGTTTTCTTTGCAAGGTTTTTAATGAGGGAGCTTCTTCATAGTTCCAAGCTTGCCCAAGGATCTCCTATGGTCAAGCTTGAGGGGGAGTGTTGGAATGAAGAAGGAAGAAGTAGTAGCTGAGTGTGATCAAGGTGTACTTGTGCAAAGATAGGGCAAAAGAAATGATGCCCAAAGTATGCACAAGGAAGATCATGAAACAAGCAGTGTCCGGGTCATCCTTGTATCACCAAAAGAAGAATGTGCAAGATCAGGATCAAGATCAAGAATGTGCAAAGTGAGGGTTTAATAAGTTGGTGCAAAGTCAGGGAGTTCCTGTATACAAAGGATTAAGTACACTCTTCAGAAAAAGAGATGTAGCAGTTGGCGCCAACTCTCTCGGTTTGAATTTAAAAGGAGATCACATGCTGCTTAGCCAAAAAAGCTGTTAGGACCTGTCATTGTCTCTCATTCTGGACGTGCCCAGTCTGTCCCAGCCAGCCTGCCTCTTCTGATTTCCCCACAATATTATTTGTTTACTCTTTCCCTGTTTTAATAGTTGTTTAATGTGTTTGTCTGTCTTGTAACTTTGGCTATAAAGCCAGACCTTATGTATCACGAAATTGTTAAGCTGAGAGGGGGATTTCCCCTTTCTTCTTCACCATTCTCTGGTCTCATTACAATCTCTCCAACTCTGGTTTCTCTATTCTCACAAACATTCTCACAGATTCTCTTAAACTCTCCATAATCTCTCATACTCTCTGAAGTGAAAGTTAACTCTCTCCTTCACCAATTCTCTTATTCTCTGGTTACTTTACTCTCCATACTCTCTATTCTCTTGTACTCACGAGCTCAGTCTCACTCACACTCTCAAACACTCTTATTCTCTGTTTTGCATACAATCTGTCCAGCAGACTCATTCTCTTGGTTTCTAAGTCTTGCTCTTGTTCACTCACAACCAAACTCTCACATACACTCACATACCTTTCTCTGTCTATTCTCATAGAGAAGCATAGGGATCGTAATGCTGTGACAAACTCGTGCGTACAGTCACGTTGGAATTAACTTGTGTGGTCTATTTAGTTGTCAAGTGTAGTATTATTGGATTTGGCTTTGGAGTAATCTTTAAGAACTAAGCCTCTGTTTTATTCTAAACGTTTATGATCTATCGTCCGTTAATGCAGTTCGGATTATGTTTTTTTTTTTGATAAATAAGTTCGGATTATGTTGTTCTTGTACCTCTAACAAACAATAAAGTGTTGTTTCTGTACTTGCTTTACTCTACTAAGGAATCAGTTTTAGTTAACCGAATCTGGAAAATGAATTTTAGTGATCTAGCAAGGAGCTAAGCCTTACCCATCTCTGTTTTGCTGATGATGTTCTTGTCTTTCCGGATGGGAACAAGAAATCGATTGAAGGTATTTTGAAGGTCTTTAAGGAGTTTGCTAAGATGTGAGGACATCAGTCTGGAGAAGTCGGCATTGTTTCTGGCAGGAGGGAAAGAACAGGATAATGTTGCGATTCTGGATCAATTTCCTTTTGAAGCTGGCTCACTCCCTATTAGATATCTCGGACTTTTGTTGCTGTCGAAGAAAATGTCTGTCACTGATTATGCCCCTCTGATTTCCGGAATAAGAACAAAGATAAGCTCCTGGACAGCGCGATATCTCTCTTTTGCTGGTTAGTTGCAATTGATTGCTTCAGTTCTATATAGCTTGGCGAATATTTGGATGTCAGTCTTTTGCCTTCCGAAGCAGTGCATTCAGGAAATAAATAGTCTCTGCTCAGCGTTTCTCTGGTCGGATAGCCTGGTCGGATGTCTACAAACCGAAAGAGGAAGGAGGTTTAGGGTTGAGATCCCTAGAGGATGTTAACATAGTCTCTTGTCTTAAACTAATTTGGCGCTTGCTCTCATCCAGAACATCTCTGTGGGTTCAATGGATTCACAAATATTTCATTAGGAAGGGTTCGTTCTGGAGTATTAAAGAAACAAGCTCTTTAGCATCTTGGATGTGGAAGAAGCTTTTAAAGCTCAGACCTCTTGCCTTGCAATTTACAAGAATGGAAGTAATCAATGGGTCGCTGACTTCTTTCTGGTATGATAAGTGGTCTCAACTGGGTGTTCTGATTAGTTTAACTGGAGAAAGGATTGTAATACGCTGGGAATTTCTGATACATTATACTATTGAGAGAGCAGTGCAGTCCTATCAAAGTCGCAGGCACAGAGCGCCCATCTTGATGCAAATACAACAAGAGATATTTTGTAACATCCCTGTCCCGAGGATCTTTCTCAAAAACTTAGACTTTCCATATTTCGTTCAAAAATCATTTATTGAAACTCAAATAGTCTTACATAAAACTGAACTCAACTTAAAGATTAATTATCCAAAGAAACTTCAAGAAAACTTGAATAAAAATGGTTCCAGAAGAAAAAAGAAAACTTGAAAACACTTGCACCATATGGACTTCTACTCCTGCTCTCTCCCGGCCATACCTGAAAAGAAGGAGGGGTGAGTACAGAATACTCAGTGAGGACAAGTTCCAGGAATCCACGAACTCAGCTCATGAAAAGTAAGCAATCAACACAGTCATAAGTTAACAAGAACTATTATGCAACAAGTCAATTCATATCAACATCATTTCCAGTCAACAACATTTCTATTCAATTTCTAGCAACATAGCGATCAATCAATACAATGAACTCAGTCATTGTCACACATCAATAATAGACTCGATCGACTCTAATCATACAACTGACCCGACACCAATCAACCTAGACGTATGGACCTATAACCGTTTATGGATGTCCCTACACGTTCCGGCCTATCCTAGAAGAAGGCGCCCCTTTCTCAGATCCGGAAGGATTGAGAACTGATGGGATGAATGGTGATACAAAGGGTTGCGGAAGGCCCAATGATACTACCAGATTTCGATCGTTGCCGGATGTGACGCACCGGTCCAACAAAAGAAGGATCGAAACTTGGAGATAACCTCACTAAGAAACTAAGAAATGTTGTAACAAAGAACAAAGAGTGAAAACTCATAAAAAGGGGAAAACAAACTGATTTTTATTTCATTGCAGAGATTACATATTTATAAGGTTTGTAGTCAAAGAGAAATAAAAGAAAATGCAGAAAACAATGCATAGAAAAAGAAAACATTTGACTAGATAATTATTATTGAGTCAAACTTGCGGAAAATGATATAGTCTTGGTCAAGGTTGCGGAAACTGATGAAGACCAGTCAAAGTGATCCTTGCTACTGTCCAGGTTCATTCAGGTCGTGCACTCCATGCTGGAAAGAATAAGGAAACGCGGGACGGTCTACACATATCTGAATTCGCGAGAACTGAACAACACCTGATTTGTACATGGCATAACTCCCTCATCTGAACTCCGTTTGATCTGATTCTTCTTCGAGGAGTTCCATAATTGAGTTGAGCACATTATCCAAGTAGTTTTACGCGAAGAAACATCATGGTTTAGAAGATATGCTTCGAACAATGAACGTATGTCTGTGTTGCTTCTCGGGTGGTTTGATGGTCGAACCAGCTCGGAAGATCGAACTAACTTTCTCAGCTCGTCCGGGTGAGTGTTAGTCCAGCTCAGCTCGTCCATGATAGTGTCAGTCCAGCTCACTTGAGTATTCAGCTTATCCAAGATTGCATAGATGATAAGGGGATTGGCATAATCTGATGAGAAAACCTCGGCTAGGTCTAGCTGGTCGACAAGGTCGCCACCTTGGGCCGTGTCCATGAACCAAAAAGGATGATGCTAGATTTTGGTTCTATCATACTCTTCCTCTTCAAAAGGATTTGTCCTCAAATCCATTTTACCTGAATCAAAAGAAAATGAATTAGACAAAAAGAATTTTTTAAAAGCATGAAAAATTCAATGAAGGAAAAATTTGGAGAGAAACTTCCTTCGAGTTTTGCACTTGATTTCCTCAAGTATTTCCAGTTCCATGTTCCAAGAACACAAGTGTTGTGTCGTCCTCCCCTGCTTGCTTCCATCTGAAATTGATCCTTTATATCCTGTACTCTCAAAATAACTAGAGAAACCACATCAAATCTGGGAAAGAAATAATCAAAGGGTTTCTCTATCCTTAAGACATCAAAAACATGATCAAATTTCTTAGGATAATCATCAAGCAAGAGGGCAGACATCAAACAAGTAAACTGAGGGCAAAAAATCGGTTTATCAAATTCAAAATCAGGCCAAGATGTGAAACTGTTAGGAAAAGAATGAGACAGTGCCAAATCTGAAAGCTTTTCATCATGAACGAAATCAAATTGATTCTTTGGCATAAGCAATTTTGGTTAATGCATTTTCCTAAACCAAATATCTTTCAAAGCACAGCTCAATGAAAAACAACTCATGAAAAGGTTTAAGCAAAAAAAATTTCAACCAAGTAAGAATGTGTTTTCTCTTAGAAATTGTCGGTTTCAAAACATTTTCATGAAGAACAGAGCTAATCAACTCATAATCCTTACAGTGCTTTTGGCTTTGACAAGAGATTGACAGAGGAGTCACCTTTGGTTCAGTGCTGGAAGATTGCTCCAACATTTTCAGTTCATGTGACAAAGAAACAAGACTACTCGGCTGTACCGGTTCAAGATAGTTAACTTCATCACAAGTCTGTTTATTTTCAAGCACCATATAAAAAGAAAAAACTAAACACTTAGCTTCCAAGAAGTTCCTGAGAAAGGTTTGGGTCGGACCTAACTGTGCAGATTGATCTCATGGTTGCTAAGGTCGGGTTTGAAGCTGATTGGATCGGCTAGCTTCTCATTGAGGCAAGTGTAGAACAGGTTTGGCTGGTTTTGGAGAATGGATCATAACTTCCTGATTCCGTGACCATTTTTCCTGATATTGAGCTCTCTAGAAATAGGGGAGATTCATCTTGAATCCTATGATCGGTTTTGGCTCAGGCCGTTTCTCCAATGGGGTTGAGTCTGCTTCAAAAGCTGGGTACTCGCAGATGGACTGACTGGTAAACTGCCTGTTTGAAAAATTCATAACTCCTTCCTCCGTGAAGCTTTTCAAGTGATTCCAAGCCTCAGTGAATCCTTCGGGAGTTGGATTTCCAGTAAAATTTGATTGAAGACAAAATACCTTCTGGATGCCGAGATATTCGCTTTTGACTAAACCTATATCGCTGGCATCTCCAAGGTAGCCGGTTTGGACAACAAAGCTTCTCCAAATCTCAGGCTGTTGAGCATGGTCAATGCTTTCATTTCTCAGAGGCTAAAACTGTCTTTCCTGAATACTCAAAAAAAACTAAAAGACCAGGATCAAATGTGCAAGACAAATACTTGTTCAAATCATAAATCAAGATTTCTTTTCCAAGAACAAGTAGCACACATCTCAGCCTGTCAAGATGCACATCAAAGTAAACATTACAGACCAGAATTTTATCAAGATATGCAACAACAGTATTCATTTCCAAGACGGGCATATCATTCTCAACATCTGAACACACAAGCTTAAGTTCAAATTGAGAATTAACTATCAAAGACTCAAGATGTTTTTCAAAGAGAGTGTTGTAAACCACAATATCATCAAGGCTCAAAACAACCCAATTATCTCGAAATGATCTCAGAAAATGCCAAGTCTTATCAGTTTCAAAACACACAAGATCAGGCTGCAAAACAAAATCACAAGAATCAAGATCACAAAAATCATTTTCAGTTCTAAGTGATTCATGTTCCAGCAACTTCTTAACCAAAATTTCTTCCAAGGCACAAGAGGATGCAAATAAATTATCAGTTATCAATGCATGTTTAGAAGAACTCAGATCAAAATCATTTCATTTGAAAACAAACGAATCAAAAGATTTTCTAGTACAGAAATCGGTTTGTTACAAATTATGATCAAATGACTTTTCAAGAGAATGAAAACCTTTGTTATGTTCCAAGAACTGATCAAAGCTCAAAATAATTCCAGAATTGATGCCATTGACATTTTGAAAACATTGTTGATCAAGAAGTTCATCAAGTATAAAATTTTTAAAAGAATTAATTATGTTTTCAAAAACAGATTTTGAAACACAAAATTCTTTCATCTTGTCAAGACCAAAACGAGTCACATCATGAGAACTAATCTTGACAAACATGTCAGGCAGATAATTAAGCAAATCAGAGTTCTCACAGTGCTTTTGAAGATCAGGAGACAAAGGGGCAGGGGATGTGCCGGGATCAAAGCATAGATGACTCTCCATAGCGACGGATGTGATGCTTGTTGCTTCCTCATCAAAGACTGAACCAGGTTTGTCCTCTTCATCAAAGATAGGACCTAGATCTTCATCCAAGGGTTCACTAGAGTCAAGACGTGGCCCTTGATGTGGATAGTCCAGTGGCTCTTCCTCAAAAACCTGTGGAGACAAAACAAGACTACTCGGATGCTCCGGTTGCAAAAAGGTTAGTTCAACAATAGTCTGTTCATTATCATTCATAAACTTAGTTTCAAGAGAAGGAAGATCACAATCTTTTTCACAAATCATCAAGCTTTCAATTGGCTCTTCATCAGATTCATCAAAAATGGGTAAAGAATCCGAAAAATCTTTAAGTTTTTCAAAATGATTTTCAGATTCACCTTGGGTTGTCTTATTGATGAACAAGGATGGCTCATCTACAGGTGCACGTTGATATACCATGGATTTTACCCATTTTCTACCATGGTATACTAGTATTTTATTATATAACTAATGTGTTTTCTAGCCTGTTAGGTATTAGACACAAAGTGTCCCACACCGGTAGTTGGAAGAGGATCCTCAGTAATATATAAGATGGATGGGCCACTCCACTAATCACCAATTGGTTTTAAGTGTGAAGCCCATCTAGCTTAACATGGTATCAGAGGCCGATCCACGCAGTCCAACCCGATCCACATCGATCTGGTCCAAAGTTGGCTCATCGATCCTTGTCCGAATATTCCGAGATTGACGCTCAAAGAGCCATCATCTCGAGGGGGCGTATTAGACACAAAGTGTCCCACATCGGTAGTTGGAAGGGGATCCTCAGTAATATATAAGATGGATGGGCCACTCCACTAATCACCAACTGGTTTTAAGTGTGAAGCCCATCTAGCTTAACATTAGGTATGTTTTCAGGTTCAGGAGCGTTTCATGATAAAGTGATGTTTTTGGAGCATTTTGGAGTACAAAAGATAATACACCCGAGTTGACCATTCGAGACCAAGTCGGAAGTCAACATTGTGATAAGAATCGATCGATACTCATCCAGAGTTGTCGATCGATGTAGCTGAAAATATCCGCGTACTAGAAGATTATAATCGATCGATACACATCTAGTGTTGTCGATCGATATCGATGACGAAATGGTTTAGCCGACAACTTCACCAAGACTTCACCAAATTACGAGATTGCCCCTGACGAGTTTATAACCTAATGGAAATGCTTAAATATTTCTGCTAAGTGTTTTTGACGGCAAGCTTTGACAAGTCTAAGAAGCAAGCATTTGATAAGCAAGCAACAAGTCTTGAGACGCAAAGCAGAGAGTGTGAGAGAAAGACTAGAGTTTTATGTTTTGAGAGATTGGAGAGATCATTGAGAGATTTGTGAGCTCCATTTGTTTTCTATTCCCTATCTATGCAATTCTTTTATCTATCTTATATTATGAATTGCTTAGCTATGTCTGAGTAGTCTACTTGTTAGATCTAGGGTTTAAATAGGTTTGTGGGATTAGCCCCAAACTATAATTACTAAGTTGTGATATTCATCAAATAGATTCCACCCTAAGATTGTTCTAGAGTAGCTAACTAGAGCATAGATCACTAGGATCTTTGACATCTTGAATTATCTGTTTGAACTAGTGTCTCCGTGGAGAAGAGCTAACCGCCCTCCTTGAGATCTAGTGTTCATTATCGGCTCGCGCCTAGGTATATCTAGAAGCTGTCGATCGATGTCGCGACAGGTGAATCGATCAGCGCTGCGAAAGGTGTATCGCTCGATATCTCTAAAGGATATCAATCGACTCTTTTTTTGGTCAACATACGACAGTTGAAGCCAGAGATCTAGATCATTTAACCAGTGAGACATCAGTGAGAGTTAAGCGGCTGAGTTCTATAGTATCATGCAAGCAACTTGTTAGGCATTTATATGTATTATAATCTCCATTCCTGAATAAAAGCCCTAAGTCTAGCACTCTTCATTATCATTTAAACAACCATCATATTGTTAGTTAGAGCAACTACCTTGCTCATTTTAGGAATTGTCATTTACATTTCATCATCAAAACCAACTTCACCTAGGATTGATTAATTGATTAGATTTAATTGGTTCCGTAGTTCCTCGTGATTCGATCCCTAAGTACTACAGCTGAACCTCTTATTTGAGAGACTCTATAGGGTAATTTGAGCAGTATCAAATTTGGCGCCGTTGCCGGAGAGCTTTGATCGCTATTAGATTTAATTTTATTAATCTTAGGTTTTTCTTTTTCTTTACCCCTTTCTGATTAAAAATTTTCTTGTATTTTCAGGTACATACCCAGCAGTACCAGAAGCAATAAGGGAAATCAACTACTATTCTCAGAAGATCCTGCACACTTGGAACGCTCAATCCACAAAGACCTACGCTCCGCATCGATCGACAGAACCGCAGATCCGTCGACTGATATTCACGTTCAACCGTCGACCGACACTCAGACAGCACCGTCGACCGATACCGTTCCCCATCCACATCGTTCGACACTACCAACCGTACATCGATAGATACTAACCCGCAAGGCATGGTTGCGATTGTTATTCTCACGTAGGGCGAGAATGAAAACCCGTATGACCAAGATGGTCATCTGCGTAATGCAACAGGTCAGAAGCTAGATGCACAGGGAAACATAATCCGTGAGCCAGAAGCTGAGGCTACAGGAGAAGCTCAAACACGATCGTTGGCAGACTACAATCGTCCTGATGAGTACTACACCAACAGATCAGCTATTCGACTTCCAGAGATTCAGAAGCCAAACTTCGAGCTCAAGCCTCAGTACTACTCTCTCGTGTCACAGATACCTTACTCTGGGTTATCACACGAGCATCCTATGGACCATCTGGAGAGGTTCGAGGATCTTATAGCTGCTATTCGTATGGATGGAGTCCCTGAGGACTACCTACTCTGCAAGCTCTTCAAATACTCACTGATTGGACAAGCTTCACACTGGCTCAAGCAGCTACCTACAAGATCACTCACATCCTGTGCCGACATAAAAAACGCCTTCCTGCGTAATTTCTTTGATGAGGCACGTGCTGAAGACTTAAGGAGCAAAATCGCCACTTTCGCGCAAAAGCCTGGTGATACTTTTAAAGACGCGTGGATCAGATTTAAGTTCTTCCAGCGAGACTGTCCACACCATGGATTCAATGAAGTGCAGCTGCTAAGCACTTTCTACAGAGGTATCGCCTTGAGGTATCAGATGGCTTTTGATACTGCTAGCGAGGGGAACTTCAACACCAGGAATCCAATAGAGGTTGTGAGACTTATTGAGAACCTAGCCAACAGCAGCAGCACCAAGAACACTGACTCTGACAAGACGAAATCTGTTGCAGCCATCGGAGAGAACCAGATGAATGAAGTCAGAGCTAAGCTAGATGCTTTACATGCATTTCTGGGGCAGCCAGTCTGCTCAGCTGAAGAAGGAGAGGCTAGAGAAGATGATACAGAGGAAGATGTCAACTACATTGGAGGTACTTGATTTCAGAAATATGGAAACCAGAGTGGAAACAGAATTTTTTTTGGCAATGGTCAGAAGAGTAACTACAACCAGAGTTAACAGTATCAGAAACCCTTCACTAACACCAGAAACTACGGCAACTCAGCTTACCAAAACCCACCACCACCCACCCAGGAGAGTAAGTTTGATGCCATGATTGATAGAGTTCTTGAAGGACAGCAGAAGCTTACAGGGGATTTCAATGGAAAGATTGACTTTGTCTTCAACAATCTGAACACAAGGATAGACACCATTTGTACTCAAGTTAGGAAGCTTGAGACACAAATTGTCCAAACATAAGACTCTATCAGGAGAATTGGAACTTCTAATGAAGTAGGAGAAGGAAGCATGAAACACCACATGAATGCCATTATAGATGATGATTTCTGGCAAGTGGTGAAGCATTAGAAGCTACAAGAAGGAGACTTTGAAGTGGAAAGTTCACTAAGTTTCGGAGGATGACAATGTGTCGATCGACACCAACTAGTCCACATCGATCGACACCAATGATGTCATTTCCAGATACGACTGCAGATTGCAACGCGGTTAGGATCTTGACACATGCTGAATTCACGGCTTCGCATCCTCATCCACCCACCCCAGCTACGAAGATATCGACCGACAAGATGAGCCACTCATTGATCGATACAAAGATGAGACACGCATCGATCGACCCTTTTCTCCACCTATCGATCGACACGCCCTCTCACATACCGAGTGCAACTACCATCGATTGACAGCAACCGAATCAATGCACTCCGACCCACACCGAAACCACAAGCTGGCCCTGCAGAGACTACTAGTAACCCTTCAGACACTACACCAACATCAGAGGGAACTGAAGGAAGAAGGTTAAGGAGTAGGAAGGAGAAAACTCCTAAGAACCTTAAGAGGGAAGCTAATGAAAAGGACATTGATGGTTTCACTAAGAGAGTTATCAGAATCCCACTAGAAAAACCCTTTGAGGAGGTTTACTTCACCAAGTAGATTGTGGATGTTCTTCAGAGAAACAAAGGAGGGAAAATGACATTAGGAGAATGTTTGACAATGTCAGAGAAGATATGAGGAAAAGGATCACATTGAAGAAGAAGAGTGATCCTCGGAAGTTTGCAATACCCTGTGTAGTACAAGGGATTGAGTTTCCTCATGCACTATGTGACACTGGTTCTTCAGTCAGCATCATATCAAAGGTTATGGCAGACCATCTGGGTCTGAAAGTAGAGCCTTCACCAGAGATCTTCACATTTGTGGACTACACTCAAAAAAATTCTGGAGGCTTGATCAGAGACCTGGAAGTACAGATTGGTAATGCAATTGTCCCTGTGGATTTTCATGTCCTAGACATTAAGTTAAATTGGAACTCTTCCCTCTTACTTGGAAGAGCATTTATGGCTACAGTAGGAGCTATATGTGCATGAACACCAACAGGATGTGCTTGACTATGATAGACCTAGATATCCACTACGACCCTGTCAAACTTGGCAAACCACCAGCCAAAACCGTGGTAAAAGAAGATGATCTTGGTATCATTGCAGTTTGTCATTGTGATGTAGAGTATGAGACAGAGTACTCGGGATCGATCGACAACATCTCCACATCATCGATCGACACCAGCAAGTCAGAAGAGATCAACACCAATCTTGGATTATCGATCGACAGAGGCACAACAGATGATGAACTCGCCTTACCAGATCATTGCTACCCAAATTTCGTCATCCCACCCAAAAGCAAAGAAGATGATTACTCAGTAATAAGTGGGGCAGATAGCGGATTTCATGAGAGTTTTGCAGTAGATACAGCCAGATCTTCCCACAGTGGAAACCACCTTGAGGAATTTGATGAAGATTATTGGGAAAAAAGAGCTTGGGAAAACTACATGGAGAATGATAGATTTGCAAATCGTCACCCCAAATCGATCGACATTCACCGTCCACCATTGATCGATTATCTACTTCACCCAGCAAAACGACATCGTCCATCGATCGACATCGCCAGCATCACATCGATCGATATTGACCCAGACGACTTAAACGACAAAATCGGAATTTCACCGATTAGGGCAACAAATGGGTATATAAAGTTGTCAACATCAGCCACGAAAATTCAAACTTCAACAACTTATACCCAGCAGCTTCCAGCAACTAGCAACATAACCATGGAGGACTGCAACATCAAGTACAATCGATCAAACCCTACAGCTTGACGATCATCATCGATCGCCACCACCACTGCACCATCGATCGATGCCCTTACCAGAGCTCAATCTCGATTTCATCATCCGTATGATATCAGGAATGTTTCACTAACACCTGATGAATTTGGTATTTTCAGGGACACAGATGGTTTTGCAAGAGCAATGGATGGAAGAGTTCTGCACATAACCAGAGAAGACATAGCAGACATCCTTCAAGTTGCCAATGGACCAGAAAACCTGTTCACACAGCAACATGGCCATCCAGACATCCTAGCTCACGTCCAAGACAACAACCACGTCACCACAAGGGAGGATACAGTTCCTCAAAGTTTCGGTCAACCTAGGAGTTCACCATCGATCGATATCGTTTCATCACCATCGATTGACGGCGAGTTACCCAGATTGATCGACAGAGCAAGGGTCAGATCGATCGACAGACGTATGGAGTTTGGACGACGTGCCTTTGATTCCAACGGATCCAGAAGATTCAAATGGGAAGCGAAGGATGAATTTGGTGTCCACAGAGATGAGTTTGGACATGCTAGGGGAGGGAGTTTGGACATGCTAGGGGAGTTGATGGTGAAATCATCCCTGTTACCAAGGAGCACATAAGGAGAATCCTGGAGAGAGCATCTCTTTTTAACAGGGGTTGCTTACGCCTTCCAGAACACACACGCCCTTACCATGCATACAGACCACCACCAGTACCCTACAGCAGAGAGGAGATAGATGATATGGTGGCTGATGTATGGAGAGCTCAGGCACTCCTTGAGGCAGATTTTCGCACATTGGTGGAAGATACTTTCCAACCTTTGGATAGCAGCTATGAAGCTCTCCAAAGTGATATAGCAGTGCTAAAAATGAAGATTGAGAGCATTAGAACGATGCTTGAGAAGGAAGCCACGCCACCTGTATCGATCGACACAGAACCTACACTATCGATCGACATCGGCAAGACTACATCCAAGGACCAACCAGAATGTTCATCACCTAAAAGAGATGAATGGGAGATTGCTTACATCAATACACGAATTGGAGACGTCTACAGCCCTCTTAAGAACAATGTCGAAAGGTTAAGCAAGAGGATTGATCTTCTACAAAAAGAGTTGGCAACAATTCGCGAGAAAGGTCAGGTTCAGAATGCCATTGTTCCGTCGATCGACACAAACTCTTCACCATCGATCGACACAAGGTTCGCAGCAATGGAAGATAGGATGGAATCATACGAGGAATGACACCATCACTACAGTTCACCTATCATGCGATACCTGGATACACTGTCACAACAGTTGAACGAGTTGCAACAAGACATTGGCATAGTTCAAGATCATATTGGTCTTCGTGACAGAAACGCGACATCGATTGACAGGCTCAGACCCATATCGATCGACATCGAGCAACCACCAGCGCGGACAGCATGCACAATAGCAGAAGTTGATGAGATCAAACATGAGCTATACGAAGCTATGAATGCTATGGAGGAGAGACTCAACGGGAGAAGTGATGACATTGACGACACCCTCAACGAAAGAGTGAACAGCCTATGCAGAACTACTCGTCAACTGAAGAACGAGATACGTGCTATACAGTACCAAGGACAGCTTTCAGAATAGATCGACACAGTTACCACTGGATCGACCGACATTACTCCCAGCGAAACGACCGACGCACATGTTGTAGCATCGATCGACACAGAGTCCTTGGCAGACCAAGATCAGTAGACTCATGACCAGCATGACACATTACAACATGAAGAACTGTCTGAGCATTCAACAATTGATTTCTACCAACATCAGTTCGACATGGAAGATTTAGAAAGAAGGCTACAAGTCATCAAAGCAGATTTAGCAAATATGCATCAAAGTTGGACAAGTTCAGATGATGCCACAAGAAGTTTCACTGCTACTGTGTCCAAAGATGAAGGAGACGTTTGCCCACCAGCAAACAACTGCTCCTACCACAACTGTGTCACACACTCACCAAAGTCAAGCTAAATGACTATAACAAACGCTGAGTGGGAGGCAACCCACTATTAGGTTTTCTTTTCTTTTATTTTTAATTTATTTTTACATTTTTACTTTTATTTTTCGCATTTAATTTTTGCAGTTTTTAAAGATCCAAGTAGAATGATGATTCCGTCGACCGACACATTCCATTCACATCGCTCGACACCACACGACCAGTACTAACGATCAACGTACATCTCTACGTATCGATCGACGCCAATTGCGGTCAGGTTTAGTCGTTCTATCTTGTTATATTCAGTTCTTATGATTTATTTATTTACTTCACTCCGGCTGTGTTACACTGAGACAGTGTAATTTAAGTCTGGGGGGGGGGGAGTTTACTAATATGTGTTTTTATTTTGGTTTTTATTTAAAATGTTTTTCAAATTTATTTTCACATAAGTACTAAATGGGGACATTGATATAGATTTATATTTGATTGTCTAACCACTCTTTAGCACCATTCTAGATTTACTGATTGCAGATAGTACTAAAGATGCTAAAGTTGATCAACCTGTCACCTATATACACTAGTTGAGATTGTTTGAAGGAACCAAAGCTGACCTCCAACACTAATACTGAATTTATTTGCTTGTCTTGGGGCTTGGTAATCACTCGATCGGAATCCTCTTACAAGTCTGGAAGGTAAAAAGTCTGTGTGCTTCTGGTTCCCTTCCTTCTCTCTCTTCGGCATCTTAAAGATCTAAGTTTTATGTTATAAAAGATTGAAATGATTTCTTGAGAAGCAGAGGGGTAGGAGTGTCTCCTGCGACCCCAGTATACCTGAGACCCCAGTATTCGCTACACTTTGTCAAAATGTATGAGTTACAAATGCAAATGTCAATGAGATAGACTAGATGACCTTTGTGGCATCGAAACCTGTTGAAATTGAAACTAATAAGAGATTCACAGAAGAGAGATGAGGGGAGAAAGGGATCAGAGAAGACTACCTGTGTGTTCAGATACTTGTTTGAATTGAATCCATTTGTCATTTGATCGATACTCCCAAGGTAAAGCCTGCACTTTTATTTTATGTTAAGAAATGAGGTTAGTAGAGGGGAATGTCAGATAAGATTTGCTAAGTTGTGGACTAGATGAATTTGGTTGCTAACCTAAGATAATGCATAATGAACTTCTGTGATTAGGGTGTTTAGATATGAATTGCAAACCCATAGAGTGATGACTTCAATATTTTGAATCTTTGAGTCCCTACTGTTTTCAAACATTTTCCAAAGACTACTGGTTTGTGCTTGAGGACAAGCAAATGAGTAAGTCTGGGGGAGTTTATATACCATGGATTTTACCCATTTTCTACCATGGTATACTAGTTTTTTATTATATAACTAATGTGTTTTCTAGCCTATTAGGTATGTTTTCAGGTTCAGGAGTGTTTCATGATAAAGTGATGTTTTTGGAGCATTTTGGAGTACAAGAGATAATACACCCGAGTTGACCATTCGAGACCAAGTCGGAAGTCAACATTGTGATAAGAATCGATCGATACTCATCCAGAGTTGTCGATCGATGTAGCTGAGAAGATCCGCGTACTAGCAGATTATAATCGATCGATACACATCTAGTGTTGTCGATTGATATCGAGGACGAAATGGTTTAGACGACTACTTCACCAAGACTTCACCAAATTACGAGATTGCCCCTGACGAGTTTTTAACCTAATGGAAATGCTTAAATATTCCTGGTAAGTGTATTTGACGGCAAGCTTTGACAAGTCTAAGAAGCAAGCTTTTGATAAGCAAGCAACAAGTCTTGAGAGGCAAAGCAGAGAGTGTGAGAGAAAGACTAGAGTTTTATGTTTTGAGAGATTGGAGAGATCATTGAGAGATTTGTGAACTCCATTTGTTTTCTATTCCATATCTATGCAATTCTTTTATCTATCTTATATTATGAATTGCTTAGCTATGTCTGAGTAGTCTACTTGTTAGATCTAGGGTTTAAATAGGTTTGTGGGATTAGCCCCAAACTATAATTGCTAAGTTGTGATATTCATCAAATAGATTGCACGCTAAGCTTGTTCTAGAGTAGCTAACTAGAGCATAGATCACTAGGATCTTTGATATCTTGAATTATCTGTTTGAACTAGTGTCTCCTTGGAGAAGAGCTAACCGCCCTCCTTGAGATCTAGTGTTCATTATCGGTTCGCGCCTAGGCATATCTAGAAGCCGTCGATCGATATCCCGACAGGTGAATCGATCGGCGCTGCGAAAGGTGTATCGCTCGAGAGATATCGATCGGCTCTTTTTCTGGTCAACATACTACAGTTGAGGCCAGAGATCTAGATCATTTAACCAGTGAGACATCACTGAGAGTTAAGCGGCTGAGTTCTATAGTATCATGCAAGCAACTTGTTAGACATTTATAGGTATTATAATCTCCATTCCTGAATAAAAGCCCTAAGTCTAGCACTCTTCATTATCATTTAAACAACCATCATATTGTTAGTTAGAGCAACTACCTTGCTCATTTGAGGAATTGTCATTTACATTTCATCATCAAAACCAACTTCACCTAGGATTGATTAATTGGTTAGATTTAATTGGTTCCCTAGCTCCTCGTGATTCGATCCCTAAGTACTACAGCTGAACCTCTTATTTGAGAGAGTAAGCTCTATAGGGTAATTTGAGCAGTATCACACGTGTGGATGTGCTCTTCTTGTGGCTCTGGCTGATGTCCTTGAGGGCTTTCATCATTCCCTTCTCAAAGTTGTCACAGATCTCTTGGACATCAAACTGAAAGGATCGCCTCTTTGGATCAGCCACATCTCTGATTGTTTCTTTGCACCTTTGGTTTGGCTTTTCCTGCACACTAACAAACTCATCAAAATTGTTCAACGAATATTTAAATGGAGTTTGAGAGACAGATGGCCGTGGGGAGTTCTCCTTGCTACTAGGCCTTAGAAAACCAAACATCTTAACCTGAAAATCTCAACCCAAAAGTTAGATAAAAAATCTCACACTCTAAACACACCACAAATCAAACTTTGAATTTTTTTTATATACTTTTCTTTTTTTCTGATAGATTTTTTTTGGGGGGGTAATGAGGAGTCCGGTTTCAAGATAGATAGATAAATAATTTTAGATGAAGAAGATGAAAAATGAGAAAAAATGGACTGAAAAAGAGTTACCGAAAGAGTGGCTCTGATAGAAAATGATAGACCCAAGGAAAGGCACTCTTCCGGTAAGGGGAGATATGAACTCAGATCCGGAAGGATTGAGAACTGATAGGATGAATGGTGACACGAAGGGTTGCGGAAGGCCCAATGATACTACCAGACTTCGATCGTTGCTGGATGTGACGCACCGATCCAACAAAAGAAGGATCGAAACTTGGAGATAACCTCACCAAGAAACTAAGAAATGTTCTAACAAAGAACAAAGAGTGAAAACTCATAAAAAGGAGGAAAACAATCTGATTTTTATTTCATTGCAGAAATTACATATTTATAAGGTTTGTAGTCAAAGAGAAATAAAAGAAAATGCAGAAAACAATGCATAGAAAAAGACAACATTTGACTAGATAATTATTATTGAGTCAAAGTTGCGGAAAATGATGTAGTCTTGGTCAAGGTTGCGGAAACTGATGAAGACCAGTCAAAGTTATCCTTGCTACTGTCCAGGTTCATTCAGGTCGTGCGCTCAATGCTGGAAAGAATAAGGAAACACGCGGGACGGTCCACACATATCTGAATTCGCGAGAACTGAACAGAACCTGATTTGTACATGGCATAACTCCCTTATCTGAACTCCGTTTGATCTGATTTTTCTTCGAGGAGTTCCATAATTGAGTTGATCACATTATCCAAGTAGTTTCACGCGAAGAAACATCATGGTTTAGAAGATATGCTTCAAACAATGAACGTATGTCTGTGTTGCTTCTCGGGTGGTTTGATGGTCGAACCAGCTTGGAAGATCGAACCAACTTGCTCAGCTCGTCCGGGTGAGTGTTAGTCTAGCTCAGCTCATTCATGATAGTGTCAGTCCAGCTCACTTGAGTATTCAGCTTATCCAAGATTGCATATATGATAAGGGAATTGACCTAATCTGATGAGAAAACCTCGGCTACGTCTAGTTGGTCGACAAGGTCGCCACCTTGGGCCGTGTCCATGAACCAAAAAGTACGATGCTGGATTTTGGTTCTATCACGGCGGCTGGGGACTTGGGATCGACGGCTCGGGCTTCGGCGGGGCGGGCGGCGGCGGTTGGCTGGTCGACGGCTGTGAGAGGCGGCGGCGGGGTTCTGATCAGGCAGGGCTTCGCTTGCTCTCTCTCTTGTGTCTGAAACCTAAGGGGCTATCCCATTTATAGTCGATGAAAGGGGTTAGGTTTAGGGAGATTAGTCTGTTCGAACATAAGGCAATATCTTCATGATTCTTATCAAACCAGAAGGAACCAAGATGTAAGAAGCTTGATTTGAAACCATTAATCAGTGTAGAATTACCAGGAAGTTGACTAAATCTCATAGGAGTTATGATCTATCCAACTTTCTATTCAGATGATTTCAGATTAGCCTGTTCAGACATATGACAATATCTTCATGATTCTTATCAAACCAGAATGAACCAAGATGTTAGAAGCTTGATTTGAAACCATTAATCAGTATAGAATGACCAGGAAGTTGAATAAATATCATAGGAGTTATGAGAAAGAAGCTATCTGATACAGCCTGGAAATCAGACTATAAGAATTGATGAATTGAGGTTCAACCTGAAAACAAAGAAGATAGATTTTTATGAGTTTTATGAGTTTTTATGAAGCAAAACAGAAACAAATGAAATATGAATGAGATGCTAAACATATGAAAAATAAATCAGAGTAAATAAACAAAGATAAATGATAGATATGGTGGAATCAAGCTGCTGGATGTGTATCACTCTCAGCTTGATCAAATGATGGATTGAAGTGGATTTGCGGATGAAGGCTTGATTGAATCTCTCAATCTGATGGATGATGGACGAGATGGATTGAATAGACACCACAAAGCTCTGTGAAAGGAGACTTTGATAAGCTTGGTTGCTCAAGAGCTGCTTCTCACAATACTCTAAAGACTTAGAACAATAGTTTTGAGAAAACTAGAAAACTGTAATTTTCATTCATAAAAATCAAGGGTGATTAACAAAGACAAACTAAATGAGCTTATATAGGCTCAACCTTGGAACTCTCTAACAGTCTAAAATTGACTAAAGGAAACAAATAAAATCGAAACAAAAGTCTTGGAAGCAAAGAGCTTTGATGGCTCCATGAAACTAGCCTTTAGCTTGATTTGTGGTCTTTCAAAAGAGATGATCTTGTATCTTGATATATTTTTGAACCTGGATGGTTTAAGGGGATAAGTTAGCTTCCTGAGAATCTTCTTTATTGTCTAGAAGGAGCTGATGTCGTGCCTAATATGAGGAGAAAAGAGCTGTTGGAGTTTGAATGCAAGAATCTCCAAATAAGGCAATTTGGTGTAAGTGTGGATCCTCCTGATCCAATGGGGGCTGGTGCATGGTATAAACTTGTAGAACTCTTCTTGGACACATAAAATATCTCCTGGACGTCTTGGTTTAGTTCTGATGTCTTCTGGTCGGATTGGAATTGCTTGGAAATGATCAAACCGAAAAATTGTCCAATCTTTCCATATATAGCTCTGGTTTGATTTAAGTGAGTCTTAATCGAACCAACTGATCTCCTGGGTTCTGGTGTATCTAAGGACTTCTGGAATACCTCCTGATTGGTTGAAATGATCTCCTGGACGCCAATGTCTGGTTTGAAGCTGATTGAACCGGTTAGCTTCCAATTGAGGTGGGTGTAGCACTGGTTTGGCCGGTTCTGGAAAATGTTGGGGTCAAAAACGGTTATTTCGAAATCAATGGCTAAGTCTATTTGTCACACGAAAAACCCTCCGAAAAACGAAAACGAACACCCGTAAACCGAAGGAACCGAGCAGCCGACCCCGGTCGCGGCCGTGGCCGCCGGGCGGCTAGCACCGCGCTGACCGTGGCCGCCGGGCGGCTAGCCCCCGCGTTGGCCGTAGCCGCCGGGCAGCTAGCGCCCGTGCTGGCCGTGGTCGCCGGGCGGCTAGCCCCCGTGCTGGCCATGGCCGCCGGCGGCTAGCGCCCGTGCTGGCCGTGGCCGCCGGGCGGCTAGCCCCCGTGCTGGCCATGGCCGCCGGGCGGCTAGCCCCGTGCTGGCT